>CM056380.1:112402317-112759817 GCA_029718625.1 Synaphobranchus kaupii
GTCTTTTTTTTGGAATCTGTGGATAAGACATAAGACTATAGTCTTATGTCCAAAAAGTGACAAAATGGCCATAAAATTTTAAATGCCGGGTTTTCAGTTAGATTGATGGGAAATCATGCGTATTTACTTACTGTGTTGAAATAAGTGAATAAAAATGTGTTTCGACATTCATGATGAAAAAATGTGTTTTATTGGAAACTCGGGAAAAGACATAAGACTATAGTCTTACGTCCAAAAAGTGACAAAATGACCATAAAATTTTAGATGACGGTTTTTCAGTTAGACTGATGGGAAATCATGTGACGTTACTTACTATGTTGAAATAAGTGAATAAAAATGTGTTATTATACATTTATGATGAAAAATGTGTTTTATTAGAAACTGGGGAAAAGACATGACTATAGTCTTATGTCCAAAAAGTGACAAAATGACCATAAAATTTTAAATGCCAGTTTTTCAGTTAGATTGATGGGAAATCATGTGTATTTACTTACTGTGTTGAAATAAACAAATAAAAATGTGTTTTATACATTTATCACGAAAAATGTCTTTTTTTTGGAATCTGTGGATAAGACATAAGACTATATATAGTCTTATGTCCAAAAAGTGACAAAATGGCCATAAAATTTTAAATGCCGGTTTTTCAGTTAGACTGATGGGAAATCATGTGTCTTTACTTACTGTGTTGAAATAAAAAAATAAAAATGTGTTATTATACATTCATGATGAAAAATGTGTTTTATAGGAAACTCGGGAAAAGACATAGACTATAGTCTTACGTCCAAAAAGTGACAAAATGACCATAAAATTTTAAATGACGGTTTTTCAGTTAGACTGATGGGAAATCATGTGTATTTACTTACTATGTTGAAATAAGTGAATAAAAATGTTTTTCGACATTTATGATGAAAAATGTGTTTTATTGAAAACTCGGGAAAAGACATAAGACTATAGTCTTATGTCCAAAAAGAGACAAAATGACCATAAAATTTTAAATGCCAGTTTTTCAGTTAGATTGATGGGAAATCATGTGTATTTACTTACTGTGTTGAAATAAACAAATAAAAATGTGTTATTATACATTTATGATGAAAAATGTCTTTTTTTTGGAATCTGTGGATAAGACATAAGACTATAATCTTATGTCCAAAAAGTGAAAAATGACCATAAAATTTTAAATGACGGTTTTTCAGTTAGACTGATGGGAAATAATGTGAATTTACTTACTATGTTGAAATAAGTGAATAAAAATGTGTTTTTATACATTTATGATAAAAAATGTGTTTTATTAGAAACTGGGGAAAAGACATAAGATTATAGACTTATGTCCAAAAAGTGACAAAATGGCCATAAAGTTTTAAATGCCGGTTTTTCAGTTAGATTGATGGGAAATCATGCGTATTTACTTACTGTGTTGAAATAAGTGAATAAAAATGTATTTCGACATTCATGATGAAAAAATGTGTTTTATTGGAAACTCGGGAAAAGACATTAGACTATAGTCTTATGTCCAAAAAGTGACAAAATGGCCATACAATTTTAAATGCCAGTTTTTCAGTTAGATTGATGGGAAATCATGTGTATTTACTTACTATGTTGAAATAAGTGAATAAAAATGTGTTATTATACATTTATGATGAAAAATGTGTTTTTTTTAAAAATCTGTGGATAAGACATAAGACTATAGTCTTATGTCCAAAAAGTGACAAAATGACCATAAAATTTTAAATGACGGTTTTTCAGTTAGACTGATACGAAATAAAGTGAATTTACTTACTATGTTGAAATAAGTGAATAAAAATGTGTTATTATACATTTATGATGAAAAATTAGTTTTTTTAAAAATCTGTGGATAAGACATAAGCCTATAGTCTTATGTCCAAAAAGTGACAAAATGGCCATAAAACTGTAAATGCTGGTTTTTCAGTTAGATTGATGGGAAATCATGTGTATTTACTTACTATGTTGAAATAAGTGAATAAAAATGTTTTTCGACATTTATGATGAAAAATGTGTTTTATTGAAAACTCGGGAAAAGACATAAGACTATAGTCTTATGTCCAAAAAGTGAAAAATGACCATAAAATTTTAAATGCCAGTTTTTCAGTTAGATTGATGGGAAATCATGTGTATTTACTTACTGTGTTGAAATAAACAAATAAAAATGTGTTTTATACATTTATGATGAAAAATGTCTTTTTTTTGGAATCTGTGGATAAGACATAAGACTATATATAGTCTTACGTCCAAAAAGTGACAAAATGACCATAACATTTTAGATGACGGTTTTTCAGTTATACTGATGGGAAATCATGTGAATTTACTTACTATGTTGAAATAAGTGAATAAAAATGTGTTATTATACATTTATGATGAAAAATGTGTTTTTTTTTTTAAATCTGTGGATAAGACATAAGACTATAGTCTTATGTCCAAAAAGTGACAAAATGGCCATGAAATTGTAAATGCTGGTTTTTCAGTTAGATTGATGGGAAATCATGTGTCTTTACTTACTGTGTTGAAATAAACAAATAAAAATGTGTTTTTATACATTTATGATAAAAAATGTGTTTTATTAGAAACTGGGGAAAAGACATAAGACTATAGTCTTATGTCCAAAAAGTGACAAAATGACCATAAAATTTTAAATGACGGTTTTTCAGTTAGACTGATGGGAAATCACGTGTATTTACTTACTGTGTTGAAATAAGTGAATAAAAATGTGTTATTATACATTTATGCTGAAAAATGTGTTTTATTAGAAACTGGGGAAAAGACATAATACTATAGTCTTATGTCCAAAAAGTGACAAAATGACCATAAAATTTTAAATGCCAGTTTTTCAGTTAGATTGATGGGAAATCATGTGTATTTACTTACTGTGTTGAAATAAACAAATAAAAATGTGTTTTATACATTTATCATGAAAAATGTGTTTTATTAGAAACTGGGGAAAAGACATAAGACTATAGTCTTATGTCCAAAAAGTGACAAAATGGCCATAAAATTTTAAATGCCGGTTTTTCAGTTAGATTGATGGGAAATCATGTGTATTTACTTACTGTGTTGAAATAAACAAATAAAAATGTGTTATTACACATTTATGATGAAAAATGTGCTTTATTAGAAACTGGGGAAAAGACATAAGACTATAGTCTTATGTCCAAAAAGTGACAGAATGGCCATAAAATTTTAAATGCCGGTTTTTCAGTTAGATTGATTGGAAATCATGTGTATTTACTTACTATGTTGAAATAAGTGAATACAAATGAGTTATTATACATTCATGATGAAAAATGTGTTTTTTTGGAAACTGGGGAAAAGACAAAAGACTATAGTCTCATGTTGAAAAATGACAAAATGGCCATAAAATGTTAAATGCCGATTTTTCAGTTAGATTGATGGGAAATCATGTGTATTTACTTACTATGTTGAAATAAGTGAATAATAATGTGTTTAGACATTTATGATGAAAAATGTGTTTTATTGGAAACTGGGGAAAAGACAAAAGACTATAGTCTTATGTCCAAAAAGTGACAGAATGGCCATAAAATTTTAAATGCCGGTTTTTCAGTTAGATTGATTGGAAATCATGTGTATTTACTTACTATGTTGAAATAAGTGAATACAAATGAGTTATTATACATTCATGATGAAAAATGTGTTTTTTTGGAAACTGGGGAAAAGACAAAAGACTATAGTCTCATGTTGAAAAATGACAAAATGGCCATAAAATGTTAAATGCCGATTTTTCAGTTAGATTGATGGGAAATCATGTGTATTTACTTACTATGTTGAAATAAGTGAATAATAATGTGTTTAGACATTTATGATGAAAAATGTGTTTTATTGGAAACTGGGGAAAAGACAAAAGACTATAGTCTTATGTCCAAAAAGTGACAAAATGGCCATAAAATTTTAAATGCCGGTTTTTCAGTTACATTGATGGGAAATCATGTGTATTTACTTACTGGGCTCTATTTTCAAACCGGCGCAAACCAGCGCAAGGGGACGGTATAGTCAAACGCAAGCTTGTTGACAGCATCAACGTCTTAAAACTGGCGCTATGGCGTTTCTCAGCAATACCGCTAGGATCAACAAATTCTCTACATAACATCCTTTCGCTTGCGCTGCAGTGGGATGGGTGGCGCTGTCTGGGGCGTGTTCTAAAATACTTTCGGCGCAGTGACAATTTGAACCAATGAAAACCCATTGCGTTATGATCAGCTGGAACCACCTCTTAGCGGCAACGCAATAGACTCTGGCAATTTGGCAACTTATTAGTAATGTAGTTCTATGTAGTGTCTATAGGTGATGCCAACATTACACTTCCATTTAATGAACAAATAGCCTGTAATTATTATTAATTAATTAATTTTAATTTAAACTACTAGAATAAAACAGGACAGCTTACAAGAAACTTGCGATCATGTAGGCCAATAGCCTATAATATATAAATTACACATTAGCACAGTTGAATCATAAGCCTACCACTTGAATCATAATTATGCCTACATCACCTAATGTAGGCTAATTAACCAAACGATTCATTTAGTCTTCAATCAATCATCAGCAGGGTATATAAGTGACTATTTATGCAGGCAGGTGTTAGTGGCCTAAAGATTAAATCCCGTGACACTGACGATGGAGTACGTGATCGGTCGACGTTTGCGGCGACGACGACAATACACAGAAAGGATATACTTTCAGCGGGTGTCCTTCCTCAACTATACGGACAATGAATGCAGTAAAAAGTCAAAACTCGCATTTTTTCTCAAGTGTGGGTTCCCTGGGGTGCTTGGTGCTATCGACTGCACGCACATACAGATCCGCGCACCACCCGAGCATGCAATAGTTTTCGTCAATCGCAAAGGAACACATTCCATCAATGTCCAGGTGACATGCGATGCCGGCTGCAAAGTCACATATATTTGCCAATTACCCAGGTTCAGCCCACGACTCCTTCATTTTGGCATTCCTGGAGCCTTCGAATGGAACGTGGATGGGTGCTTATTGGCAGGGGCGCCCGCAGGATTTCTTCCCGGGGTACGCAACAGAGGAGGCCAAGCCATAGGCTACATGAAAACAAAGCCACTACTTAGGACTAACGTTACAACGTAATTTAACGATATATTTTGCACTCATAGGGTCGCATATTACAAGAAGTTTTAATGTAGGAGTAGGCCCAGCCTACGTTAAAGTCGGATCTTTCATCAGCAAAACCGGACTTACTTACTTCACAATAGAATGGAAATGTTGCGCGCAAAAAGATGTTACGTGACTTACAGTAGCCTGATCTTTCATCAGGAAAACCGGAGACCTCACAATAGAATGGAAATGTTGGGCGCAACAAGCTGTTACGCGACTTACAGCACAGTTAATGTGAACACAATGAAAACACTTCTGACAAGTCAATGTAACTATTGAACATGCTCAAAAAAATGTATTCACTGCTTAAATTTCTAATAAAATATTATCACTGAATGCTCGCCAATTGTGTGTGTGTGAGAGAGAGAGAGCGAGAGAGAGAGAGAGAGAGAGAGAGAGAGAGAGAAAACACGCCACTGCAAATAAAAGAACATGTTGCCTCAATCACTGCATAAAAATAAATAGCATCTTACCCTTAAGCCCTATTCGGACGGGATAAGTTTTACAGGGGGAGGTGGGGTAATGTAATAATTACTGGAAGAATATTCCGCATATTCATGTCTATAACTTTTACGGACTGCGCGCTCCCGCACCAGTAAAGATTCCGGAGTCTTTAACCTACTGTTAAATGTCCTGTAAAAATTACCCCAGGTTAAAGCAATCCCGTGCGAATTGACATGTCCGGTAAAATTCTGTTATTTCCTGTGATAAATTAGTTTTCCCCATTCTTTTCTACTGGTTTTTCACGTAAGCACTCGAGGACGCCTTTGGTTGTGCTCTCTTCGGTCCAACTATTGACCGACCTCTAAATGAATGTAACGTTACAATAAATAAGAAGACAGAGAGCAGAAAAAAAAAAAAAAAACTGGCTAAAAGGTAGGCTACAGTGGGGCAAAGCTTGTGGCCGTTTTAGGTAAGCTATTGTAGCCTAGCTATAGCCTTACATACGTACATGTTATGGCCTAACACTGTTTCTTTTCAAGCTAACGTTAATAAAGAGGTGTACCGTGTAATTGCAGGATTCCTCACGCTTTTTGTGGACATGTTTGCCATGCCAACATTGTCTCCACGTAGTTTTTTTTTTTTTTGGCGGCTCAGTTTTCAGTGAAGATGGGATGTGTAACGTTGTATGACTCGTGGGGAACATTTTCGGACATCCTCCAATCACTTTCAACTGTGTCTTCCAATCACTTTCAAATGTTTGAAATATGCAAAACTTGGAAAATACAATAACCAGGCAATACAACGAAGACAATAAGCAAATATCATTTCTCAACATCGTAGAAACAGAGACGCAGAGACTTTGACAATTCACGTCAGTTTTAATGGAAATACTAATTTTGTTGTTGTTGCTAAGGTACGCAGACTGCATACTCTGCGTACAGCTGGGGGCGCCACTGCTTATTGGGAGACAACGGGTACCCATTGAAGCATTGGCTGATGACACCATACATCGCACCCAGCACTAGAGCACAACACATTTTTAATCACCGACTAACAAAGGGTCGCGTTGCCATTGAGAGAACATTTGGCCTACTCAAAATGAGATTTAGGTGTTTGGATAGGTCGGGTGGATCACTGCAGTATACCCCTGAGAGAGCAGCTGCCTTCATGGTGGCCTGTTGTGTGCTGCGTAATATCGCACATCTTCACCAATGTGAAATGCGCCTGCCGGAAGATGTACTTCAGCACCACAGACAGCGACTTTTTAAAGCATGAGAACAACAATTTGATTGGCTACCATAGAGACACACCTTGGACATTTAAACCCAGCCTTTTAGCAATACCGCCATAAGGTGCGCCAAGATTGCCATCATGAAATGACCAAATTTCTCGCCGACACGCCCTCAGAGCGATACCGCCAAGCGCTTACTCTTGCGTTCACCATTGCGTTTGGTTTATTAAAATAAAGCCCACTGTGTTGAAATAAGTGAATAAAAATGTGTTATTATATATTTATGATGAAAAATGTGTTTTATTGGAAACTGGGGAAAAGAGAAAAGAATATAGTTTCATGTCCAAAAAGTGACAAAATGGCCATAAAATTTTAAATGCCGGTTTTTCAGTTAGATTGATGGGAAATCATGTGTATTTACTTACTGTGTTGAAATAAACAAATAAAAATGTGTTATTACACATTTATGATGAAAAATGTGCTTTATTAGAAACTGGGGAAAAGACATAAGACTATAGTCTTATGTCCAAAAAGTGACAGAATGGCCATAAAATTTTAAATGCCGGTTTTTCAGTTAGATTGATTGGAAATCATGTGTATTTACTTACTATGTTGAAATAAGTGAATACAAATGAGTTATTATACATTTATGATGAAAAATGTGTTTTATTGGAAACTGGGGAAAAGACAAAAGACTATAGTCTTATGTCCAAAAAGTGACAAAATGGCCATAAAATTTTAAATGCCGATTTTTCAGTTAGATTGATGGGAAGTCATGTGTATTTACTTACTATGTTGAAATAAGTGAATAAAAATGTTTTATTATATATTTATGATGAAAAATGTGTTTTATTGGAAACTGGAGAAAAGAGAAAAGAATATAGTCTTATGTCCAAAAAGTGACAAAATGGCCATAAAATTTTAAATGCCGGTTTTTCAATTAGACTGATGGGAAATCATATGTATTTACTTACTGTGTTGAAATAAACAAATAAAAATGTGTTATTATATATTTATGATGAAACATGTGTTTTTTTTTTGGAATCTGTGGATAAGACAAGACTATAGTCTTATGTCCAAAAAGTGACAGAATGGCCATAAAATTTTAAATGCCGGTTTTTCAGTTAGATTGATGGGAAATCATGTGTATTTACTTACTGTGTTGAAATAAACAAATAAAAATGTGTTATTAGACATTTATGATGGAAAATGTGTTTTTTTGGAAACTGGGGAAAAGACAAAAGACTAGTCTTATGTCCAAAAAGTGACAAAATGGCCATGAAATTTTAAATGCCGATTTTTCAGTTAGATTGATGGGAAACCATGTGTATTTACTTACTATGTTGAAATAAGTGAATAAAAATGTGTTTAGACATTTATGATGAAAAATGTGTTTTATTGGAAACTGGGGAAAAGACATAAGACTATAGTCTTAGATCCAAAAAGTGACAAAATGGCCATAAAATTTTAAATGCCGATTTTTCAGTTAGATTGATAGGAAGTCATGTGTATTTACTTACTGTGTTGAAATAAACAAATAAAAATGTGTTATTAGACATTTATGATGAACAATGTGGTTAATTGGAAACTGGGGAAAAGACATAAGACTTATGTCCAACAAGTGACAAAATGGACAAAATGATAATTTTTTTGAATCAGATAGGAAATCATCATCAGTCAAGCCACAATCGGTAGCCATAATATAGAGATACCATATGATGATAATAATAATAAAATAAACACAAATGTTCAACTGTCAAATTAACTGCGAAGATGTTCGAAATCCCCACGAAACTTTGGAGTAGCCTACCATTATTTATTTATGACCCAAGTAAAATGATTCTACAGGTAGGTTTTGGTAACCGATTCTGTACACACTCACGGCTAAAACCAGTTAAGGGTTTTCTAAACCTTTCCCATCCTCGCTCTGAGCGGTTTTAAATTGATGCGTCGTTCGGTGAACGAGCCATTTAGATTTGGTTGTAAAATAGGCCTCCTGTAACCTTAGACTACCTTTATACGGATATAGCTAACTCCAACCTGTTTCCAGTTCTTAATTATCAATCAAGCAGTTAATTGAAAATAAAGTACTGATGTTTATTTAACTATTTATTTTATTTTTATTTATTCTTTATTGAAATGGTCAGTAAGTTACTTAAAGTACCCTGATGTTAATTTTGCTATTTATTTCATTTCTATTCTTTATTTGATCAGTGTTAATTTCTAAAATTGCTTGATGATGTTAATTCATGTTAATATTATAATAATTTAATAATGTAAAAATGTTTGTAATAAGGATATTTGTTTAAGAAAGCAGTCTTTTGAGTACCTTTGCATAGTCATATTGATGCTAAATCTGTGCACAATCCACGTAGAAAAGGTCTATTTTCATTCAAGCTCAAAAGTTCACTATATCGGCTGCCATATTGGTACTCTGTGAGTCCCCCCCCCCCCCTCTAAAATCGGTATCGGTCTCAAAAATCCCATATCGGTCGGGCTCTACTGTGTAGTTAGCAAAATTGTTTTATGGGAATGCAGAAGCTACCGAAAACTAGCGGGGAAAGGTCAGAATTGAGCTTGAAAGTTGAAGATCAAACATAAACTTTGGAAATCGAGACATCGGAATCAATTTCTGTAATTTTATGTTTAAAATCATTCAGCAAAACTACTAACCATTTGATTCTCATTTTTCAATTTCTGTAAGGGAAAACGATTGTCCAAAAAGTACATGGATGACATGAGTTTTAGCATTGTTTTCCACGATTTGGAAAGATAATAGCCTTCTGTATAAGACCATGATATCACATCCATTTGAATGAATAATTCTAAGTACAATTTTTATTGACTTATTGGACAAAAGTCCATATACATGCGTATTTATTTATTAATTAATTTTTTTTCTGAATATGCATCCTTATTTATCCATTTATTTATTTCACCATGGTCCTTGAATTACATTGATCTCTCATTCATCTTTTTTATGAAAAAAGCATGTATGTATGAGATTTATAATTTTTCATTTTTTTTTTTTTTCCCCCATAAGATTATTATTAATATTCACGATAACTACTAATGTTTTAAAATACATACTCATTCACTGGATGAGCCGCCCTGCGGTAGCACTGCAGGGAAAGTGAATGTGTTACCTTAAAGCCTTTGGTATTTTATGATTCTGGTGCACTGGGAACGGCTCGCCCTAGCTGCCATAATTTAGCCAGCCATGAGGTAAGCGAATCGATACCCTCAGCACTACCGAAGCCACAGCAAACCTTTCACAACATGAAGGCAAATCCATCTATTTAATGAATGCCTTCATCTCCAAATAACATTGTTTAATTTGATCTTATGTCTTTGTCCTTGGCATTTCGGATATCGTTTCCCCCCGGTCGTTTTGTCTTAACATAGGAGCAAAGTCAAAAGATAATGTTATGGGTTTACCTTGGATTCTTTTATGGTGCCTTCTGCCTGCCTGGCTCTTCCTGGCTGTATAGAATGAGCCCTACTGTGTTACTGTGTGTCTCTCTCACTCTTAGGGGAAATTATAGGGAACATTTCTTTTTTAAGGCATGGTGTCCATTTTTATATAATTGGCGCTTGAATTATTTATGACATTAATTGCTACATTATCGACTGCCTGTCAACTCTCCCTTCAGCAAGTCTATCATTCTTAGCAGGCGGAGCAACCTCAGCCTAAAGTCGACTGACAAGCTAATTATACCATCTCCTCCCACAGTGACAAATGTTGCTCATCTGAAACCATCCTGGAAAGAGGACTCTTTTTTCCCCCCTCCTGTGGTGGATATGTCCAGCTGGCGGAGAGCTGGTCCGGGGTGGGACCGGGGTCCGGGGTGTGACCAGTGGTGGACGAATCCCCCCCCCTCCCCCGTGTCTCAATCAGCCACCAGCTATCTCCCCCATGGTCAGAACCGATCGGGCACTTGGATCCACATCCTGTTATTGCACTGACCGGAAAAAAGGTCTAGCGTGTGATGAATGTGAACATTTAGCAGTTTTCCTAACCCCTCTGACACCAGGCACCCTTTGCACTCCCAGGAAAAGTATAACAGGAATTTTTTATCAAAATGTAAGGAATGGAGGTCCAATACAAGGGTGCAATGATCATGAATGATATACAGGAAAGAAAATACAGTATACAACACAATCAAAAATCAATTAAGAAGTCACTATAAGATTGAAAAACAGATAACTGAGTTTCCGCAACCTGGTGAAAGATGGGTTCATTCTTGCCCTGGCCTCCATAGAGTTCAATCAGTACGGTTAAAAAACGAAAAGGAGATTGAGCCTTCAACGTACAGGCCCATAAACTATGGACCCGCATTACCTGACTTTTTATGTACTATTTTGTGTACTTTTTTTTTTTTAGCATTGTACATTAACCATACTTTAATTGTTACCATAACCTGTCTATTATTTCATTATTTGTAGGCTATTTCTTTTTAAATTGTGTCTGCTGCTCGGAGCCCTATTTTGTAATGCACCTTGAATGCACTGCATGAAAAGCCCTAAATAACGACATTGCCACTATTGTTTGCTCAGCCCATAAAAGGTGTGGGCCCCCTCTGATGTAGTGCTCCATCTCTTATAAGCCGCAGGGTCGGGGACGGAGATCGACAGCTCAACCGCTAAAGGCGCCAACCTCTTTCAAGGCAGAGAATTCTAAAATGAATGCAGCCAATTCCCCACGGCCGCTGCCAGTCGGGGCAACAGGTCTATGGTGAATTATGAGCCATGACATATGGCCACCTGTGTAGAATGCGGTTTAGAGAATGTTGTTTATAAGACTAGGATGAAAAGGGATAATTTGCAGTTTTTATTTTTTTTACTTTTAACTTTTTAATAGGGACCTTGGGCTGTTCCTCGGAGGAATCGGCGATTTATTTCCAAACAATCTACGTAAAAAATGTAAACTACCCGACTAGCAGCTACTGGTTGCTCTGTGGCTCGTATCTTAATTAGTTGATGTGACGCGATGTGACGTCCTCGTGCGACGACACCGTACCTTTGCATTTAGCCTTTTTTACTTTTTTTTTTTTAATGCGCTGGAGATGGACTGCGACAGGAATGTGGACTGACACACACCAGACTCAGAATGTCCCCCCGGCCAACTCTAGCGGCTCGGATGCTGTCAGCACAGCCTACGTCAGGATCAGCGGCTCGGATGCTGTCAGTTCAGCGGCTGCTCAACGGCACAGTCAGAACATTATCAACGTCTGCTCTTATCACTGCAATGCTTTCAGGACCCAGCAGGGGGCAATGTGACATTTATATCCGATGCTGTTGGGGGGGGGGGGGGGTGTTTGTGGTTGCTTCTTTCTGCCTCCTCCGAATGTCAGACCTAGGGTGCGTCCCAATATTCTTCACTGCTCACCTCGTTTCCTACCCGGAAGTGTGCAAAACCGCCTGTATGTTTCAAGTACAAGTAGTTGCATGTACAGCATACAATGTACCTGACATTTGCGTAGAGACATTAATTTATATGTAACCCGTTAATATGCATCTAATATGTAATCAGCAACATCAAATTAGGACACAAAGATCGTTTTTCCGGGGCACGGAGGACAGGAGGTGGTAGTGGAGGAAAGGAGGATACAATTGGGTATTGTATTGGGACGCACCCCTAGTTACCTATAAAAACAAGCCGTGCCATTTTTAGTTTCCATGATTACAAACCCTCATTAGCAGACAAGCATCTTCTCATCGGGGGATGAAGAGTAGTGCAAAGGTGTGCTGTTGGGTGACCTTTGGGTGACCTTTCCTCAGTGCCATCTGCTGAAGGCTGATGAGATTCAAGTACGCTTGAACATGTTTACCTGTATGCTCCGTTTGCTACAGGCGGCATTTGGTGCTATTTAGACGGCACACTCAGATAAGTAAAGATAGAGGTATTAAGTCACTGAGGAAAGAAAAAGTGGCAGTTTGATGAAAATACCCAGACAGACTAAACAAACATTTGAAGTCTTATTTCTTTGTTTGTGGCAGTGTGTGTTTATCTTAAATTCTGGATCTCAACCACACTTTTTTTATAGGTGCAATTTGTAAGGACACTTGTGTGTCTCTGGGATTTAAACCACTATGCTTCAGTGATGAAATCAAACTCTCACCTCAGGAAGTCTTCTTTTAAAAGAATAATTTATAGCGCAAATTTACAAATACAATGTGAAAGGCTGGAGGAAGGATGTATTATATAGGATTAGGATAGGGTTATATATTATTACACTTTAATATTCTATAATAATTTGTAACATTTCAGAAGTACTTTTTAAAGGTTAACTGAATATTAACATATCTCACAAAAGCATTCGACAGCGCCTGATATAATTCCTTCAAGCTTTTTAATTCAATAACATATGATGAAGTCATAGTTTACGTATATCATTGCCACAAATCACCCGTGATAGCATTTTAAGGGATTTGAAAACAGTACTCCGTTACAATTATGATGAGCAGACAGACTGACATTAAAAAGCCCATTTCGGATTTATCTCTCTGCATAGTTCGGTTAGACCTGAAGCTATTAAAACACATTTATCTTTCCAAAAATCAATACAGAATGATATATACATTTAATGTGAGATTACAGAGAGCCAGGAATATCACCTGATCCTTCTATGTTAAAAGGCACTTAATGGAACGGTTGCAGCTGGGGCCTCTGGAAACCAATGATGCTATGGGTTCATGCCTGCATGATTGAGAGAGAGAGAGAGAGAGTGAGAGAGAGAGAGAGAAAGGGAGGGTGAGAGAGAGAGAGAGAGAGAGAGAGAGAGAGAGAGACAAATGGGCATGAGGCAGTAATCTTTAGTATGCTTCCTTGCCTTTATCATCGGTAATAATAAAAAAAAACTGTACGAACCTCTGTGTTTAGCTTGGGACTACGGGGTATGGATTGTCTTGGGACTACGGGGTATGCATTGTTCTCCATGGTGCGATATATACCTACTTATGGGATAGTGCTAAACAACAGGAACATGTGTTCCTTTTTAAATCATTATTGAGGTTTTGGTGTCCCATCTAAGGCCCCTCCCTTCACTTCATTAAAAAATAAAAAATAAAAATCAATGTACAGTAATTGGGACTTTGACATCTCAAACTCAATGTAGTTACACATGTAAAATAAGAGCTTCAAGAGCTAGAGGGCTTTTTAAATCAGCTGTTAAAAAAGCGTAACTAGCTCACTTATAAAGAGGGATCACACAATGGGAAGATGGGCTGCCAAATAGAGCTGCATGATTTCTGTTTAATCCTCAAACTTTATATTGATTTCCCATATCTGCTGGTGTCTGGATGTACTTTTTTTGTGTGAAATCTGAAGTCCTTTCAAACAACTATTAACCACAGCTCACAATAAACTCTTACCAGAAAATATTAAACATGGCATTTGTACAAGCAAAACACGAAAAAATATAATATAGTTCTAGATTTATCAGGCCTTAGAGTACTTCCAAATCATACAAAAAAATTTAAGTATTAAATATTTGTTGCTGAAATATTGCATTACAAAGAAATTAAAATTTTGAGTCAAGTGCCTGTGCAGTTAATTTATAGCAAATGACTTTGGGGCAGAAAGGAAAGGCAAACCCACACTACAGTTCCCATGAGGCCTTTGGGGAACACATCACAGGAGGCTCATCTGCCTGACAACAAGAGGTCAGGTGAATCCTTAACGCTGGAAGCGGTGGTTCCCTCGACAACTGTTATGTGTGGGCTGTCTGTAACACACAAACTTGGGAGATCACAGTTCAGCACAGAGAGCGGGGCCTGTAATGGCCTTTCTAACGGCGTGCCTTGTTCTGCGAAACAACAGCTTGTTATTCCCTTCAGCAGACACAAAACACATACACCATTTGCAGCAAAATATGGATATACTGGGATTTCATTTTCTAAACCAGAAAAGTATAGGAGAACACGAGAAAGCAAAAAGGTCTAAATCCAGAGGTGTAAAATCTGGGTTCAGAAAGTAAAAGTCCTCCCCAGGATTTTGTCCCGATCACCTGTATTTAGTAATTAGCGTAATTCTTCAGCCAGGAGGTAGAACTAATTAGTGAAATCAGCTCGCTGCAGTTCATGCGTGGAAGAAACACAAGGCAGGACCTTTACCTTCTGACCCCTGGATTTTACACCTGTTTAAATCCCTAGATAACATTATGATGTTATGCAGTAATACAGTATGTACATATGAATTATGAAACCACCTTTATGCTGACATATAATGTGCTTTGCTAACATCCCCATGCAAATGACCCTCTATTAGAGCAGATATAAACACAAAGGGTCAAACGGGCTGCATCACAGTCCAGATCTCATGCATCAGCTGACTGTATTTTAATTTCACAGCTGACACTGAAGGGCTGAGCTATCTTGTTGACTTCAAATACCATTAAATTGCAGAGATCCATGAATCATGATCTAGTGGCACAAGTATATAGTGCAGATCTAGTAAATCTCCAAGAAGGGATAGTCACAAATGATGACTTGTCAGTACTTCTGTAGGTAATCAAGGAAGATGGATTGTAATATACTATATATACTAACTACAGTATGTACAAAGGATGTTAGGATTGATTCTAGCTACAGTTGTTACATATTCAATGTTTCTTTTGTTAACAAACTACCAAGCAACAACTTCAATGAGGTACTAAAAGTAGCCGGCTCATGTTTCCTTAACCTTTAACTACAGTGAACACAAACGCACGCACGCACGCACGCACGCACGCACGCACGCACGCACGCACGCACACACACACAAAGGCTAGTGTACTGTAGAACCTCTGATTCCATGACTCAGCAGATGTCATTCTGTATTCATAGAGGCAGTTTGAATACAGTTAGTCATTGCTGACGTGTCACGTCTTGATCTCTTATAGAGACCCAGGAACATCAGCCCAATGTCCAGAATGTCACTCACCTTTCTCCCTGGTCCTTCAGGCCGTTCTGTACACCTGCACACTCGCCATGTCCAACTCCACCCAAACCTCCTCCATCCATAGCATGTGTCTGAGGCTGTGCAGAATCTCCACCCAAACCTCCTCCATCTATAACATGTGCCTGAGGCTGTGCAGAATCTCCACCCAAACCTCCTCCATCTATAACATGGGCCTGAGGCTGTGCAGAATCTCCACCCAAACCTCCTCCATCTATAACATGGGCCTGAGGCTGTGCAGAATCTCCACCCAAACCTCCTCCATCTATAACATGGGCCTGAGGCTGTGCCGAATCTCCACCCAAACCTCCTCCATCTATAACATGGGCCTGAGGATGTGCAGAATCTCCACCCAAACCTCCTCCATCTATAACATGGGCCTGAGGATGTGCAGAATCTCTACCCAAACCTCCTCCATCTATAACATGGGCCTGAGGATGTGCAGAATCTCTACCCAAACCTCCTCCATCTATAACATGGGCCTGAGGATGTGCAGAATCTCCACCCAAACCTCCTCCATCTATAACATGGGCCTGAGGCTGTGCAGAATCTCCACCCTAACCTCCTCCATCCATAGCATGTGCCTGAGGCTGTGCAGAATCTCCACCCAAAGGCCGCAGACCCTGGTGCTCTCCAAACTGCTTTACCGCGACTCCTTCAATTATCCTGTTGAAATCTTCAAAAAAATTATAAACTAACTCACGTTAACCTGTTTGCACTAATAGCTTTATCAGTTGTAAAAAGAAAAAAAAGAATGCTAAACTGGCACATTTATATTAATAAGTCTGATGAACATATAGCTAACATTTTGGCACACTACACACTGTTATTCAGGTTAAATTCCTGAGGTTTTTTATATTCCAGAGAGAAACACTGATATTCTCCACTACCAGTACCACTGCAAATATAAATGAATAAAATAAATAATAAAAAAACATAATAAATGCAATAGGGGCTACTTTTAAATGACTGTAGGCTACAGTTACACATTCACATGCCCCTTCCACAGCATATGATCTTGCAGATACAACTGACACCTTCTCTGATTATAATTTCCCAAAGACCTCAAATGCAGGTTTTCAATATTTGCATGTAATATTCCAAGATGAGCACATTGTGGTAGCCAAAAACATTTTATTAATTCATATGAATGGTTAATAATTACAATAATATATGAAAGACAGATGATATCCTTGAACCTGATCCTGACTAATCAGATCCGGATTAACAGCTGGGAGAACAGTGTCGTTTCACTTGATGTCTTAAAGGCATATTTAAGATGCTTAAAGGCATGTTTAAGATGCTTAAAGACATGCTAAAGATGCTTAAAAATGCTTTAAGGCAGAGTCTTTGACTCAAGTTACTCTTAACCCCAGGAGAGACATACATAATTGTATGGACTGGCTCATTCTATGCAACTACACATCAACTATGCACTTTCAAAAAACAATTATGTGGGTAATTGACATGGTAATTCAAAAATACAGTAATTACAGAAATTAAACAAACATTTTACGCAATGAAATATGACAAGACAAATTATACAAGCAGTCATTGCATTAAACCAGTTCCTACCTTTGTGAACACTGCAAACATATGCAATTTTTTAATTTTTAAAATGACTGTGTGGATACAGTAAAGCCAAACATTTTTAAAAATTAGAACAGGAGTTAAAACTATTACAGATAAAATTTAAGAGGATACGTTTCCGTTGAGAAGGCAAATGCAACCTTGCAGGATATGGCACTCAACGAGCGGATAAATTGCCTGTTATTATTAACAATAAACCTTCACAGTTTGAAAAGTTTTGTACTTATTATGCAATAAACAAAATTATCAGAATGTCAAAAGCAGGCTCTTTATATTTCTCGTGTCTATTGCCACTCGTTGAAATTATTTAATACACATAATATTTTAATTGATTTCCTAACCTGAGAAACAGACTTTATATGGAATGTAGACCGTTTGTATTTCTCCTCAATGTACAGTGCTTTAAACAGAAGCTCAGTGCTTTCAGGTAAGTGACAGTGTTGGACAAGCACAGCACAATCTCACAGAGCTGTGTCCTCCCAGTTATTTTTTCTGATGTTGAAAGAAGCACCCAATGCTGGAACACTACGCAGGACTGCTATGGTCTCAGCTGTGACCTTTGAACTTAGCTAGTAGCGGTTGGGTGCGGGCAATCAATCACAGTGCTTGTCCCGGGCGCTCTGCTGCAGCTGTCACTCTGCAGAATGGGATGGGGTGGGGTGGGGGATGGGGGGGGGGGGCGCTTTAAGGCAATCGTGTCAATCTCTGCGTGACTGCACAGACAGAGATAGGAGGACAGACCTGACAGAGATGGCTAAGTCAGCACAAGGCACGAGAAGGCTGTATTTGGTCGGTTAAATTAGCAAATGGCGTACGTGCGCAGGCATGCACGTGGCCCGGCTTTCTGGTCGGGCGTCAGAGCTGGTCGTTACGAATGAACCGGTTTCCCTCCGAGTGCTTCCCATAGTACACATAGCGGCACTTGGCGAAAACCCCTAGAAAACAAACAGAGAGAGAGAGAGAGAGAGAGAGAGAGAACATTACAAGAAGATAAAATATGTTTTATTTCTTGATAAATTCATGAATGACAACTGAAAACTATTTATGAACAACATGTGGTCTAATCTACGGTTAAACCAGCATGTGTAAAGTGTATTCAGCTAATGAAATCATTTGGCCAGTGTAATTGTGATTTGGCCAGTGTAATTGTGATTTGGCCAGTGTAATTGTGCTTCGGCCAGTGTAATTGTGATTTGGCCAGTGTAATTGTAATTTGGCCAGTGCAATTGTAATTTGGCCAGTGTAATTGTGATTTGGCCAGTGTAATTGTAATTTGGCCAGTGTAATTGTGATTCGGCCAGTGTAATTGTAATTTGGCCAGTGTAATTGTAATTTGCCCAGTGTAATTATAATTTGGCCAGTGTAATTGTAATTTGGCCAGTGTAATTGTAATGTGGCCAGTGTAATTGTAATTTGGCCAGTGTAACTGTAATTCGGCCAGTGTAATTGTAATTTGGCTAGTGTAATTGTAATTCAGACAGTGTAATTGTAATTCGGCCAGTGTAATTGCAATTTGGCTAGTGTAATTGTAATTCAGCCATGCAATTGTAATTCGGCCAGTGTAATTGTAATTCGGCCAGTGTAATTGTAATTCGGCCAGTGTAATTGTAATTCGGCCAGTGTAATTGTAATTCGGCCAGTGTAATTGTAATTTGGCCAGTGTAATTGTAATTTTGGCTAGTGTAATTGTAATTTGGCCAGTGTAATTGTAATTTGGCCAGTGTAATTGTAATTTGGCCAGTGTAATTATAATTTGGCCAGTGTAATTGTAATTCGGCCAGTGTAATTGTAACGTGGCCAGTGTAACTGTAATTCGGCCAGTGTAATTGTAATTTGGCTAGTGTAATTGTAATTCAGACAGTGCAATTGTAATTCGGCCAGTGTAATTGTAATTTGGCTAGTGTAATTGTAATTCAGCCAGTGTAATTGTAATTCGGCCAGTGTAATTGTAATTTGGCTAGTGTAATTGTAATTTGGCCAGTGTAATTGTAATTCGGCCAGTGTAATTGTTAGGTAAAAGGCAGCCAGGGTTCCTCAGGTTATCACTATATTACGCAGGTGTCGAACCCCAGTCCGGGAGGGCTCCGGTGCATACTGGTTTTTGGGGTGTTCTCGGCACCAGTGGCTCATTTACGTTGTTAATTGGCTAAAGAATCCACGCATCTTGTTCTCAAGGCCTTAATTGGCAGCTTATTGGCAGATTGAAAGGAAACCACAAAAATTTGCAGACACTGCGGCCCCCTGGGTATTTAGTTTGACACCCCTGTTATATTAGCCAGTTGTCGGTTATCAGCAGAGATAAATATACCCCCCCTATTGGCGCTCTCGCTTGCATCTCAATGAACCCTTAATCCTTCTTTTCTCCAGGTTTAAAAAAAAAAAAAAAAGGTTTGCAGTTACTTGCATCAGTGGGAAAAAAAATGTAAATAATCAGGAAAAATCATAAAGGGTCAAGTGGAGAAAAGCTTACAAAATTTTTTTATTAACTTTTTAAGATTTATTAACATTATTAATCTTGAACAAAAAAAAGCAATGTATTTTTTTAAGAAAGTATAATGCTGTTGTAGGAGGGGAGTCAATGTGGAATTCAGGAAAAGACTGACATTTTGAAAAGACCTGAGTACTGGGATTTGTCATGCGCATCAAAGGACCAGACAGTCTTGGAATAACATTTGGTGACTAGGATGTCCTTTGGATATGTGGGCCATTAGCTCACAGGAATGTCCCCATCTGGGGAAAAGACTGATAAGGAACTGTGTCATGAGTGAATATGTGTGTGTTGGGGGCATTAAGGGCAGAAGGGGTCATTAGCCCCTGGCCAAACTATGGTAAAGGGAAATAGGAAGGGCCGACCTGGCCATCTGTTGACCTCTCCCGTAACCTCATACCTAGGTCAGTCCTAGGGGAAAACCTCCGGACAGTACCACAGCGCCCCCCATGTTGAATCCTGTGTCATTACACCCTTTACTTCTCTCCTGGAACAGAACTCTGAAACTTCTGTTGGGATGGTCAACAGACCATGTAAAACGTACAAACATTGCACATGTGATTCTTATATTGTTACATTATGTCTTATGTAGTAGTAACAGGAATTGCATATAAAATGGTTCATCAGAAGGGAATCTTCATGACAACTGCAACATAATATTTAATCTGGTAATAATAATCATAATAGTAAGCTGTTTGGTATGAATGTAATCCAGTAAAATCAAGGAATCAAATGAGATACATTTCATACCAAATGGAGTTTAATAAAACATAGTTTCAATAACTCAGGAAAAACTAATACTGGAATGTCCTCTCTGGTAATCAACTCCGTTTCCCTTCTCTCTACTCAGCAACGGTGGGGGTCTAGATTCCCGATTCGACCACACCTCCAGGTTAATTTATGGCACTGCCGCCTGGTTCAAACGCAGGATTTGGCTTAAAAGAAAGGAAGACAAACCAATCTGGGAGCATCGTAACCGATCTCCCACACCATGCAGATTGTGTATTTTGGGTAAGGAGCATCGTAACCGATCTCCCACACCGTGCAGATTGTGTGCATACTCTATGTGTTTGTGTTTGGAGAATCGTAACTGATCTCCCACACCGTGCAGATTATGTATGTATGTATGTGTGTGTAGCTGAAGCAGGCCGGTAAGATATTTACTCTGTGTTTCTTTTCTTAATTTGTATGTTTTGTAATTGACCTAATTTTAAGATAATGACCTACCTGCCTGTGAATAAATTCTTATTATTTTAACTTGCGTGGTCTCCATGACTCTAATCCATTTTCTACCTTTTCCAGCCTAAGTTACGACTGAATACTCCGGGGAACAATTCTGACCAATGACCAACTGATCAGTGGCGTGGTACAGTATGGGGAGTGCTTAAGTTGGGCAGGCGACCGGGTTCGGCCCGTATACGGATTAGTTGAGGCACGGCTCTGGGAATTTGACGTGAAGAGAGCCCCTTGGACGTTTTTACGTCGGTTCTTGTCAAATTAGCCTTAAGGAGTCCTCTGAGTGCACGCTGACCGGGGCTCACAACTATCTATGTAAAATATAATACATGTATTGTGTCGGCCAGACCCCCAACCTCTATGTTCTCCACCGAACTGAGATTCGGCAATAGTGCTAATCCCGGGAGCATATATTGAGTAATGGTAGCATACATGGATGAGTCGAGTGTAACCACTCTGAGCTTCACGCATGATTAAAGTAAATTCTAAATTATATTTTAATATAGAGTCGAGTAAACCAATTGTAACTGTTACGCTTACTGTTTGGGATCATAGATATATTCAATGTGTCGTTCAGCTCCTGTGTGTGTGTTCTAATGCTTCCATTGGAATATTGACATTTGGACGACAGGTCGGATATATCCGTGATAACAACATGGCCCCGTTTACGAACGGAGAATTATAAGAATCGTACTGATACGTTTCAGGCCTGTCTTAAGCGGGATATGGAGCAGCGCATTCATATCTGACTCATGGCGACGGACTCAGTATATTCTTAAATGTACTTGTAATATATACATGACCGGAGGATAAATCACTGAACTCTTTTTTATTTACATCACAACAGCAAAGGAAAAACATATTTACTCCTTCCCCTCCAGCTTTTCCCTCATTGGTCTAGCTGTGCGGGTTCTACACTGTTATTAACGGTTTATTAAGCAATAACAAGCATTACATCATGTCATGCAACTGTGACCCGCGTTATTCATTATATTCGAGATTACAGATGCAGCAAGATCAAGTTTGTGGGTTCGGCCTGAATTCAAATTTTTCAGGTACCTTTCTAGTTAGCACCCAAAACTGCCTACTTATATAGCAATAAAATACAATAAAACACATGTTAATATCTTGAATTCTTTAAGTTTCAGTTGAGCTGGAAAGTCTGTCAATTCAATTCAATTCAATTCAATTTTATTTATATAGCGCTTTTCACAGACGACTGTCACAAAGACGCTTTACAGGACAGAAAGGGGAGGAAAGGGGAAATAGGAAATGCCAGCTCTAAGCCAGCTCTAAGCCCCCAGATAGCAGAGGTAAATACTCTCTAGTAGGGAGAGAAAACCCTCATACAGTGGCGAGAAAAAACTCCCCGATGGGAAGAAATCTCGAGAGGAACCCGGCTATTGGGGGGATGCCCATCCTCCACTGGCCTATGGGTTGATTATTTTATAGGGAGGTATTCTACTCTGATGACTCCGTCATGTCAGAGCGCTGCTTCCCCTACACGGCTCCCTCACAGATGCTGGGTATTTTCTGACACAGAAAGAACAATCCCCAGCTTGCTTTAAATCCATATTCAGCCCCTGTATCTACCTAGAAATGTTCGGTTTCTCTGAAATGGGCACACACGCATTCCATATTTTTGACATTCGTGCTTGCGGGTTGAGATGCTTTGTTTATGCTAAGACGTGTCGACTACTGGAGCAGCTAATTCTTACAGCACGTACGCACGTTGGGTTACATCATGGCTACTCTTCAATACTGAAGCGCCAGTGCAAATTGGGCTCAAGCTTCACGAGCCTGAATTATTAGAATCCTCGAGTTGCCTGGGTTATAGTCATTGAGCTATAGGCGCACTCTCCACTGATGGTTGAACGTTCGTAAGTTGCTTTATTTATTTTAGCTCTCGGTCAGTACACAGAATGAATATTCTGTGAGAATTCTTATGCAGGCTTCACTTACAGAAACAAGCGAAACAGGGCACTCACTGACTGTGGTTTTCTTTCACTGCGTGAGAGGCATCGGATCTGGCAGTGCTTGCAGACTTGCAGAAACCACAGCCTCCCTGCCTATGAGTACTTCATAAGATAACATGTTAATGTTAATTCTTATGGAATTAAATGCTACATCTAGTTAACTTAAAATTATTCTTTTTTTTATGTTATCTGATTTTTATTTCTGATTTGATATTATGTAAACAGACAGAAAAAATGTGACATTTTTTAATTTATCATCAATATGCTAATACTTCACTATTAGTATACTGTAGGTGGCAAATGGTGACAAAATATCGAGGGAGAAATTATTGTTTGCATATATAATAACTGGAATATGTAGCTATATTTCCAATTTAGTGGCATGCTCACACTAACTAACACACACACACACATTAATTATGATTTACAATTTTAAAATTTGGCTTAAGGCTTAAACGTGAGCCCGAGAACAACATAACGTAGCCCACAACATAAGTGTCAAACTATATTAGTGAACTATTGCACATACTGTAAATACATCCTCCTGCCAAATGAACAAATACATTAATCTACATTACCAAACATGATGCACACATGTTCTTAATACCAAATAAACAAATACATATTTTCCAAGAATTATTGTATTGAGAGCATGGTAGAAAGTGCTGGAAGGTGCTACAATGATCCAGAGGGACGCAGATATCAACAAAGGCACCAGGTCGTCTTGTCTGAATGGAAGTGAGATAGGTTTGTCCCAATTTCCCTTAATATTGTGTAAATAACGCACATGCATGCATGCACGTGCACACACGTGCACACACACACACACACACACACACACACACACACACACACACACACACACACACACACACACACACACACAGACACAGACACAGACTGTGAGTATGGCTGTAGGCTCTCACTTTTACGACGATCTCATTTCGTACTTTCCTTTGACTGGTCGAGTGAGTCCATTTCATGTGGGTTATTTTACCAGGCAAATGTACACTGTTTACATTGTTGCAAAAATGATAAGCTACATTTGCTCTGTCCATTTGAATACTGTACCAGCAACTGTGATAAATTAAAAATACAGGGACTCTTAACCTTGAGGCAAATGCCAAACACACTCATTTGATACTGCAATGCATGAGAGAAAATCCAACGGCCCGCACTGTAATGGACGGTAGATGTATACATCTTGGCCTGGGGCCGCTACTATGATCTGCAGCAATCATAAATACATAATCACTTCCTTTGAAATAAACTACAGAGGAATATTATTCTGAGAGTAGTTTCAAATCTCTTCAGGATTTCATCTTGCTGTATTGGGGGTGGATAAACAACATATGTGTGACACATATAGGTGCCACTTTCCTGAGATCCCCTACGCAAATGTCGAACTGCAGCTTTCAAATGAATCAGGGTCATCAAAATGTGAAAAACAAACAAAAAATACAATAAGCATAAATACAGTAAATAAACAAGAGAAATTAAACACAAATGAAGAGTAGACAATGACCGCAAAAACCCCCCACAAAAAAAGAGAGCAAAGCCTGACGCTGTCCTTTATACTTCACATTTTTGTTTTTTTTCGATGGCGGGAAGCAGGACTGTTACAAAACGCACAGAAGAGTGCCACTTGAGTGCAGAAGAGTGCGGACGCTGAAGAGGGCGGCCAGGAGACACCGTGCGCCAAATGAGCCAAGGACAAGAGACGTTAATGTTGTCGATGAGCCCTTGACGGGAAAACAAATACGGCGCCGGCCGTGGTTTTAAAGAGACGTCAAGTACATTAATGACAGAAAAGGGTGGACTTCAGACCAAGAGCCTGACTGATGTGTCACTAAGAGCCACTCAGACTGTGCGCGCAACCTAATCTGAAACGACATTGTCAGGGAGAGAGAGAGAGAGAGAGAGGGAGAGGGAGAGGGAGAGGAAGTGAGAGGGAGTGGGAGAGAAAGAGACAGAGAAAGAGACAGGGAGAGGGAGTGAGAGACAGAGATAGACAGAGAGAGAGAGAGGGAGAGAGAGGGAGAGAGAGAGAGAGAGAGAGACCGGGCTAGGAATTGTATGTGGTGACAGAAAACAGAAATGAGGACAGGGATACTGGTGCCATATTAGTGGCACGCATATTCTAACACCGCCTTCAATTCTAACCCAACTTGACACCGTCTCCTACCACTTCAAAGCAGTCCCCCACTCAGCCTCTGCGGCGAGCCCTGCCTCCGCGATGTCACTCCAAACCCGGGCCTCCTTACAGAGCCGGTTACTGTCAGGCCTGTTCCGTCAGGCGGGAGGGAGACACACAGGCCCGGGGACAAACTCCGTCAATCTAAATTTGGACTTTTGCAGGAGAAGTCTACTCATTTTCCCTGATATCTGAGCTACGCGAGGTGATCCAAACGCCGGAGTGTGAGGAGCTGTCGCCTCCTGTAAAAATCTCCGGCCCGGGGTGACGACGACGCCCGCCCCGCCCGCCCGCCCTTCCGGAGCACCGAGCCAAGGCATCGGACACTCCCGGCGAGGGGAAATGAACTCCAGCCGCTCGCCTGGGGGGATGTAGGTGGCGAACGTTGCCGAAGCCAGCTGAGCGCTTTGGGAATACCGCGGTCGGAAGTGGTTGCTTCTGAGTAGAGGCCGGACGCTTTAAAGATCATCTGCCGAGACTCGCGGCTGCGACTCAATTTCAACGTCTCTGTCAGAGCGGGCCTTGCGCAAAAAAAAACCTGGATTGGCTTCCCAACGCTTCCCAACGCCAAAGTCCCTGTGTTTCCTCCGCCCCGCGTGAGCAAATCTGCTGGATTCAAGAAGACTCAGATTTAACAACCTCAACAACGCATGACTGATTGGATCCTCCTCCTTTTTGTTTAAGAATAACTCTTAAATCGATTACCATCTTCAAAACCTATTAGTTTTTCCAATCTATATTTTCTCAGTGTTATCTGTTCTGCTCTGTACCTAGTTTGTGGTACATGAGGTACAGTATAAAGGCTGCATTATAAGGGTCTGAATGGGTGATTTACCACAGCGATATGTGCTCTGTGTGCTTGGTGTAAGGGCCGCTCTGTTTACACAGATATTATTTGTCATGTGTAATATTACATTGGGACAGCTTGAGGGTTTTGGAACCCTGTCCAAGAATCACAGTAGAATGTCTCGTTGCTCCACTCCAAGAATTAAACCGTATTCCCCAGTGCGAACTCTGAATCATCCCAGACCATCGAGTTTAATTTACCACTGGTCTTCTCTAAACATTTTCCCCCTCGTGTTTATCTTTGGTCTGATTCATAAGACTAGAGGTTAATGACCAACGGTCCCATTGGGAACAGCTTCAAAAGGCACAATCTTTTGACAAAAATGCATAGGTTTTGCTTGAGAAAACAAGCCCACGCAAAACTTGACCTAGCTTGTGGGGAACAAACCGGTAGCCTGCATACCAAAGGTAACCGAGAACCAGCCTGGCATTGACATTACTCCTTTTGTTATTTGGATTAAATGGCCAAATATTATTTGAACTACAGACTGAGAATGCAATGCAAAGACTTTTACATTTTGGTCAAAGCAAGGACAATCTGAAAATCAAGCTTGTTTTGGATCTAATTTGCCACTTCAACATCACCACATATACTGAAATTGAGCTTATTTATATATTGTTTACCCAGAGATATCAATTTAATTCATTTACCAGTGTATTACATGTTTATCGCAAACAGGCATTTATAATGAAAACACTATGTGTTTACTTGGATACCTTCCTGACCTTTGAGTCAATTTCTTTTGTAATCCTCTTTGTCTTATTATTTTAAAAATGTTATGCATTTGTTATCTCTTATAGAAGTGACCAGCATCATGCATTATGTGCTTGTGCGCTCCAGCCGTAATACATGTTTTCCCCTCTCTGCATGGCTCCTATTGCGAAGGGCACTGTGCCCAAAGCTTGCTGACGGTTTCAGCCCTTACTGGTGGAGAAATGGCCAGAGCAACATTCAGGAATAAACCATATCATGTTCCATACGGGTTCAGGTCAGGTGGGGTGTTTCACATCTGACTCTTATTCTGAGTAGGATCTATTTTTCATGAACGACCCGATTAGATCTTGATTCCTGTATTTGCATCTGGAACAAAGTGTTCCGAGTTTATTTTCCATATGGTGCATGTTTGAATACATGGTCAATTCTGCATGGCCTTGGTGTAACCAAGCTTTTCTCCTGGTCGCATGAAATGACCTCATAGTTAGGACTGGTACTGTCCTATTGGACTAAACACAACGGGGCTGATTAGACTCCATCGATCGCACTCGCCGCACACATCAGCCTTTCACGCCAGATAAGCGCGCTCCCACAAGCGCAATCCCACTTCAAAGTATTCGATGACGCGGCGATTCCGCAGTTTTCCCGTCTGGGAAAGGAGTCTGGAAAACTCCACGGAGCGATTGACGCGCCGATAGCGGAAAAAGACGAGCAGTCGAGCTCCCCCCGGCGAGACGAGAGACGAGCGTGTTCAGCGCGAGCTGGCGACCGCCCGACGAAGCGGAGATGGCCGCCCCCTTTAACGCCGCCCAGGGGTCTTGGCACGGCCGGAGACAAACGCTGAAATTTAAAAAAGAGAAAAGAGAGAGAGAGAGAGAGAGAGAGGGAGAAGGGGAAAGTGAAACTCTGGCTCTTTCCCGTGCGAGGCGAGGCTGGGAAAGTGAGAAGCTTTGTCCGAGTCGGTCTGTACAGAGCAGATGCATGACGGTATAACTCTATTGTGTCAGGGCTTGGCTTCATCCAGAACGTTCCAGGCCAACACGAGGATTCCGTCATGCCAGCCCTGTCAAACATTTATTTAAAATGGTGTACATTAAGCAGGCACACAAAGCCATCTGGGAGCCATTGTTTGCATCATGCTATCAGCATGGATATGATTTGCAGAACTCTCTTTTTTTATTATTATTTTTTTTAACTGGGTGTATAAGAGTAGATGACCTTCCTGTTCCTCTTTAGACACTAGTTCCTCAGCTTTATGAGCCCACAACCCACTTAACAAGCAAATACACTCACTGTGACCTTGAGGAAAATGTGGGCTAACACCTATGGGTCCATGAATACCCTAGCAGTGACCACATTGACATAGGTCAGGGTTGGACAACTCCAGGCCTCACGAGCCGGTGTGTCTGCAGGTTTTTGCTGCAACCAGTTACCCTGGCTCAATCAGCCAATTAGTCGTATCCACCAACACCGCTTCACTCGTAAATTAGACCACAATAAAGCACTACAATACAGGCATACAGACACAAGAGCTGCTGTTCATATCGCGGAATGTTGCTAAAATATCAAATCATGTAAATGATTGGGCTAATTAAATAACTGGTAACTGGTGGCAGAAAAAACCTGCACAATGGCTAACGAGGCCAACGGCCAATCCAGACTAATCACGTAACGGCCAATCCAGACTAATCACGTAACGACCGATCCAGACTAATCACGTAACGACCGATCCAGACTAATCACGTAACGACCGATCCAGACTAATCACGTAACGGCCAATCCAGACTAATCACGTAACGGCCAATCCAGACTAATCACGTAACGGCCAATCCAGACTAATCACGTAACGACCGATCCAGACTAATCACGTAACGGCCGATCCAGACTAATCACGTAACGGCCAATCCAGACTAATCACGTAACGACCAATCCAGACTAATCATGTAACGACCGATCCAGACTAATCATGTAACGACCGATCCAGACTAATCATGTAACGACCAATCCAGACTAATCACGTCCAGGGATTTTGCTCTTTTCTATTCTACCACTTTACAGATCTTTACAGATACAGATTAGGCAACTTGGCCGTTTACAGTAAAACTAGAGTGAAATCATGTTAAATGCAACACTTTCCAACACAATATGTCTCTTTTACAAGAAACGTCACCTTGTTTAGGCTTGTACGGTGGTATAATACGCAATAATACAAATCACATAAGCATTAATTAACATTAATAATTTATAGACAAAAGCAACAAAGGCAGAGGCAGAAACAGTACAATGTATAAACAAGGTACAAAACATCCAATATTATGGTAAGATGATTATGTACATTAAGAATAAATGCACAGAGTAAAATGACGGAGACAAATCATTCTCCATGCGTGGGTCACGATTGGTCCGTTTTCTGCTTTATGGCGCTGTTGCGTGACGGGATTTACGATATTTCTATTTTCCAGCTGAAGTACGTTAATGCATACAGGAATAATCTCCCTCAGTGGCAGCGTGCTGAGTTATCTGTCCGAGTGAGCATTTCTGTATGAAAGCTGTAAGGACAGGGTTAAAGCCCAGTTAGAAAATTAAAAAAATGTCTCCAGCCAAAGCCAGCGAGGCCTTCTGTTTAACTGAAGCCTCCAGGAAAACACAAATTAATCAACAGCGGGCTGAAGTGGGTTTAATGATTGCACTCTGCATACAATCAGCTTTTCCCTTTTCAAGGGCCATCAATATGTCATGGGAAGACATATCCAAAGGATGTAGCTCTCACCACCAAGGTTATCTATTCTCTGCAAGCCTCCACGCCTTGCAGGCCTCTCTATTTTACACCGTCTGCGTCCAACGTTTTCATCAACTCCGTAATCAATCAGGGTAATAATGTTGTGCGAAAAATCAATTAACGGCGCAATTAAACTTTGCTTATCATCTCGCAGTGCTGAAAGGGTACCTGAGGGGGAGATAGACTCTCTCTCCGCGCGGGCATCCATAACCCCAATGCGCAAGTGAATTATGGGCTTAGACAGATGCAGGCGGGTATCCGCGCCATTGTTCCGGAACAATATCTCAGGCTGTTTGTTTGGCTGTCATTGCCGGCGCCATGCGATACACTTTAGTGTCTAGAGACCGCAACGTGCGGCTCTGTTCAGCCCTCTACACGTGTGCCACGCTGGGGACTAAAACAAGATGGTTCCAATAATTGAGATACAAAGTTTTTGTCACAAGAAAAAAAACAAACCAAAAAAAAATAAAAAAATAATATTGAGAAGAATAATCATGTTTTTTTTTTGTTTTTTTTTACAGAGCCTGTATTCACAAATCCTCTCACAGTTAGGTGTGCTGATCCAATCCTGCTCTATGACTATGGGCCCAGGTTTAGGTCATATCATATGATACAGACCTAAAGGGAAAGTGCTCTTTCTGGAGTTTTAGTGTCAGTGTTAGTTTTAGAGTATTTATCTGATTGGCCCAGGCAGTTTTAGTGTGTAATGTAGGACATTTTAAAGACAGAAGTTTCTGATGACCCGCTGGCCAGTCAAAAACTTAAGAACTTTCACCCTAAAACTGAATAATGTATAAAACAACAGAAATTGAAGTATCACTTTAAATGCTGTAGGTCAGACCTAGGTTCTGCAGTGTTATATAAACTTCAGCCTATATTGTGTCACTGCAAAAACACAGTGTGTAAATTCAAAAAATATTTGTCCACTTCTAATCCAGAATAAACAGCAGTACACATTGAAAAGGCAATTTTAAAGGTATTTACCACACATCCAGGTGCAATACCTGGGTTTGTGTATTTGCCTAACTGCAATACAAAAGCGTAATAATTCTACAAACCTACTACGCCTTGTTCTCTGAGCTGAGATTTCTAATCGATATCAAACTTTCACTCTCACGTGTCAGTGGATTATAGGGGTACTGTGACAATATCACTGTTTAATAGGAAGTATGAAATGTTCCATGATCCAATAAAAATAAGAGATTTTCAAACAGCTTAATTTTGATGATTGTCTGTCATCTACTTTGTAATTACAGGATTAGAGCATTCATTCCTTTCTACCACAACAACCAAGGCTGATTTTAATGACATACTGAAAGTAAAATTTTCCATTCACTAAGAAATACCTGCATTGGACTATAAATATACATCAGTGTTGGAAATAAACATTTAAAGACCTGATATGTGTTTACTCATTTAAGAGGGAGATAAATGTCACATGTAGTACATATTCATCTGGTGCTCAAAAAATCAAACGAATATTTGGTCATATGACAGTGTTGGACTGTTTGATTCCAGATCAATGAGGCAGAGATACTGTTATGTGTAATATTTGTAGGCCGAAGTTATTGACAAACTGTCATTTTTTGAATTGTTCTGTCACCACCGCATCATCTGTCAGGGATTTGAGAGGCGTCCATGACAAACGTGGTACCACGAAAAGCTAGTTTTATGGAAAATTACAGATACATTATGCTCTGCCACAGGATAGGGTATTGTACATTAATGGATCAAATAGCAGTCACAAACTAAAAATAGTGATAGTAATGCCTTTTAAAAATGCTATTTTTAGATTTGCGATTATTCATTTGCATGAAAAAAGAGTGGGAACTTAGGATCTGGCCCATCATGGTGCATAACTTCTCGAGCCATTTTTAAAAAATTTTGTCAGACATTAAATAAAAATACAGTAAAACATGCTTGCATTCATATACTCATTCACAGGTTTCGAGGTTCCTCTTGAGATTACAATATGATCGTCTGAAATGATACGTTAAAGATTTCTTAAAGGAGAAAATGTCCCCTGCATGGCATGGTTTTTGTTGTACATTTTATTACTATACTTTTGAACACACTGTTACAAAGAACTATAAATTACCCCAAGATGATTATCGTGTTTCATGCATTATGATACAAAAAGTGATTCGGTGAAAGAGAAAAGGATATGTTTTCGCCCTCCAAGGGGAAGACTATACCTCATTTATTTGAGGTAAACCACAGTTATTCTTAACCCAACGGACTCTCGGCCTGCTCCATGGGAAATACAAACAGGGAAATTGAGAGTATTCTCATTTATATTGACTCTCCTGTTCTTGCCCCTCTTGCTTGTACTAATGTGCTCACTATCCTTCAATAACCTCCAATGAAAGTTTAATGGACAGCTTACAGGTTTCAATCGCCTTTAGTTCACTGCAATAAAAAATGAGTCCAATAAGTAGAAATAATTGACATTATGATCCATGCGTCTGGCCCGTACACATTGTAAGCAAACAACATCAGCGGCCGCATCGTTCAACTTCAGCGCATTAATGACAAAGTAGGTGCCATTTGACCCATACGTGGGAACCGGGAGATTGATTTGTGCCAATATTCATCTGTAATTCATTAATACTCTACAGCTGCAGCGCATGGGCTGTTAACGGCGGCCATTTTAAACTCAAACGCTAAATCCTCAGAAGCACATTTAATTAGGTGTGATCACAAGCCTTTATTTTGTTTCCCCGTGTTTTCGATGGCGGTCTCGCTGTACCTCGCCGGCACACGGATCACGCTGACGCTTCTGGCAGGTTCCGCTGACAGGTTCAGCAATCATATATCAACTTGAACCCCCAAGTTGAAAACATTTCTAATTTTGACTCGTTTGTTGATCTAACGAGGACGAACCAAAGGGTCTTCATTGTGAACATGAAATGCACACACACAAAAAAAACATGTTCTGTTACAAACAATAAAGAGCCCGGTCCCTCTTGCATCTTTGCTAAAGCTGGCCTGTCTGTCAGTTTTGTGACAGGCTAATATCTAGATCCAAGAATGATGTGACACGATTCAAAATGTTTCAGCCATTTTCTTGTGTTTACTAAATGTCTGCTTTGCTCTACTCCTTGCTGAACTCACAGCAAACACAAAATCATTACTAATTTACATTATCTAAATAAACCTAAAGAATAACCTCACACACTGTATTCTCTTAAACAAACGCATTACACAGTAACAAATGAGACCGAGCGTAGGTTAAACTGCACTTCACTTAATCAATACAACCTCCAGAGACAATGAGGAATGCCAGAGCTTTATGAAGACGTCTACTATTGATAACGGGTGGAAGCTTCCTTCAGATAAACATAGTCTTACAAATAAACAACTACCGATTCAAATAGAACTGTTACAACCACTATTATTGCCATTGCATCATCTACATTTCAATACACAATATGTCATCATTTCAACACTATTTTTCGTAGAACAAATTTTTAAAAAGTCAATTACATATATATCTTTAAACTGAAAAAATATGTATATTATATACTAGATGGGTTCTACAGCTAAATAAAAATCACAGCTTTAACCAAATGCCATTACAGGCGGGTATCAATTGCTGTCAAATTACGCAATAATCAGACTGAACACTTTGTTTATGGAAAAAAATCACTTAATTTTTTACTTAATTAGTTAATTGATTACTTTACATTACAAACGTTTGTTAGCCAGAAACGTTCCTGGAATTACTATGTAGCAGAGAACACACCAAGAAATTCTCAATTTATTGATCACCTTAGACCAGCGGTGGGGAACCTCATCCGCAAAGGGCCCCCCCCCCCCCCCCCCCGCTTTAGACCAAGCTGTACCTCATGTATCATTCTGTTACCCCTGCCCCCAAGTTTCTCAGCAATGCAGTCGGACATTAGCTGACTCGTCAAATAGCTTTGAGTGTTATCTAGGGCAACTTAAAAAGCTTCACATGACACATTTATACAGCTGGATACGTTAGCGCCGAAGGGCGCAACCAGCAGGAATCCAACGGCTACCCTCTGGTAACAAGGATACAGCGACACCACACTGCCGCCAACATAAATAACCAAGGCCTGCTCCGGCTGCCTTGATAAAGCATGTCGTTTCCGCAGAGTACAAGTTACGTGGGTGAAAAGGGAAATTGAATTCCGGCTGACATATATTTTGACCGAAGTGAGAGATCATTGAGGGAACCTAATTCAAAGATGAGGAATTTAATTTAAGTGACATTTATTCTATTTAGGGGAACTCAGTACAAGACATACACTCGCTCTGGTATACGAGATAAGGGGACAGTAATTTGTGCCTGGGCACTGGAAAGGCATACGCATAATCCTATTGGTACACTTCCTCCTTACAGCGAACCACGGGAGATTTAAAGAGCTGGCGACAGCGGTTATTTAATAAATTGATTTTGAAAACCTTTTCTTACCCGTGACAATTCTCATTTAATTGACTGTTAACTTCAATCAAGGCTTAGTCGGATTTACATGACTAAAAAAGCAGACCAAAACACTTAGGTAAATTAACCAGACAACAAGGCTTGTACTGGCATTTTAAGAAATTCTCATCAATTTGACGGAAATGATCCTAATTGAAATCCTGCAGATTGATCAGAAGCCTTATGGTGAGGCTTGGCCTCTCATCGATGGCATTCAGGTATTGAGCTCATTGGAGCACACGTAAGGGACAATATGTTGGTTTATGAACAATACCAAATACAGTAATAAAATGCTCAGGCCAACACAGAACAGAATAATACAATTCAAGTTGTGCATTTCATTATTTTAGACGATTTTATGGGATTCATATTGACTGCCACCCTAAATTCTTAAATGACCTGCAATCATTTTCTCAGCCGTTCAAAAGCAGTGTGTGAGTAACAAACCAGGAAGAAATGTCAAAAACATTCAAACTTCTCTGGGATGGGAAGGGGGTAATAGGATGGGAAGGATAAAGGAACTACAAAGGTCACAGAACGTGTCGAGTACCCCTAATTTAAGATGAAAGTCAGATCTAAAATAAGTTCAGCAAAGCCATTACGTAAACCAAGTCCATGCTACACCAGCTCCATGAACTTTTAATGAATTGCTCCACAAGACAATCTGCAAACTATGTCTATAGGGAAAAATACCTCATAAAATGTGCCATTGTCACAATGACAATTTACGATGTCATTGCTTTTGACAAAGGTGTCATAAACAGAAATGATTGCAGTGTTACTAATTTTAAATTTAACATTTAGGACAGGCTTCAATAACAGAGGGAATGACATGAATCATCTGAAACAATGACTTAACCCTAATTACAATGACTCTGGAGACAAAAACGACTTAATGATGCAATTAATCCATATACGTATTAAAAGTGACAATTTTCTACAAGAACAGAAATAAACATTAACATTATTAAGCCAAATGCTATGAATGAGTGCATCCGTGTGCATATATACAGTCAATTACGGAATTATATGCACCTTTGATGAGTTAAAAAAAAAGGGCATGTATAAAATAAGCTAATAATTTTATTTGTCAAGGTGTCAAAATTATACACAGTAAAATGCCCAATGTTAATTAAACTCTGGCCATAGTGGACTCATGTAAACTCTCTAAGAGTTGATTTAACACTGAATATTTCACGGTGTCGGGACCTCTGTTTCAGTACTTTGTGCACACCCCCCTTTGCAAATAACACCACTGTGTCATTTTCTATAGCGGCTTATTATGAGAATGATGAACATATTGGAGAACAGATCTTCTCCAGATAATTATCCAGATAATTGCTTCACACAGAATATTTCAAGAGACTTCAGATCCTTCAATCTGTGCTTGCGGACTGCAATTCAAACCACACATTTCAGATAAGGTCCAGGTCTGGAGACTGAGATGGCCATTGTCTCGCTAAAAGATCATTATTATCATTCCTGGAAGGGGGATACTGGTTCTTGCTGGATTTCATCACTGGATTGACCTCAACAAGAGCCCCAGAGGCAATGGATGCAATACAACCCCCTAACATCCAGGATTCACCCTATTTCACTGCAGGTATGATGTCCCTTGGCAACGTAAGCGTCTTTCTTTCAATGCCAAACCAACCGCTGCTGTGTGTAGCCAAAAAGGTCTCATCTGGCCATAGCGCCTGGTTCCAATTGAAGTTGAAATGCTGAAGAGCATCCAAGGACAACTCAGCGAAAAACAATGATGACATCAAGCAGCCTACAAGGTGTAATTTAAGTATTTTTATCCAAAATGGTGGAAGTTCCAATACAATCTAAGTCTCACAGTATCACAAGCAAATACAGACGTGTACAGTGTATAAAACTTTTTACATAGTTGCTACCAAAAATGAAACATCATTACTGAATTGCTTGCAACCATTACTATTTAGATATACTTGCATAGCTTGTATATTACATCCAGTTTGACACTGATGCAAAGGTTACAATAGTGGTTCACGGATTTAAAAAAAAAAAAAACAAGACAAAAAAAAAAAAAATAATAATCTCAATCAACAGAGAATTCAGTCCCTGTATACAACTTATTTGCAAACAAACAAACAACAAAAAACAACTAATTAGCAGCTCATGATAGAGTATTTTCAAAATTTACTGTTTTGTCAAAATGTTTTGGATGTTCCCTTTAAATCATTGCACTGGGACTCTTTCAAACTAAGTGTCAATAAAATGCTTTCTTTAACATACAATCTATTTATACAGCTGGATAGTTACTGAAGCAATTCAGGTTAAATACTTTGCTCAAGGGTACAATGGCAGTGCCCCTTCTGGGAATCGAATTACATCCCTAGACTTACAAGCCCAGTTCTCTAACCTTTACGCTACGCTGCCCACATGCAGTATTAAGGCCAGTGTGCTGTATGCCCGCTGCGCTTAAAGCCTTCTCCAGTCAACTGCCTGATGTCCTCAAAGTGACAGACATCAATAGCAATGTGACAGCGTTGCCTGTAACTACAGCCTCAGAGCACACTACATGCACCTGCCTGACTGTGGGAAGGACTACATGCACCAGCCTGACTGTGGGAAGGACTACATGCACCTGCCTGACTGTGGGAAGGACTACATGTACCTGCCTGACTGTGGGAAGGACCTACATGCACCTGCCTGACCGCAGGAAGAACTACATGCACCTGTCTGATTGTGAGAAGGACTACATGCACCTGCCTGACTGTGGGAAGGACTACATGCACCTGCCTGACCGCGGGAAGGACTACATGCACCTGCCTGACCGCGGGAAGGACTACATGCACCTGCCTGACTGTAGGAAGGACTACATGCACCTGCCTGGCTGTAGGAAGGACTACATGCACCTGCCTGACTGTAGGAAGGACTACATGCACCTGCCTGACCGCAGGAAGAACTACATGCACCTGCCTGACTATAGGAAGGACTACATGCACCTGCCTGACTGCAGGAAGGACTACATGCACCTGCCTGACTGTGGGAAGGACCTACATGCACCTGCCTGACCGCAGGAAGGACTACATGCACCTGCCTGACCGCAGGAAGGACTACATGCACCTGCCTGACCGCAGGAAGGACTACATGCATCTGCCTGACCGCAGGAAGGACTACATGCACCTGCCTGACCGCAGGAAGGACTACATGCACCTGCCTGACCGCAGGAAGGACTACATGCACCTGCCTGACCGCAGGAAGGACTACATGCACCTGCCTGACCGCAGGAAGGACTACATGCACTTGCCTGACCGCAGGAAGGACTACATGCACCTGCCTGACCGCAGGAAGGACTACATGCACCTGCCTGACCGCAGGAAGGACTACATGCACTTGCCTGACCGCAGGAAGGACTACATGCACCTGCCTGACCGCAGGAAGGACTACATGCACCTGCCTGACCGCAGGAAGGACTACATGCACTTGCCTGACCGCGAGACGGGCTGCCCGGCTCCTTCCCCCCGCAGAAATAAAGCGGTAACAGTTATTACCAGCTCCCTGGCCTGATAAGTGGACTGAGCCGTTTCCCACTCCCCGGGTTATTATATTAGTTTTGCCGCGGCTCCTGAAGCCCACTGTAAGTCGCCACCTCTTGGCGCGCGTCCCCGTGACGCTGATTGGACGTGGCACTGTGACAGAAAGCAGGGTGCGGGGACGGAAATAAAAGAACAAAGGATCAAAACATGGGCGACGGTCCCGCCGCGCGGGACGTGCCCATCAACACCTGTCTCTCTGTGAGCCGGGAGCCTGTCGTCACGGTGACGGGATCTTCGCCTGACCGCGGGATATCAATATTCCGCCTTTAATCCGTTAGGATGGCTTTTTGTCCCAACTGTAAGCTGTGCTCTCAAATCTTAAGTTAAGACTTGGATTGAGCACCCTCATATATTTGGCTTCCTTCTCTTGTGGGTCTGATCTGCAGGACTTAAAATTCTAAGACTTAAGAACGTGTTATTGATTTCACAGTCCTGTTGTAAACTGTGCACATGTTATATTAAGTCGCATACTCACACAGCTCCAGCCAAAACCTTATTAACACCAAATTTTCAGAAGAACACGTGTAACTGAGTGGATTATAGGATTTATTTACAGGATTCCATAGTATCCGTGTGACCTCCACAATGCACAACATTTCTGACAATCATAAATTCATAACAGCAGTGTAATTGGCACCTGGCAGATTACATTATTGACCTGGAGTTCGATTCCTACTCCACATTTAAATCTCAACTTATGACCCTAGCGCTGGGCCCTGCTCTGACCTCAGAGACCCTTTTCATTTTGTATTCTCCATAATTACACTTATGTGCAGAGGACTGGATCAAATACAGCTGACGCGTGCACTGCCTTAACAATGGATTTACAATGAACCGTGGCATCTTGACACCAGGCAAATCAGTCAATAGAGGTATGCGTAGATACAGAACACTAGCAGACCTAATTAAGAGGTACATATTCTTCCGGACTGGAATTAGTATTAAAACTAAGTTGGCTTCATGAGATAAGGTTGAAAAAGCTGTTGTTGTTCATTTTAATTTAATATTTTTAAATATTTGACAGGGACAATACAGACTAATAACACGTCAGTAAATGTGCCAGGGGGGCTAACATCTACATGTCTGTAGAGTGTGGGAGGAAAGCGGAGTGCCCACGCGTGCACGGGGAGAACATGCTAACTCCACACGGAGAGGATTTTTCCTTTACAAGCACAGCTTGAGAAGGGGGGGAAACACCGTCATATATCACATTTACAGGCATTTGTTGGACTTTCAATTACTGTAATTTCATTCCTGTAGGGATGGTGTGCATTGGTGTGTGCACGCTGGTTTATATTCTGTACACACCAGTACTGGTTCACTCCTATACCAGACCACAGCAACACATTTCCATAAAGGACACCCTACACGTGGAGCCTGCAGCTATAGCTAATAGTTTTGTCCCAAAGTTAAATTCATTAAACGACTGGGCTGATTAATTAATTGATTGAGAGCGGAGGTTGGTCAAGCAGTCCTGAACCCTGAACCCTGAACCCGATTCAGCCTCCTTTCGGCACCGTGGATACGACCCCCGACGACGGAATATTCTCCGGGTGAAACAGTCCAAAGACAGCGCTGAACATTTTGCCTGTTTACCAGTGAAATTGTTTGTCATCCGAAATTTGCCCTTAATTAGCAAGTCCCCACAGCTCTCTGGAGACGGAGGTGAGGGAGAAGCCCGTTACCAAACGGCCATCAGCTCAGTGAAGCAGCCCCCATTCATTTCAGGGGGGGTTGGGTGGGGCAACTGGGGGGCAGTACAATTACTGCCCCAACACATTAGTGCACAATTACTGCCCCAACACATTAGTGCACAATTACTGCCCCAACACATTAGCGCACAATTACTGCCCCAACACATTAGCGCACAATTATTGCCCCAACACATTAGCGCACAATTATTGCCCCAACACATTAGCCCACAATTACTGCCCCAACACATTAGCGCACAATTATTGCCCCAACACATTAGTGCACAATTACTGCCCCAACACATTAGTGCACAATTACTGTCCCAACACATTAGTGCACAATTACTGCCCCAACACATTAGTGCACAATTACTGCCCCAACACATTAGCGCACAATTACTGCCCCAACACATTAGTGCACAATTACTGCCCCAACATATTAGTGCACAATTACTGCCCCAACACATTAGCACACAATTACTGCCCCAACACATTAGTGCACAATTACTGCCCCAACGCATTAGTGCACAATTACTGCCCCAACGCATTAGTGCACAATTACTGCCCCCAACACATTAGCGTACAATTACTGCCCCAACCTCCAGCCACCTTCCCACCAAGCCTAGCTCTGTCTTGCCTTTGCACGGAAGATGTCCAGTACCTGATCAGCTGTCACCTCAATGTCCTCCACGCGCTCCAACAGAACTGTCAATCAACTGAGTCTGACCTCTGTCACTCGAGAGCGACTTTCACTTAATCCGGTTCAGCCTTGAAAATGTTTTTTTTTTTTCTCTGGGCTGTAGTGACAGAAATCATTGAAAGAAGCAAAGAAGTTTAGACTGCAATTTTTATCATGGGGGAGGGGGGGTTCAAACTCAACCCCCACAAAGCTACGTCACGTGTCCCTTGACCATCCTCCGCCGGTCACGCATCTCTGACAGGTAGAGTAATAACAGTCATACATCACTGCCCTCTAAAGTCCAGCCACCCAAATCTTTACTCGCCACAGACCCCCCGAGACTCAATTACTTTATTGACATGTAATCTTCATAAAGGGAGAAATATTGCGCATGTAGGGTCACTTGGTTATGAAGACATATTATCTGCATGAGCTTTGTGGGGCTAAGTCCTGACAAAGCTAATTATCCCGGCGCACGCTACAGAGCTGGGAGTGTGTCACGCGCTTGCCCACGCAGTCGCATTCTCAGCTGAAGCACAAAGGAGGTAGAAGAAGACCATAAAAGAAATAAGCACTAGGTGCTGTCTCAGGCCACGGCATTCAGTGGCGTCAAACACGATTGGCTCTGCGTGTAACTATGCCGTTACTCCTCTTTTATATGCATCTCAGGGCCTTTAACGCTCAAAGGAATAGAACAGAATACCTTTTTTTATGCAGAGGATAAAAGTTGTTCTTTTTCCTTGACCTCAGAAAAATAGTTTTCTGCTTGAAGCTAAAGCACGAACGTGATGAAATTTGCGCTCAATTCCACTTAAGGCTTATCGCCGCACGGCCGCTTGGACACCTCCGTTGCCAGAATGCGTGGAATTGTGGGAAAGCTGCTGTCTCCAAAAGGCCCTCTTACGATCTTCACTCATCAGTCCTGAGCCAAAACGGCAGAATTTAGTGCATTGTTTTGTTCAGTTTTTGTTCTGCTTTTATAACGGTCCAAAATGTGCCGATGGTGAGTCACAGTGGAAATAAAATATCTGGACTAATTCCATTTTGTTTCATTCAGTCTATAACTCACAAGCATGAAAGGACTATGGAACTTAGTGGAAGGATAGCAGAGAGTTATTTCCTTCTGAACAAAATGACAAAATCATACCACGGCACATCTGTGTTCGTTTCACTTTAATTTAGCTATATTTTCTTATTATATCCCCTCGGCTCTGCACCAATCATGTTAGCACACAAGGAGCTGATGGGAAGTCTCAATCGCCAAACCGACTGTGATTTTCACCAATTTGCATGCACTGTGAAAAAAAAGAAGTATATTTATGAGCAATATACCATACAATTTCACGTTACTTTATATACGTTTTATACATCTTTCTTAAAAAAAGGTCAGGTGACCTTAGAATGACACTTAGTGGCAGTTATTTAATTTTTGATTTGTTATTTTATGGCTAACACACGTTAGGATGAAAAAAGTCCATTTGTTTTTTTTTAACGGTCTGTGAGTGTGATTTTACAACAGTGACTGTATTTGTACAAGGCAATACCAATAAAAAAATATATATTCAAACACACACTACAAAAAAGCCATAGAATTTCACGTTACTTAGCATGCATTTGACATTTTTATTAAAACATTTTAAAATTGCAGTTATTAGCAAATATTTAATTTTTGTCCCATTATTTTATGGTTAACACACTTCATGCCAAAAAACAGAAATAGTCAAGAAATAGTCCGTGAGTGTGATTTATGCAGTGACTATATTTATACAAGGCAATACCAATAAAAAATATATTCAGGCCAGTGGTTAGCTTAATCTGAATGGTCTCAAATGGAAAGACATTTTTGTTACCTTGTGAGGTGACCCTACTTGTAGTCCTGCATTTTAGCACTGACTTACTTTCTTGTGGAGATTTTGGTCTTTGGAAATACCCCCTTACGGCTGATTCCCACTGAGCTCTTAGTTTTCAAGCAAAGTAAAGACTCTTTGCACTTCCCACCGGCGGTAATGTTTAGAATTTAAACAGCCAGATTAAAGCCGCTTATTGACTTGCAGAGGTTTAAATGCTTTCTTTTAATGCTTCGGAAAACACTTGTGAAAGAATCCCCGTTCCGCACAATGCTGGGATCAGCCGACACTATGGGAGAGCCATTTTACCACTTCAGAGATGAACTGAAAATAATATTTGTGTGGTACAAGTGAAAACGATGGAAGCATAAAGTGTGATATGTTTAATATAAAATAACTAAGTGTGCATACGTATTTTTATATTTCTCAGACAGTTGGCCCTCTATGTATTTCTCCACTCTATTCAGACATAGGGAAAGCATTACAGACAGACTCAGGGTCACAGTTCAGGAAGAGGTAGGGAATCTAAGCCCTGGTCATAGAGGTGCCTTCGTATATGGGTTGAGTCAGCCGACCTACGAACTGCATGACACGGTCTTCCCAAATAAGTATGTTTGAAATAATCCAAACATTTTTTAAAAACAAAAAATATTTATTTGAGGCCGGCACACTAAAGAATTAATGTAATTCAATTATTTCAAATTCCAAAAAAATTGTATACGTCCAGTCTTTACTTGAACTTTCGAAAACAGTAAGGATATGATGAGATTTGTTTCATATGCGATCAACTATCTCATCATTCATAAGGGCCTCTGTCGACTTGACAGTGCACATGTTTATGATGTCATTTTTCATTTTGTAATGACAGAAAATAGAAGAAAAGTCCCGTAACATGAAAACCATTCAAGCAATAAAAACAAGCCTGACCCAAAAACTTGCTTTTTTAAAACTGCTTTTTTTCCCCCTTGGTTTGTGATATTTTATTGAAAGAGTAAGGACATAATCATATGCTGGCACATTGTATCCATCATTTCATAAATACTCTCACTAAGTCCCCATCATTTCCCTTTAAGTGCATATATGTACAAGAAATCGACCCAAGGCCACCTTCTGGAAGCCGATTTTCTCAAGTGGCTTAGCGATCTTAAAACTCACAGATGAACTGTCCAGTTAAATTTTACTCAATGTGTTGTTTCCAGTGAAAATAGGAAAAACTTGTATAAAAATGATTGCAACCTGGAAACAGTCAAATTGGCCTGACCCGTACAATTCAGTCAACCGACTCACCTTTCAGCGACATAACATGTCACAAATGATCAGCCAATCAAATTCCGACAGTGAAATTAACTTGTCCAGTTGCATTAAAATGATGGCAGCCCTGTTCCCTCTGCTTAACATAACTAAAGGGACAAGTCTTCGCCTTTGTGACAGATTAAAAGGTTGGTTCGGGTTGTGCCATTTTAAGTGCCTTTATTTGCCATGTTGTAGTGTCACTGAAATATGTTAAATGGCTTGTTATTGCTTTGAATCTCAATAGCTTTCATTACAGCTGAGACATTGAGTTTATTGGACTGTCTACTCTGTGGAATTTGTTCTGATTATTCATAATATATCAACAATAATTTTTATTTTTTTACTTATTAAGACGCTACTACTTTAAAGAGGAAGCACTGTCTTTATAAACACAAATTTAATGGAAGAAGAAATAGCATTAATATGCCATACAAGTGCATTTAAATTGAGAAATCAGGCTCTTTGTGTTGTATAAGCTGGATTTTCAGAAAACCATATTGAATAGGGGCTGTCCATTTCAGCCAACACCAACAAAACCAACAAGCAACATCATCTTTAATTTAATTTGCAAGCACACAGATTATTATTATCTTTTATCATCAAACAAATATGAGATGTATGTAGTATTGTTATTTGTGGCCATGGTAGCGAACACACCGATAGCTATAGTTTTTATATGTATGCTTTCTGCAGTTCTGTCCTGTGACAGTAAATCCTAATTTGGCAAAATCACAGACAGGGAATTTGCTAAATGAAAAGTCGGAGATGATAAGTGATAACAGGAACATTAAATGGCTTTGGCGTGGTTCGACATGGCTTCTCCTCATACAGTAAGAGACCCAAACATGTTATATTCTTCAATTCTTGGCATTTTTGCAAGCGTTTCTTTGATGTGTATTAATACTATTTTTGTTTTGATAAGCATTTCCAAAACGTCTGACAAATTCTACAGTAATTGAACCGCAGTCACTTAACAGTGGTGTAGAGTTTCCCTTTAGAATGACTCGCCAGGCCATTCAGCATCTGCCAGGCCATTAATATTTCTGAATTTCTAGGGGCTTTAGACAGAGACTCCTTACAAAAGCTGAACCATTTGTTACAAACTAAGTGGACAGAGGATCCTCCCAGGACCCCGCATCGATCCCACTGTAAAAATACCCAAACCATCTGGCCGCCTGTCGTACAATAAATCTAAATGATGAATGGCTGAGTTTCGAAACTCGAAAGAAACACAGACCCTGCGTCGAGTTCTGGAACAACTAGAAACAGCCTCAAAATTCTAGCCAGCATCTCAGATGTCCTGATCTGAGGTAACAAATCATATTATTTCTGTGAATTATGGTTCGTCTCCATTATGCATTAACTTTAAAGGCGATTATCGCATGCACACCGGGGGTGTATTTCTATAAGCCATTCCCTGTGAGCTTCCAGTGATGTGCATATGACGACTGGGCCAAAATCCATAGCACTGCAAATACACTAATGCTTATTTTGGAGAAGTGGGTTGGACCTGCGTGAAAGGATTCGTGTCCAATTCCGTCACCTTGATGTAGCTTCCCTTGACAAGGGCCCAGAGCATAATTTAACACACACAGCTGGTGTGTTTAGGATTTTACAAATTGATCTAAAAGTTTCTATTCCAGCTGGCCACTGGAATCTTCTTCTATAAAAAGTATTGTATTAAGTCAAAAATATAGACTTAAGCATATTTAGACAAGCTTTTTCCTAGAATGTCCAAAAAATATTTTCTCTCTCTCTGAACTGCAGTATACGTCTGCAAGTTATGGATGGATTCCAGTGATATTTGGGAGAAATGGCTCCCATAGACCAGGAAGTACTTTGATCATTCAGGATTTATTTTAGAGCTGCTACGACAATTCATAAGGATGAGAAATCGATTGGTGCCAAATCTATGCTTCCATTGTTAAAATATAGCAATACACATGCTGGTACACATGCCTTATCTGGATAAATAAAGGTACTAACTTTCACAGAGAAACTGTGGGAACTGATGTGACACGCTAAATTGGTTAAATTCATATGCATATTCCACACACACAAACACAAACGCACGCACGCACACACGCACGCACGCACGCACGCACGCACGCACACAGTATGTTGTTCCACCCCGTTTTTACAGTAGGGTCATCTGCTTATCAGTTTGTGTTCTCCTGTATCATTTACAATTTGTCACAATAAGTCTTAGGGGTATGCATGAATAATTTTTATTAAATAATAGGCCTGTTCCATAAAGGCAACATTTCTTTAGATTTATTACACACATGACAAAACACATATTATAACGTGCATTACAACAACAAAAAAAAACGTAACCTGCATATCAAAAACGATGCTTAACAGCTTCATTTTGTGATTGCACCAAATTAGAACAAACAACACAGAAGTGACAACGCCACTTTCTTTTGTAGTGAGGTTTTCATACTCTTAACATGAGTTTCATACACAGTCCCCCAGCGCCTCGTACAACTACATCAAACAGGAACGGAGTACAAGAGTGCCAATGACACTCCTCTAAATCCAGTTCAAATAGAATTATTCAGCGCAAGAACTGCCACTGTAGTCAGATGTAATGATACTTTGTGGAGGAAACTATCTCAAAGCAGTCTAGAAACGGCAAGCCAAGAGTTCACCAGTTAGAACCGTCTAAGAAGTGGAGTCTTTCCTGACAGTTTAATCCAGCCTGTGCTAAAATGGATAAGCAGGGTACTCCATCGCCATAATGATACAATTTAGAAAATAAATGACTACCATCAGTTCACCTCATGCATCATGATCAATCACAAAAAGCCTGTTTTAAACAGCACTAACTTCTGTAAACACCTGTTAACGTTCATTAATATCCAAAACAATCATTCACCAAGTAAATTCATCAACTTCTTGAGAATGCCCTCACAAATCTGAAACGCGTATAATCACAACACAAAGTAAAACACGCCAAACATTTCAACAGTTTCCCCACCTTTCCTGATGATTTTAATTACAGCTCCATAGTCATTAACAAATAGAAAAAATGTACCTGTTATTTTGCACTTATGTGATGGCTTCCAAAAGCAGGGTCGTGTGCAGGGAATTAAACATGCAAATGCTATCTATTTTCAGATCTACCCATTTACCATCTTTGACCTTAATCACACAAACAAAAATGATATATGTAACTCTATACATCCAGTGCTCTGCTGGCAAAAAGGTATTATAATTGCTCAGCAACTAAAGACTAATACATTACCTCAAAAGTTGAAGTTTACAAGAAATAACATTCGTTATTTTTGTCACTGTCTTTTCTTTCATAGTTGTGTCGAGCTGTTGATTTTTTTCGGTCCATACAGTTCACTTTTGTTTATTTAAGGAGCTAATTCACATTTCTGTTCACCTTTTTATGAAACTGTCCTATACTGTGTGTCACTATGAAAGGTATTCACTGGGGCATTAGCTTTGGTATACAATACCAATTAGCTGAATGAATACACACATTTTTCACTAGTTGCACCTGGTGTAAATTAGCGCTGCTCTCTGTCACATTACCATAATGCAAAAATAGTAAACCAGCAGGCTGGTGTAACATGTTCACACGACGCTGTACGCTTTGTGGCCTTTTGACAATCACCTGTAAATCTTCATCACTTTTACTGGCTTTCTGTGTGATTTCATACTTGTGTTAAACATATAAAATAGAAATAATCATCATTCATACATGCAAAAAACACTGTTTGTTCCACACGAACCCCTTGGCACCGAATCCCACTAAATCCCCACAATGCACTGCAGTTCTGGCATAGGTCCTCAGTGCTCTAGGTGCTATTCTGCTGCGTACTCAGCATCATGGCCGTTTATATTTAACGAGAACCTGTTATTACTCTGGGGTCTAAATTATGGCTGCATTTTTTTTTATACTGGTCTGTTTTAATGATCTTGACAAAATTGTTTTCTACCCGAATAATCCATAACACCTCATCAATCTACGCGCTGGCAAACACCTCAGAATTATTTCTTGGTCCCATGACATGAGATAATGTTTTTACTCAAGACTTAGGATTGAAACCACATGTTTTTCTTTAAAAAAAAAAAAGAATCACACATTCAACAAAACTAGGAATACATACTGTCCTGGATCATGGACAGCTCGGACAGGGATTTATTCTTGAAGCAATTAATCATTCTTTTCAAATGATTAATCATATTTTAAAACACAGAAAGCTGCTGAGAAAATCTGTGAAAGACGGGATGTGGAAAAAGGTGTTGTAACTTGTAGGCTGGCTTTTGGAATGTGCTTCTTTCGATGCTTAATCATAAATATGCTGACTTGTGAAAATGCATGCATATCCATGAATTACACTTATACTGCACTGACTTGACCTTCCAACCACTGCGCAAGTTCTTTAATTCAGAATGATCAGATTCATCTAAAAATAATTTAAGACCAAGTATTCTTTTTTTCCTTAACGTGAGTGTCAGAGGTAGGAAAGTAGTTGAGTGTCATCAGCATAGCAATGAAATGACATGCAATGAGCAGAGATAACTGGACCAAGTGATTTAGTGTAAAGTGAAAAGAGGACGGGACCAAGCACCAGGCCCTGTGGGACGCCAGCAAAGCGGGGGCAGGGAGAGGAAACAGTGCCGTCCCCACATCACAAACCATGTGACGGCAGAACCTGATATGCCCATCTCCGCAAAGGGTTGCAAGAAGAATCCAGTGTTTGACAGTGTTGAAAGCAACAGACAAATCAAGAAGAATGAGGATGGCGTTGACTGACTTGACTCTCCCCAAGTAAAGCACAACTGTGAGGAGAGCAGTCTCAGAGGAGGGGTCAGATGTGAAACCAATAAACCAATTGGCTTGGGGTGAAGGAGGTTGGAGGTTGAGAGAAAGTCGATTGCAAACTGCGCGCTCAGGTTTTCGAGCACGCTCAAAGTTTATAGCGTGTACTTTGTTGTCTATTTTTGTGAATTTATTTTCTTGGTTTTTGGTAGTGGATGTGCCAGTGTCTTCAGGGTTATTACTTACTGGAGACCTAAATACCACTGCACTCATTAAACATTAAATATGTAATTAATAGGAAGGCTTGAAAGTACTGGGCTTTGAAATCAAATGGCTCTCTTTTTCCCTCAAATGTTTAGATTTTTGTACAGGGTTAGTGTATCATACAGACCTGGGGTCACATGTATAAATAGTGCTGAGCAGAAAAACACCCTCAGAAAGCTGCGTAAGGGAGTTCCCACGCACAAAATCAGTATAAAATAACATGTGCTGCGAGAATCTGCGTACCTCTGCACACGCTGGATTCAATAAATTTAAATGAACAAAGAAAGTTTTAATCTGGAAAAAAACTGCTTGGGTCATGTCAGCATTGCCTGCGAGAATTTTAATGCTTCTCATAAAAATCATGGCAGAATTACTAGATAAATAAAGAAATACAGAAACATCCTCACATAAGTAAAAGATTATTATCTGCATCAAGGGAATTTTTTTTCAACATTACTGATGGATTAGTTCATTAGCTCATTAGTTCAATATTAAATTAGTACAGCTGTTGATCAGAGCTGGCGGACCACAGACAGAATGAGGCAAATGGAGGGAACATGGAAAATGAAAGGATGGGGACCCAGCTCTGCTCCGTGCTCGTTACTGACGACACGTTGGGCTTGGTGACGCTAGTCCTGCAACGTGATGCGTACCCGCCGGTAACCACGGCGACCCATTTTCACTGATGATGCTTAAAAAGTCATCGGCAATCTATAAATCGGTAGTGTGATGCAACGGGTAGACTACAGGAGCATTTTAAATGTGCGATTCTGGTGCAGATCAAAATAAACAGCGAGCAGTGGAAAAATAGCTGAGAGATACATACTACTTTTGAGACAGTCCTCATCATTTATATGGACCTGCACATCCGAGCCCTACACACATAAGAACATAGGAATACATGACAATGACTAAACCAGGCCACTGAGCTCCTGTAGGCTCATCATTTACCTGCAGACTTGAGTGTATACCAGCACTGACTGAGGCGTGGACTTGAGCACCGCCTGGGTCTCTGCCTCTACCCCATGAGCAAGCAGGATATTCTGTATAAAAGAGTACTTCCGACTGTGTGAGTACCGTTACAGCTCAGTGGTTAGAGTACTGGCCTTTAACGTGGGAGACCCAGGTCAAGAGACAGGGCTTGTAACTTGAGGGCAGCAGTGTAGTATAATGGTTAAGGAACTGGCCTTGTAACCAATAGGTTGCTGGTTCAAGTCCCAGGTAGGACACTGCTGTTGTACCATTGAGTAAGGTACTTAACCTGAATCGCTTAAGTATATATCCAGCTGTATAAATGGATAATATGTAAAAAAAAATAAAAAATGCAAAAAAGTTGTGTAAGTCGCTCTGGATAAGAGCGTCTGCTAAATGCCTGCAATGTAATGTAATGTAACTGAAAGGTTGCAGGTTCGGTACACTGCCGTTGAATCGCTTCAGTATATATCCAGATGTATAAATTGATACTATGGAAAAAAAAAAAAAAAATAAAATGCAAAAAGCTGGATAAGAGCGTCTGGTAAAATGCCGGTAATGCTATGAGAGCAGAATTTAGCAGATTTCCATCTATGTTCCCTTATTGTACTGACAGAATGATTATGCAGGTATATATGAACCTGCATATCACCCACATAGCTTACTTGGACCAATCACACATAGTAAAAGAAACAAGCAAGCCTGTTTAAAGCAGTAATGACATTGCCTGATTTGATTGGCTTGTCCACACAGTAATATGTTATATGCAGCCGTAGCTCATTTTGATTGACAAAGCAGATATGAGGCGGCAACCATTTGCCCAAGTACAGGGGGCTCTACTACCAAAACACTACTTATAAAGACTGCAGATCTCATATTTACACCAACGCTAATGACCTATAAAAAAGAGAGAAGGAGGGAGAAGCATCAGAAATGGCAATGCTTTAGTTGTTTAAACAGGAGAACACATTTCTGGCCATCATTTTGAGTAAATAATTCACAGACACTGACAGTACTGTCTGAACAAATCCAAGCAAATAGCCACAGATGTAACGTCACCATAGCAGAGCAGGGGCTTGTTTAAATCACTTCTACCCCAAAGATTTTTTCTATTCTGATGGCACTATACACATAACAGGGGTCTGGCTGGACTGTATTCCCTGCAACATAATAGAACAAAAGATTCTACTTTTGTTAAAATAATCTTTAACAGAACAATCTGTGACCAATTTGTCAAACTCTCACCATCATCTTAGCTACGTTAAATTAGCTAATGTTGGACCCATATGGAAATGTAATATACTGCAGTATATTTTACATATATTGTGAAGATAATTTTGATATATTTACAATATACTGCAGCATATTCTTTTTCCATAGGGGGAAGCCACTCGTGTAGCACAGACGTAAATCTTAATTTTCTTTCGAGCTCAACACCAAATCGTTGACACAGCCCTGCACGTTTCCCTCCAGCCAGTTTTTACCCTGAAAGATCATTCGCATCGATTACCCAGGAAAGTTTAGCATGTTTTGAAACAAAAAATCCGTGCTACAGATGTGCAGCACTAAACAACAGAGAACAAACAGCAGGTGTGAACGCGTCTGAGGTGAGTATCCACCATTTCATCATCTGGCTTCTTCTCACAGCCTAAACCGAGGGGCCATTTCTCACCATTTACACTTCTCTGGCCACACAAAAACATTTGAATTAAACGCTCAAAACGGATCCAGATGTTTGTCACCCCCCGCAGTCTGTGCAGTGGGCTAGCTCGTCGTTTAAAAACGTTCCGTTTGGTGCAGATCCACGGCGGTAATAAAAGCAAGCTGTGAGACGGAGTATGAGGTCCCGCGAGTGCACCCCGCCAAGGTTGCGTTTCTCCGGGGGGGGGGTTTCCATAACGTATTAAAACACATAAAATAAATAGTGCCATTTAAAATACACACACAGAACACAGACGGGACCTGTCCAAGAATTATTATTATTTTTTATTGAAAAGGCAGTGCGGCTTATGAACAAGAAACACTTTGTTTTTCAAGTAGAACAACGTTTATTTGGTCACCACTAATAATGAATGACTACAAGTACTGCTGCTACTATTCGTTATATCACGAGATCCGATTCTAAAAAGCCATGGCAGTGTAACCCCAGTGTAATGTGGCTGAGACATTCAGATTCTGTGTGATAAACCTCCACATATTTTACACATATCTCCGGTGTTTTGAGGGGTTTCAAACCGTACCCCAAGCTGCGTGTCTGCTGTCATCTGAGAAACTTAACATTACTGCGTTTGTGAACATTTTTATCAAAAAATTACTCCAATAACCCTGATTTTACTCTAACCTAACTTAGCATATCGACAGCCTCATAACAAAAGTGCCTAAGTCATTTTTTGGACATTTTGAGATTTTCTGCCTAAATCACTTGATTTATCATTCGTCAACAGTGTAAAAATGCTCAAGTCACTGCAGGTCGCTGTGCACTTCCTGAACCACTCTAAGAAAAAGTTAATAAATACTCATTGACATAGAATTGCAGCAGTTTTTTTACAAAAAATGACTTAGGCACTTTTGTTATGAGGCTGTCGATATGATAATGTATCATTGCATCAACAATAAAATTAACCTAGTTGATGATTTAATTAGCATGTAATTAAATCAAATGGCTAAAGACACATTGCTACACTAGCGAGTGAACATCGTCACTGTCATGACTGGTCAGTTTGAACTAGTTTGTGTGCCAAATAACTTTTTCTCCAAGCTAAGGAAGACTGAGTGAAGCAATGAAACACGCATACTCTGTCCATGACGTGCTGTTTTGCAAATTTTCGAGGATGAATAAGGTGCAAGAAACCTTAGCAAAACTTGCCAGGACCCAAACTACTCCCTGGCACTTCATGAATCTAATTTAATGCAATGTTATAATTTAATGTGCTAAATATCTTTAGTCTTTGTCACTGAGGTTTGTAACACTGTTAAAGATGTTCTGTATGCTAACTACGGAGTCTTCATTTCTGAGGTAGACATTGCACAGCTTATTTTATGCAATAAATACAGCTTATTAAGACATCCTCTCCTTGTGACCACATTATTTTAAGTAATAAATAGCTAGCAAGCAAAAATACGAATGCTGAAACATAAACTTGCCGACCAAAGCTGACCACCAGCGGAGCCAATCCACCATCTCCACGGCATGCTCTGCACGCCGCACAAATTTAATTACATTTTTTAAGAATAATTTGTTAGCTTTATTGGACAGTGTAGAGAGACAGGAAGAATGGGGAGAGAGGGAGAGACATGCGACAAAGGTCGCACAGCCAGATTCGAACCGCCGAGGTCGCGGCTCGCATTGAGTGTGGACATTGCTCTATAGGCTACACCACCGAGACACCCCACACTGCACCATTCTTAGGGGTTCCGCAGCACTTACCCCCAGGCCTGAAGAAAAATCTAGGGGTAACACTGCATAATGCTAATTCTTTAAAATGATATCAAAAATAAATATCCATAATTAATATTGTATATTCATTATCACTTGCATCAATTTCCTTTCTGTATCCCACCACTTTTGGGGAATATATTTTTCATTGAGCTTCAATTGGGTTTTTTTCTTTTTAATTGTGGCATGCTGTGTGACAACCTGTTTCCGTATGGTACAATACACAAGTGAAGACTGATTGCTTGCTGATGCTTATACACTTTTTAATAACATGCTGGCAGCAACGTATACCATGTGATTCTCTCGCATCATTTCCCTTCCATGATAATAATGATTACTGTATAGAACCTCTGCCTGCAGTCACACGTGGTTTCCAAAATGTGAGATGACGTTAGCCACATTTCCACAGTCGGGCCAGCCAGACCCGGCTGCGCCAAAAACCAGTGGCCAGACTGCTGGGCCCGTTCGCCTGTCCACTGTCGGCCCTCAGAGACGCTAATGGCAGCCTACGGCTCTCTCACACAATGCCTCTAAGTCCCTTCGCTAAAACGCCTGACTGCTCTTCTGAGGCCTGGAAGTGCCTACGGAAATGCAAGACGTGCTGGCAAACACCGGCTGACCTGGCGTTAGCGCTAACGCGGCGAGGCCGCTAGACAGAACGCGAGGAGCACCGTTTTCCCCCCTTACACGGCATCCACAACTTGGCGGATGACACACCTGCTTCAGACATGAGAAATAAACCTACTTTTAACAAGTGAGCACTGTATTTTTAAATTAATCAAAATGAAAAATGGCAGGCCACAATTATATTGAAGGATACAGGACAAGAATAAATGCTAGCTGCCAAGTTATTTCATATTCCCAACTTTATAATCATTGAAGGAAGGAGACACAATGTACAGTAGCTAGCCAAAGAGCCTGGCTTTGTAATTCATGCATACACAAAGAGCCACAGCTAGTAGGAAAACATTCAGAGCACTGTGCTATACAAGAGAAACTAGTTTATTTACGTTTTTCCCATCTGCTGGTTCACTATGCTACCTCGCTCCCCATTTAATTCAAAGGACAGGGATCTGTCACCAAGCATAAAGAACAGTATTTGTGCAGGAAAAAAGATACATTTCTTCATGACACTATGAAGATATTCCAGCGTTTATGCGCCACTGCGTGACAAGTTTTTGTTTATGCATTTCATGGATGAACTAAACAGGTGAGTTTTTCAGAAGATGGTTAGAAAACTGATAGTGGACGAGGCAAGACAGTTAGGCTTTTGTTAAATGGTGATATATACCTGTGGTGAAGGTGAATTCAAGAGCGACATGCACAAATCCCAAACTATCTCACAGTACAGCCTATTTAACGATGATCCGAGATCGTGTCTAACAGACTGTCTTTTATATTGAAATCCCATTAATATACAGTATGTACGCCACATATTTCCCCATCTGAAGCTAAGACAACATGGATCATTTAAGCTTTAAAGACACTCAAAACTTGCATGGGGTGCAATTTTGAAATTTTAATGAGCACACTATATCACAATATAATATTGAAAGTACGCTACCTGTATGTGGATAAATTTCATGGGTCATTAAACAAATCATTTTTATAAATTTACAGTTATGTAATATTTTCTTCTCTACCTAATTTTTCATGTGTCCTAAGTATTAGGCTGATTACACAAAATCACAGTCACTATCAGCCAGGAAAGCCATTTTGTACAAGACTAATGTGTTTAATAGAAGACATCATTAGACCCTGAAGGTGACATTTTGCAGAATCTGGAGCCAGTGAAGGAGAATGTTTGGTGTGAACACATGCAATTTACACCTGATATTTTCTTAACTTTTTCACGAGGGATTAAAAAATAAAAATAAAAATAGGTAGATTTCACTCTCTGAAACATCGGTGCCAGTACCCCGGCCTTGAGAAATCCATATCGTTCAACCTGAGCAGTGCGTAGTATAAATAAATTAAATGTACAAGTACCTTTGTGATTTTTAGCATCTTTGGATCCTCGTGGTAACGGGGTGTATGACGTGGTTGCAGAGTCATGTCTGGGGTCCCCAGCATCCTATAAAAAAGCATGAGAAAACAAACTGAGCCTCTGTCAAGATGCCCCACTTGAATGAACATATTTAATATGGGGCATGCCGTTACACTTCATTCATCTATGCAATCAACAGGAGCCGTTATCCACAGTGCTGTTGTCCACAGTGCTGTACACAGCTCACATTGATTGGCCATTATAGATTTAAGGAGAGTGCAGGCAAGTATGTGCTCTCCTCTGAAGACTGTGATGCCAAAGGCTAGTTAATATCACACAGGGCATGAAATTATCCGTTTCACCTTCTGGCGAGAGTGGATTCTAAAAATCACCAGCCATTTTCAACATTGTACCAGCCACATTACATTTTACAGTATAACATAACCTGGTTGGTTACCTGTCAAAGTGGCTGCTAGAGTAGAACATCTTCCCAGCCACAATCAAACTTTTACCAACGTTTGGCTGGTGGCGGGTGTTAATTGCACACCCAGTTATCACACCACGGTCTACGAGCCATGCTCACACAGACAGAAGTCACAGGAAGACAGGTGGACCGCGAGCGTCCAATCGACCAGTAGGATTTGCTAGTGAGCACCGATATGCTGCCATTCTGCCGATTTAAACCCTCCCATCTATGTGCTAGAGCCAATTATGTGCTGTCCTGCGGAGCTGCTGGCCACAGTGGCCAATGGCAAGGCCCGGAATCAAAGGCCATCCATGCACTAGAACAGGAGAAGCCTGCGTACGGCGTACATTAATGCACAACTGAACAGGATATTCCTGCCGATTTAAGCCTGTATCAAACTTCTTTAAAATTCTCTTATGAGGAAACTCAGACAATTAAGATAGTATAATAATTAGTAGTAGTAGCAGTAGCCATTGTAGTTGTAGAAGTATAATAACAATAATTATTATTATTAGCAGTAGTAGTAGTAGTAGCAGTTGTAGAATTATAACAACAATAATAATAATAATAATTATTATATTAGTAGTAGCAGTATAATAATAATAATAATAATAATAATAATATTATTATTATTATTATTATTATTATTATACTGCTACCGCTAATACTACTACTACTACTACTACTACTAATAATAATAATAATAATAATACTACATGACAACAATCTTTGCACAGAATACCAGCAGGGGTCCACAGTTGGTGCTCAGTTCTGCTGCTGTTGTAGTTTCAGCAGTGGCTCCACACACTATACATATTCATGAGGAAGCAGACCTGGAACACATTTAGCTTCCGACTGATTGGCTGCTGAAATGATCCTGCAGTACATGCATTCATAATGAACACAATCACAATGAAACAAGTTTTGTTCTGCTACTGAAAATTCACGGACATTTGCATTCACCTGCAACTCAACAGGGCAGGAACTGCACACTTTTCAAGAGCAGTTCATTCCTGCTGATACACTAGCGATTTTTCATAAATCTAATTCAAATCAAATCAAATTTTATTTATAGAGCACATTTCAGGCAGAAAGCAACTCAATGTGCTTTACACAAGCAAATTACACAGAAACCATACTACAAAGAAAATAAAAGTAACATAAGTACATTAAAATAGTAAAGCAATTAAAAATGTTCTTAATCAAAAGCTGCACTGAAGAGATATGTTTTTTTTTCTTAAAACTCCGTACTGATTCCGTATTTCTAAGGTCGACTGGCAGGTTAGTCCAAAGAGAGGGTTCGTAAAAACTAAAAGCTGCTTGCCCTACAGTTTTGGTTCTAACTCTTGGAATAATTAAAAGACCTGTGCCAGATGATCTAAGGGATCTAATAGGCTCATAATCTAAGAGCATATCATAAGAGCATATAAGAGTACAGGACTGGAAATGGAACTTTACAAATAAATAAATAAAAACTATTAAAAATTAATTGAATTTTATTTCAATTCTTGGACGCATATTGCAAAAAAAAACAAAAAATAAAAAAAATTACATCTTAAACCCTTTCATCTCATAACATTACCGATCCATTTGTGACCTCACAGTTTTTTTTCAGTAATTTCCTGATGATTCCCTGAATTAAATGAGGGGGAATCATTAGTAAATTATAACAGGTTAAAGGTTACAACAGGTTATAACTGTTAAAGAGAATGCTGAGTTTATAAATCAGCTGAGAGTTCTTTAATGTACGATTTTATACAAAATTGTAGAGCACCAAGAAGCATGGTGTGCTGTTATATTACAGTAATGTAAGCCAAAGTCTGTTTTTAATTATGTACTTTCATCATATTGCACGAATTATAGGAGAAAGCACTCAGTGGAATGACAGGTCTAATTTAGATTCCAAATAAGTTTGGTTTTGTGAAAACAGATGTATATGGAGTATGAGATCAGTGCATTAAAGCTGACTGTATCAATTTATTACACTAAGTGCCATGAGCCATCAACTACTCTACAATGTCTAACCACTTAAGACAGAATCATTAGTTGTGCTGTATTTCAACGCAAACTGTTCATTTTCTAAAGTAAAAATGAGAAGCGCATATATTCATATGAACATACAATCGCTGTAATAAAATTTTAATACTATGTAAGAACTGGGACAATGGAAGAAATCAGCGTGTGTATAAGATAGACGGGAAAAGCACATACTGACAGATCAATGGGAGGCAAAAACAGAGCAAAGAGGTCCCTGAATTAGACACACACACACACACACACACACACACACGTACTACATGCATACTCACATACAAACATACCACACACACACACACATACTACATGCATACACACATACAAACATACTACACACACGTACTACATGCATACTCACATACATACTACACACACACACACACACACACACACGCACACACATACTACATGCATACACATACACACCACACACACACACACACACACACGTACTACATGCATACACACATACAAACATACTACACACACACACGTACTACATGCACACACACACATACTACACACACACACACACACACGTACTACATGCATACACACATACAAACATACTACACACACACACATACTACACACACACACACACATACTACATACATACTACACACACACACACGTACTACATGCATACACACATACTACACACACACACACACACACACACACGAATATGTACTACACACATATGTACTACACACATATGTACTAAATACACACATTTACTGCACACCCACAAACACATACTACACCCAGGCACATGTCTGACACACACACATGAACACACAAACACGTGTGAGCACACACAGGCACAAATACGCACACACACACTCACATTTAAATTTACGCATGCGAGCACACACAACAGACTGTGTAATTTGCAATGCCATGACTGTCTGTGTTTGTGCTACAAATATGGCAACAGGGCAGGATGTTGTGAGTGGTTCCTGGTTCATGGCCTTAAGGGTACGGGTACGGGTACATTTCATGCCCAGGGTTTGGTACCCTGGGGGAGCCTGCAGTTCGGCCAGGTTTCAGGCCCTGGATTTGGGCATCATTACACCCCGCTAATGTCCAGCTATCCACTGCATTAGAGGTCAACAGCAGGTCAGGCTAAAGCACAGCTCAATACATTAGAAGTGCTGCTATATACTCCGGATCCTACAGGTGGCATAAAAACACTGCTCTCCAAACCCCCTGCCCCACGTCTACAACACTGTTCTCACCAGAAGCCTTTCCAACGTCTCCTGCGTCTATGCAAATACATTCATTTGTATAATGAGCTGCGAGGTAACTGAAAAGCGCCAGTGCCTTGGAATGGGAAAGCTCTCTAACAGGCGGCAGCCGCTCAAACTTTTCCGGCTCTTTCCGAGACCGCGTTCTACGCCAAGAATGCTGTGAGCCGAGGGTTGATCGCGGAGCGTCGATATCCGAGATGCCAGAGATGACTTTTGCAAAAGTCCTTTTCCCGCTTCGGCTGGGTAGAATTCTGAAGTCATTAATTTCCGTCGGTGACTAAAGTGAAAAATATGTAGCACAGAGGGTTTAGTATTGCATTTTTACTCTATAGTCATGATGAAGGAAGTGGTTGAATGCAGATCGGTGCAGATGCAGGAAGTCAAAAAAAAACTCTTCATTGGTGAACGTAACGCCAAAAAACAAGCAATGGAATAATGCCCAAGGTAATTAATTTTAGAAGCCAACAAATAAACCCATTAGAAAATGTACTTACTTAAGCTTGAGCTTGACCTCAAGCCATATACAGTGCCCTCCACTATTATTGGCACCCCTGGTAAAGAGGAGTAAAAAGGGTTATACAAAATTCACCGTTTGGCGAATTAGCTTAATCTCACACTGAAAAAATGAGAAAAATCCAACCTTTAATTGAAGTAAATTTAGGATTTGAAGGATTTTTTTTTTTCTCATAATAAATTTACTTCAATTAAAAGGTTGGATTTTTTCAGTGTGAGATTAAGCTAATTCACCAAACTGTGAATTTTTTATTAACCACTTTTACTCATCTTTACCAGGGATGCCAATAATAGTGGAGAGCACTGTATATCATGCAAGGTGCAACAAAGTGAACTACATTAGACTCAAGGCATTCTAATAACCCTGAAGATGTTGCTCACAGACGTGAGCGCGCATGTGAGTTTAATTCAAGGATTTCTTGCCAGAGACTTCAACACAGTAAAAGCGAGTCACCTGAAAAAAAAATATATTTTTTTAAATTTTAAAAAAGCCAAAAATATATATTTTAGTGACATTCGTGGAGTGACGCATCAGCTCAGCCTTTGTTTAGTACGATTGAGGCAGGAAAGGTAAGGCTGCCCAGTGCATTTACATGGCAGCCATGCCTGAGATGAGCCTTGCTATGCGAATATACCTCATGAATTGTGATACTTGAGGACCTGAAAAAGTAAAAAAAAAAAAAAACAGTCTTTATAGATATAAAATAAATAAAACTGAGTTTAAGGGCAGCTTGAATGGCTTTTATTGTTAGGTAGAATTCTCTGACCACATTTTAAAGTGAAACACTACAAACTCCCAAACTGATAGCACAGGTGGTCTTCTCACAGAAACGCGGTCTTCTGATGATGTCAGCGTGTTGCCTTGTCACTCACTCCAATATCCGCTGCACATTGGGCTTTAATGTCCTAAAAAAGCATATCAGCTCCAGCCTGTCCCGTCTCATTTCCTCCAGGCCTGACAGATCACAGGCCTTCTCCACCAGAGTCCCTTTTGGGCCCACAAAGCCCTTGGTAATCCCCCTGCTTGTCCACAATTAATCTTTCCAGTTGCCACATTATTAACAGTGCCCCCCAGGTGGGCCCCCGCGGCCCACGACCCCCCCCCCCATCCGTCACCCCGCCCCGGCAACAGGGGACGTCAATCACGCGCCGTACGGAAAGTCGCCCGCTGTCAGCATGAGAGATCTGTGCACCCCCCCCCCCCCCCCCCCACCCGCCACCTTAACCTACCACTTCTGTCTGCTGATCAAACAATTTCTCCCGCAGAAGATTAATCTCAGGCCACTCCCCGCTTCCTCCCCTGTCCCTCTCTCCCTTTCACTTTACCCAATGACCCGTCTCACTCCTCAGACAGTGGGGGAACAGGGGATCCCTCCCGAAACAGCATTAAAGAAAGAGAGAGGGAGAGGGAGGGGGAGAGAGAGAGAGAGAGAGAGAACCAGCAGCGGAGGAGGAGAGGGTTGGAAGCACAATTTCAATCCCAGCTGTTATCGGCCCATTCTCTTTCAGGCCCGGCGGACACGACCGGGCTTTGATCAGCACCCTTAAGATTTTCCACAAACATAATCAAAAGGAGAAGGCCGCCGTGGAGCCGCTGGAGGGCCGCCACAGAGCCGCTGGTGGGCCGCTGTAGGGGAGGTGAATCGATTCATTTTCAGAGCCCGGTGTGGAGATTCCCCTCTCAGAGGGATTTACGCACACATTTCTCTTTGTTTTCCTATAAACTCCTTTAAACTACAACTCCTCTTTGTGTTCTTTCAATGGTTTCTCTTGTTTTATTTTTCAAACGCTTGTTTTCACGTGACATTTTAGACGCTAGGCATTACGAAAAGCTAAAAAAAAAATAATTATTATAAATAAAATAAATCAATAAATTTGACTTTCCAATCAAAGCGAGTATCAAACCAGGCTGGATTAAAGACCTTTGCTTTGTTTCAGACGTGAGAATCATCTTTTCTTAAAGAAACTATGGTACACGTGTTACACACGTGTGATCAGAACCTACAGCCAACGGCTCCAGATAAGCTTTCATACAGAGCCGGGCTGTTCCCCAGGGGACTGGAATCGCTGTGACACACACAAAGGATTATTTTCACTCCCTACCCCTCATTTCTCACACGGCCACCCAGCACTTCTAGATCCTTCCACAGATTAGGAGCTCAAATGTGTAGGAATTTATGATGTAGGGAAAATGGGACCTTTGTCATAAATGATGTGGTGTGTGTATCAACCCAAACTAGGCTTTTTCACTCTGTCTGATATTCTGCCTGGTTCTGGTGGGTCAGAGTCTTCACTGTGAAACTGCCAAACATTTCTAGCCGACCTGCACAGCGTGGGATTGGGGGATAGTGCCGTACGTAGGGTTGTGAAATTCAAAAGTCAATAATAAAATTTGTTCACACACAAACAAAAATCCCAATGAAAGCACTAATCCTACAGAGAGGGCTTATCTGATCTATAACGTCTCCCTACATAAACTGCCTTGCTGTTTATAGACTTGTATATACGTGGTTTGTTGCAGTACATGTGTCAAAACAGCCCCATAAATGTGTAAATGTAAAAAAAAAAAATACATTTAATAAAAAAAAGGCAAAAGACAAAGGATCTAATCTATTAATAGCTGTCATCTTTAAAAAGGTTGACACGCAAATCATACTATTCTGACAGGCACAACACTTTCCTGCACGACAGTCTAAATTTCTCGCCTTTTTCTGCGCTTTGTGTTAATCAATTTTAAATGAGATGAAATATCGATCGCTTAACCTAAATTATTCACAGATGAGAGACAGCAAACAGACTACAAGCCCCAGCGCTGATTCACACAGACATTAAACATGTATGCGCGGATTTCAATGGGAAGGGTCTGGATGCTCGGTCATTGTTTTATAACCCCCAGTACCCACCCCCCCCGCAATATTTCCTCCAGACCCACCACAGGTTAATGAGTAGACAGAAGCCTTTTAGTCCTGTTAATCAAGCAGGCTTGACGTTCCCCAGCGGGTGGGGTGTTGATTAGCACTAGCGCCAGCGGTAGTCCCCACTCTGAGCAGGAGGGGGCGCTGCAGCGGCACCTCTTTAAGGGGGCTGTGATAAGTGTCCCGAGGACGCAGCTCATGAGCTGCAGAGCAGTTTTAATTTGCCGGGCCTTGGGCATATGCTGGGTGCTCACATCATTATTGTCTTTATGCGTTGTGAGTTATGGCTACAGTTTATGATAATGCGCAATGCAGAATTTACAAGATCGGGGGGGGGGGGCAGAAATCTATAATAATGGGTTTGGAGGAGAGGGGCCCCTTTCCCGGGGGGGAACAGTGCTGTCTCACCATCATTTCTCTGCTAAATGTCACTGTGAAAGATGGGTCCACATCCGGGAGCATGAATCACTACAGGACCTTATGAACTGCTTTCTCTCTTTCTCTCTGTATCCCTCTTTCCCTGTCTCTCTCTCTCCTTCTCTTCCCTCACCCTATTTCTCCATCTCGTTCCTTCTCTCTCTCTCTGTCTCTCTCATTCTCTTTCCCTCTCTCTTTCTCTCTCTCCTTTCCATTCTCCTTCTCTTCCCCCGCCCTATTTCTCCATCTCGTTCTCTCACTCTCTCTCTCTCTCATTGCGATGAAATGGAAGTTATAGTATTTTACTTTGTTCTGTAAATACTTATTTGCATTGTTAAATAAAGGTGCCATAAAAATCAAATCTCTCTCTCTCTCTCACTCTTTCCCTTTGTCCCTCTCTCTTTTTCTGTCTCTCTCCTTCCATTTCTCCTTCTCTTCCCCCGCCTTCTTTCTCTTTCTCCCACTCCCTCTCTCTCTCGCTCTCTCTCTCTCTCTCTCGTTAGCAGTAGATGCTAACAAGTGTGTAAGGGCTCGACGATTATCGCCAAGTGAAAGAGAAGCTATAGCCGAAGTCCAGACCGAGGTCACGAGCGCCGCCCAGAGACGGTACGGCCCATGGAGGGAGGTAACCTTTTTTTTCATGAGGTCACTTCCTGTTTCCTGTGACATCAGGTGCCCTGGCTGACAAGTGGCCGAAGCCCCCCCCCCGGTCTCCCTCATCAAGAGTACAATTTAATTACAGCTGGACTGAAGTGTAAACACTACTGCTTTTTCTATCTACCCTCTACATCTGGACAAGCAAGGCAAAGTGGTAAAAAGAAATAAATCTGCCCTGACAGCCACATCAAACGGTTCAGCCAGGGGCTTACTGCTACTTAAGGCACAGGAATGTTGTTGCTAAGCGTCAGTCTAGGACCTATCAGACCCTAAAGACGGCCTTTTTTCCCCTTTAAGAGGGAGAAGAGGAAAGTAAGAGGCCGGGAGCCTGACAGTAATGGGAGGTTTGGGATTCAAGGCGATTTCGTAGCTCAAAGCCATTGTTGGAAGAAACAAGCTCTCGGTTTTGTTTTCTCATGACACCGCTTTTATTTATTTATTTAGTTTTTTTTTTTTTGCTCTCGCAAAAGACATGTAGAAAAATTTATTTTGATATGTTTTCACTTTTGGTCTGCGTCAAAAAACATCTTTGTGCACAAAACTTTTTTCCTCGCCCACCCCCCCCCCCCCCCCCCAGCTCCCAAATTCCTTTTTTTCTTTCTGTGTCTTTCTGAAGCTCTGGAAAAAAAAGCATACAGAGGCTGTACGTTTGGATCAGCGTTTAATTACAAAAACACACTGGCTTGACACTTTTTACTTTTAAAATTTTTTTTTTTACTGCGCTTCTTGTCACAGTGATAACTTGCCCCAGGAGCTGGATAAGCATATAAACAGCTGAGGAAAAGCCAAGTACGGAAATCAGAAAAAATAACTCTGGCACAGTGCAAGCAGACTACATCCCACAAAGAGATTGTTTGTTTGTGTTGTAAAAATTCTCTTTTACAAAAGGCATTTACAAAATGTACATTAGGAAAAGTCAATAACTGGCCTGAAAATGCTAGTATTTTCCTGATATCAGCTGTACTGTGGCCATGGTACACCTCTGCAGAGTTATATGTGTTTTTCTGTACTGGGAGCAGATTCCCAGTTTTTTCATATATTTCTATGTCCCCTTTCTTTGGCCTGCTCATATTGACAGCAAAATGTGCTTAACGATTGTCCTTAACTTCAAAAGCTGCCAGAAATGGCACTTAGAACACTTTAGTCTCACTTGGACAGTTTTTGAGAAAAGTAGCCTACTACTAAAAGGCAGTTATTAATACACAACTAACCCTAGCTGAAAAACATATATTCATATTCAGGTAAAATCTGAACCACATAGGATGCATTTGTATACATATTCTATTTGGCATAAATATAAATAGTAGTAGCCTAAGGTAAAATGTTTTAATTTCCATGGCCAACTGACATTTTTAGAGATATTATATGGTGCTGTAGTCCCCTGAAATAAACTTTGTTCAGCATTCACTTGACGATCTGAAAGCTCGAACACAACCTCAAATATGGTGCAAACCGGGTGAATGTGCTTAATTTAATCCGTCCAAATAAATTTGAATCTGAAGTCAGCAGAAAGGGAGACCACCCTGGAAGGGCTGGACTCAAGGAGAGAGCTTTATGGCTTTGACCTACATAATTGTATTTCTTATGGGAAGCGCTAATGTATTTTAAATAGCTGTTGTGTGCATAAAAAATATACGAATTCTGTTTTCTTAGGTAATGACTGTGAAAAGAACATTTGAAGTAATGGTTTCCCCGAGTTAAAAGATACTTCGGTGAGCTATTTGCTCAGCAGGAATAACACCAAGCTCGTGTTTAATGATTTACCGACTTTACTTCACTGAGCTTGCGCTTGGTAAATGCATCATATGATCGCTGGTCACAAGCGAAGCGGCCGCCGTTTCATGCGTGAAGCGAGGCGTCACGTGCGGCTTCAGCGTAACAGACAAGCAACAGCCATGTACAGCGGGCAACTAATGGCTCATGTCGGCAAACCCCTCTCTGACTTAATACCGCGCATGAGACTGAATTCTAAAAAAGCTGCGTGACCCCTTTCGGCTGATAGGCTACTGTTTGCATGAGCGCTGCTCGTTTAAAACCATTTTGCGTAAGCACGCATTTCTAATTTTAGTAAGGAGCTACAGTACCTTCTCAGTTGGGAGCTGTTTAGCATAGTGCTGCGGCAGCACGCGCACAAACACTCACAAACGGCTCGCGTGCCACTGTCGCTCGAGACTTCTACCTGCGCGTGTCAAGCTCCGATTCTGGCATGTCAACGGCGTCGTGCATAAACCTTGCGTCTTCATTTTTTTGTTGTCATTTTGGCTTTTTAAACACAAGTTGAAAGTTCTCATCAGGCTTGCTGTACCAGTGTCACAGTTTCATGACAGAACTAAAAAAAAGTTGGTTGTAAACCCAAATGATAAAACGATAATTATCATTGGTGATTGGAAAATAGAATCAGTTTTAATATAGGCCTACAAAATATTGTCAATTTGTGGGATTTATTTTTAGTTCATTCATTTATTCCTGGTTTATTTAGATGAGCAATAAAACCCTCCATAAAGGCCTATGTAGCACGAAACTGAAGCATTTGGGTCTACAGACACTAACTCGTAGTGTGTAGCCTATTTCATAGATAACTAAAAATGCCACTCCTCTACACATCCAAAAAAATTCCCCCTAAAATAGCAGTTACAGCACCTCTATTGTGTGTAGTTACACCAATGCTGCGGTCTTCTGACACACACAAATTATTAAAATAACGGAGCTGACATCACTTTACCCCAGGGGATCCAACTGATTTATACTTGGAAAAATATAAAAGTGGATAAAAAGCTTAAACTGTGTTCATACAGGTAGTAAAACTGTGACTGTGATGGCTGTTCTGAAAAAAGAGAAGTCACTTACACATGGCTGATGACTGAGTAGCATACAAGGCTACACAAGGGGGTCAGATACATAATCATGCTGAATGGCCCTTTCTCAGCTTGCGACTTTCTCCAATGTCCAGTCGCATAAATTAATCACACTCTTGGCTCAGGATCAATAAAATACGGCAGAACACTCCATCATCTATCACATACAGGCAACAAACAAAAAAATAAAATGAAAACACCAACGTAAAGTCACTTAACAGAGCTGTCTGGCTGCCGCAAATTCTGATTCAACTGGCTGATCTCACCCCAGGTTGGCTATTTGCCCGTTTTGCCTTTGCACATAAAAACAATGCAGTCATCACCTGTCCTGGAGTAGGCACTTCCCTGTTGCCATTTCCCTCACCTTTAGACACTGTCACGGCTGGCCATACATCACTGAAGCTCCCACAAAAGACTCCCCAACAATCACCCATCTTTCAAATTCACTGAGGTCTCTCTATAGGCAACCGGGCCGGTCCCAGCAATCTTATACCTGACACTATGCTGGGCTGGGACGTTATTTGTTTCATAACGGACGTGCCACGTCTCTGCTTGGCATATACTTGTTTTCCCTCATATAGCCAGGTGTTCAAACCTTGTTCATTACCTGCATCTCACATGTGCCACTCCCAGACATTCAAAATGGCCCTTTGTTATTTTATATGAAATATTATGCCCTGAAAATATGTCTCCATCCAAAATACAGGAAGGGGCTTTAAAGATGGCATGATATAAACGGCTTTACCCGGCACAATACTGGATTTAGACGTATCTGTGGTGTATAGTACACATGCGTGCCGGCTCACACAACACTCACTCAAGCACATATGCATACACCCACACTCAAGTGTGACATATTGTGTGCACACAAGCACATACTGTATGGATACACACATGCACACACACACACACACACACACACACATGCTCAGACGCATTCAAAAGTGTGACATTTTGTGTGTTCAAATTGCAAGCTGTATCCAATGTCAGGAACGTTTTCATGTGTGTGGAAGTATTTAATAATTGAAGATTCTCCGAGCTGGGCTGTCACACCAGCCTGTCTGCTCCATGCTTCCTCCACAATTAGATGCTTTAAGACATTCGAGAAAGACCCACAGGTAATAATAAAAAAAAAGAGAAAAAGATTCTGAAGTGATGTGTAAACTAAACTTAGAGGAAATGAGTTCTTCACAGGACTGAAATGGGAAGGTAACTGAGCAATGCTCAACTCGGAGAAAGGATCCCTGAAGTATGCATTTGATTCCGCCCTCTTGTGAGAACTGCTTTTTTGTTTTTGTTTTTTTGCTTTGCTTGCCGTCAGCTTCAGTCGGGACAGACTGATCACGTGACAGACGGAAACTAATTGTGACTCAGTGCAGGAGACGTGTCTAAATAATGAAATTTTTTGCACGCACCCCAAGCTTGTGTGGGCTGACACAAACATACACAAGCAAGTAAAACACACACAAGTATGATTAAATTTAGCATGTATTTAATAGTAATTAATTTGCTTTAGTGCGGTAATATAAATAACATTTCAGACTATGCTTAAATTGTGCAATATCTAAACGATTGTTCAGAAATCTTTTTTTTTTTTTGCTTTGAAAATACTTGCATCCATGAAGTTAAACTGCAATCTCCACAGTACTTCAAAATGCACCACGGTCACTTCTTCCTAGCTTACCTTACAATAATAAATTATCAACCATATCTCGTAAAAGTGTGTTATTAATTGTACACTTTGTGGAAAACGCGCACGATGTTTAGGAAAAGAAGAGCAGGGTGACAAATCAAGCGCTCTCCCTGGGTTTTATTTTGTCACATAACAAAGCTTTGTGCTCTTTAAACAGTAAGCAGCAGAGGACTGATAAGGTGCGAGACTTAAATAAGCCGAGGCCATGTTAAACACACTCAGAATTTTGGCAGACATGAGACACTTGCATTTGCCAAGAAAATAATGGACAAGCACAAAGGCGTATGTATGACATATTCTTGCCTTGTTTACACTTCCAGTTGCCCACACTCTTAAGTCACAAAAAAAATGCTGGTAAACGGGAAAGGTATTGAAATGCAGCTAAAATGCTAGGTCTTATGCCCCTGCTCACTGTTAATGGCACCATCCAAAGGTAGGCCTACACCTTCACATCCACTGTGGGTTTTCCAAAGGTAGGCCTACAGCTTTACATCCACTGTGGGTTTTCCAAAGGTAGGCCTACACCTTTACATCCACTGTGGGTTTTCCAAAGGTAGGCCCTACACAGTTTACATCCACTGTGGGCTTTCCAAAGGTAGGCCCTACACAGTTTACATCCACTGTGGGTTTTCCAAAGGTAGGCCCTACACAGTTTACATTCACTGTGGGTTTTCCAAAGGTAGGCCCTACACAGTTTACATCCACTGTGGGTTTTCCAAAGGTAGGCCTACACAGTTTACATCCACTGTGGGTTTTCCAAAGGTAGGCCCTACACAGTTTACATCCACTGTGGGTTTTCCAAAGGTAGGCCTACACAGTTTACATCCACTGTGGGTTTTCCAAAGGTAGGCCCTACACAGTTTACATCCACTGTGGGTTTTCCAAAGGTAGGCCCTACACAGTTTACATCCACTGTGTGTTTTCCAAAGGTAGGCCCTACACAGTTTACATCCACTGTGGGTTTTCCAAAGGTAGGCCTACACAGTTTACATCCACTGTGGGTTTTCCAAAGGTAGGCCCTACACAGTTTACATCCACTGTGGGTTTTCCAAAGGTAGGCCCTACACAGTTTACATCCACTGTGGGTTTTCCAAAGGTAGGCCCTACACAGTTTACATCCACTGTGGGTTTTCCAAAGGTAGGCCTACACAGTTTACATCCACTGTGGGTTTTCCAAAGGTAGGCCCTACACAGTTTACATCCACTGTGGGTTTTCCAAAGGTAGGCCCTACACAGTTTACATCCACTGTGGGTTTTCCAAAGGTAGGCCCTACACAGTTTACATCCACTGTGGGTTTTCCAAAGGTAGGCCCTACACAGTTTACATCCACTGTGGGTTTTCCAAAGGTAGGCCTACACAGTTTACATCCACTGTGGGTTTTCCAAAGGTATGCCCTACACAGTTTACATCCACTGTGGGTTTTCCAAAGGTAGGCCTACACAGTTTACATCCACTGTGGGTTTTCCAAAGGTAGGCCCTACACAGTTTACATCCACTGTGGGTTTTCCAAAGGTAGGCCCTACACAGTTTACATCCACTGTGGGTTTTCCAAAGGTAGGCCCTACACAGTTTACATCCACTGTGGGTTTTCCAAAGGTAGGCCCTACACAGTTTACATCCACTGTGGGTTTTCCAAAGGTAGGCCCTACACAGTTTACATCCACTGTGGGTTTTCCAAAGGTAGGCCCTACACAGTTTACATCCACTGTGGGTTTTCCAAAGGTAGGCCCTACACAGTTTACATCCACTGTGGGTTTTCCAAAGGTAGGCCCTACACAGTTTACATCCACTGTGGGTTTTCCAAAGGTAGGCCCTACACAGTTTACATCCACTGTGGGTTTTCCAAAGGTAGGCCCTACACAGTTTACATCCACTGTGGGTTTTCCAAAGGTAGGCCCTACACAGTTTACATCCACTGTGGGTTTTCCAAAGGTAGGCCCTACACAGTTTACATCCACTGTGGGTTTTCCAAAGGTAGGCCTACACCTTTACATCCACTGTGGGTTTTCCAAAGATAGGCCCTACACAGTTTACATCCACTGTGGGTTTTCCAAAGGTAGGCCCTACACAGTTTACATCCACTGTGGGTTTTCCAAAGGTAGGCCCTACACAGTTTACATCCACTGTGGGTTTTCCAAAGGTAGGCCTACACCTTTACATCCACTGTGGGTTTTCCAAAGGTAGGCCCTACACAGTTTACATCCACTGTGGGTTTTCCAAAGGCAGGCCTACACCTTTACATCCACTGTGGGTTTTCCAAAGGTAGGCCTACACCTTTACATCCACTGTGGGTTTTCCAAAGGTAGGCCCTACACAGTTTACATCCACTGTGGGTTTTCCAAAGGTAGGCCCTACACAGTTTACATCCACTGTGGGTTTTCCAAAGGTAGGCCCTACACAGTTTACATCCACTGTGGGTTTTCCAAAGGTAGGACCTACACAGTTTACATCCACTGTGGGTTTTCCAAAGGTAGGCCTACACAGTTTACATCCACTGTGGGTTTTCCAAAGGTAGGCCCTACACAGTTTACATCCACTGTGGGTTTTCCAAAGGTAGGCCTACACAGTTTACATCCACTGTGGGTTTTCCAAAGGTAGGCCTACAGCTTTACATCCACTGTGGGTTTTCCAAAGGTAGGCCCTACACAGTTTACATCCACTGTGGGTTTTCCAAAGGTAGGCCCTACACAGTTTACATCCACTGTGGGTTTTCCAAAGGTAGGCCTACATAGTTTACATCCACTGTGGGTTTTCCAAAGGTAGGCCCTACACAGTTTACATCCACTGTGGGTTTTCCAAAGGTAGGCCTACATAGTTTACATCCACTGTGGGTTTTCCAAAGGTAGGCCCTACACAGTTTACATCCACTGTGGGTTTTACAAAGGTAGGCCCTACACAGTTTACATCCACTGTGGGTTTTCCAAAGATAGGCCCTACACAGTTTACATCCACTGTGGGTTTTCCAAAGGTAGGCCCTACACAGTTTACATCCACTGTGGGTTTTCCAAAGGTAGGCCTACATAGTTTACATCCACTGTGGGTTTTCCAAAGGTAGGCCCTACACAGTTTACATCCACTGTGGGTTTTCCAAAGGTAGGCCCTACACAGTTTACATCCACTGTGGGTTTTCCAAAGGTAGGCCCTACACAGTTTACATCCACTGTGGGTTTTCCAAAGGTAGGCCCTACACAGTTTACATCCACTGTGGGTTTTCCAAAGGTAGGCCCTACACAGTTTACATCCACTGTGGGTTTTCCAAAGGTAGGCCTACATAGTTTACATCCACTGTGGGTTTTCCAAAGGTAGGCCCTACACAGTTTACATCCACTGTGGGTTTTCCAAAGGTAGGCCCTACACAGTTTACATCCACTGTGGGTTTTCCAAAGGTAGGCCCTACACAGTTTACATCCACTGTGGGTTTTCCAAAGGTAGGCCCTACACAGTTTACATCCACTGTGGGTTTTCCAAAGGTAGGCCCTACACCTTTACATCCACTGTGGGTTTTCCAAAGGTAGGCCCTACACAGTTTACATCCACTGTGGGTTTTCCAAAGGTAGGCCCTACACAGTTTACATCCACTGTGGATTTTCCAAAGGTAGGCCCTACACAGTTTACATCCACTGTGGGTTTTCCAAAGGTAGGCCTACACAGTTTACATCCACTGTGGGTTTTCCAAAGGTAGGCCCTACACAGTTTACATCCACTGTGGGTTTTCCAAAGGTAGGCCCTACACAGTTTACATCCACTGTGGGTTTTCCAAAGGTAGGCCCTACACAGTTTACATCCACTGTGGGTTTTCCAAAGGTAGGCCCTACACAGTTTACATCCACTGTGGGTTTTCCAAAGGTAGGCCTACACAGTTTACATCCACTGTGGGTTTTCCAAAGGTATGCCCTACACAGTTTACATCCACTGTGGGTTTTCCAAAGGTAGGCCCTACACAGTTTACATCCACTGTGGGTTTTCCAAAGGTAGGCCCTACACAGTTTACATCCACTGTGGGTTTTCCAAAGGTAGGCCCTACACAGTTTACATCCACTGTGGGTTTTCCAAAGGTAGGCCCTACACAGTTTACATCCACTGTGGGTTTTCCAAAGGTAGGCCCTACACAGTTTACATCCACTGTGGGTTTTCCAAAGGTAGGCCCTACACAGTTTACATCCACTGTGGGTTTTCCAAAGGTAGGCCCTACACAGTTTACATCCACTGTGGGTTTTCCAAAGGTAGGCCCTACACAGTTTACATCCACTGTGGGTTTTCCAAAGGTAGGCCCTACACAGTTTACATCCACTGTGGGTTTTCCAAAGGTAGGCCCTACACAGTTTACATCCACTGTGGGTTTTCCAAAGGTAGGCCCTACACAGTTTACATCCACTGTGGGTTTTCCAAAGGTAGGCCCTACACAGTTTACATCCACTGTGGGTTTTCCAAAGGTAGGCCTACACCTTTACATCCACTGTGGGTTTTCCAAAGATAGGCCCTACACAGTTTACATCCACTGTGGGTTTTCCAAAGGTAGGCCCTACACAGTTTACATCCACTGTGGGTTTTCCAAAGGTAGGCCCTACACAGTTTACATCCACTGTGGGTTTTCCAAAGGTAGGCCTACACCTTTACATCCACTGTGGGTTTTCCAAAGGTAGGCCCTACACAGTTTACATCCACTGTGGGTTTTCCAAAGGTAGGCCTACACCTTTACATCCACTGTGGGTTTTCCAAAGGTAGGCCTACACCTTTACATCCACTGTGGGTTTTCCAAAGGTAGGCCCTACACAGTTTACATCCACTGTGGGTTTTCCAAAGGTAGGCCCTACACAGTTTACATCCACTGTGGGTTTTCCAAAGGTAGGCCCTACACAGTTTACATCCACTGTGGGTTTTCCAAAGGTAGGACCTACACAGTTTACATCCACTGTGGGTTTTCCAAAGGTAGGCCTACACAGTTTACATCCACTGTGGGTTTTCCAAAGGTAGGCCCTACACAGTTTACATCCACTGTGGGTTTTCCAAAGGTAGGCCTACACAGTTTACATCCACTGTGGGTTTTCCAAAGGTAGGCCTACAGCTTTACATCCACTGTGGGTTTTCCAAAGGTAGGCCCTACACAGTTTACATCCACTGTGGGTTTTCCAAAGGTAGGCCCTACACAGTTTACATCCACTGTGGGTTTTCCAAAGGTAGGCCTACATAGTTTACATCCACTGTGGGTTTTCCAAAGGTAGGCCCTACACAGTTTACATCCACTGTGGGTTTTCCAAAGGTAGGCCTACATAGTTTACATCCACTGTGGGTTTTCCAAAGGTAGGCCCTACACAGTTTACATCCACTGTGGGTTTTACAAAGGTAGGCCCTACACAGTTTACATCCACTGTGGGTTTTCCAAAGGTAGGCCCTACACAGTTTACATCCACTGTGGGTTTTCCAAAGGTAGGCCCTACACAGTTTACATCCACTGTGGGTTTTCCAAAGGTAGGCCTACATAGTTTACATCCACTGTGGGTTTTCCAAAGGTAGGCCCTACACAGTTTACATCCACTGTGGGTTTTCCAAAGGTAGGCCCTACACAGTTTACATCCACTGTGGGTTTTCCAAAGGTAGGCCCTACACAGTTTACATCCACTGTGGGTTTTCCAAAGGTAGGCCCTACACAGTTTACATCCACTGTGGGTTTTCCAAAGGTAGGCCCTACACAGTTTACATCCACTGTGGGTTTTCCAAAGGTAGGCCTACATAGTTTACATCCACTGTGGGTTTTCCAAAGGTAGGCCCTACACAGTTTACATCCACTGTGGGTTTTCCAAAGGTAGGCCCTACACAGTTTACATCCACTGTGGGTTTTCCAAAGGTAGGCCCTACACAGTTTACTTCCACTGTGGGTTTTCCAAAGGTAGGCCCTACACAGTTTACATCCACTGTGGGTTTTCCAAAGGTAGGCCCTACACAGTTTACATCCACTGTGGGTTTTCCAAAGGTAGGCCCTACACCTTTACATCCACTGTGGGTTTTCCAAAGGTAGGCCCTACACAGTTTACATCCACTGTGGGTTTTCCAAAGGTAGGCCCTACACAGTTTACATCCACTGTGGATTTTCCAAAGGTAGGCCCTACACAGTTTACATCCACTGTGGGTTTTCCAAAGGTAGGCCTACACAGTTTACATCCACTGTGGTTTTTCCAATGGTAGGCCCTACACAGTTTACATCCACTGTGGGTTTTCCAAAGGTAGGCCTACATAGTTTACATCCACTGTGGGTTTTCCAAAGGTAGGCCTACACAGTTTACATCCACTGTGGGTTTTCCAAAGGTAGGCCTACATAGTTTACATCCACTGTGGGTTTTCCAAAGGTAGGCCTACATAGTTTACATCCACTGTGGGTTTTCCAAAGGTAGGCCCTACACAGTTTACATCCACTGTGGGTTTTCCAAAGGTAGGCCCTACACAGTTTACATCCACTGTGGGTTTTCCAAAGGTAGGCCCTACACAGTTTACATCCACTGTGGGCTTTCCAAAGGTAGGCCCTACACAGTTTACATCCACTGTGGGTTTTCCAAAGGTAGGCCTACATAGTTATCATGAATGCATTTTTCTGTTTGAGACTGGAAACTGCACCAGAGGTCATACTCGCTTTGGGAAATCTGCATCTTTCAAAATGCAAGCCGTGACCATTTTACGTTTTTGCCAGTTTCACCTGCATGTCAAACAAACTGACATTCATAAGTAATAGCAGTGGCCAAGAATGGAAAATATGCAGCCTAATGACCAGTACCCATGTTGCATCATTTAAATTCTGTAACATGCATTCATATTATTCTTTACCAATATTACACTGAAAAGTGGCTAGTTTGTTCACAGACAAGTAATCTGAGGTAAGATCACAGTGTGAGATTAAGGACGATGGCTGCGATGTGGGAGTCTAATTTTGGATATTAGTGATGGTATAAGCTGATTCAATTGCCAAGTATTCTTTAATGAGGTAGGTAGCTATCTCTCGTACACGCGTTGAATGCATTGCATTACAAGATCACGTACCCCCTGGCAGTGCCTGATTCTGATAGCGTGCGCTCGTTTTGTTTATCTACTTATAGTTAAAACCAAAAAGCGTGCAATTTGAAGTCAACTCATCGGTCTGCCGTTATGGGTGGCTGTGGCTAGAAGTACCATATTTTGTGCACGTTTTGTATTTTCGCATCAACCCAACTGTTTCCCAGGTGAATATTTACAGAATATTATGAACAAGGTTTGAAAATCAGTGCAATTTACCTGCATTTTAAGAGTACAGCAAACATTTTTTGTTTTTTGTTTTAACAAAACGTTCTGTGATAAAACTCGTCGTTAAGAATCGTTAATGCGACCGCTGCGTGTAACATTACATTACATTAATTTAGCAGGCGCTTTTATCCAAAGCGACGTACAATAAGTGCATACAGAGACGTCATCAAGATCACTACAGAACAGACAAGACAAAGCACATCCTTCCCATAATGTAGCAGCTATCCCTAGTAATGAACGTTGACTGTAGTTCACAGTAAGCTGTGGGTAAATCAGCTATACTACACTTCTATTCTAAATACTATTATAAACTATAACAAACAGACAGGAAAACACAGGGAACTAGTAAACACAGGGAACTGATATTCCTAGGTTAGAATATCAGTCAAGGTTGAGTCTGAAGAGTAACACTCTAAACTATACCAGGCATGCTCACTTGGTAGCAGTTGAATAAATAGGCGTACTACAGTGACACTAAGAGCATGGAGGTGATCCAGCACCAACTCCAGATTGTTTTCAGCGCTGCTGGCATCCTCTCATTGGGCTGTGGAGAAAAGATAGCGGGGAATCTCGCGCCCGACACCCCGCTTTGTCTCCTTTTGATGGGAAAGGACTCGTGAAGGTGATCGCCTGGACGACAGCCACGCGGAGTGAGATACGAACCCCTGGATAAAAATTAAATAAAGAGTAACTGTCTTAAACTGTAATTGCGGCCTCTTTGCTGAGCGTGCTCTCAGATATATAAACATGATTTACTGCCGCGCCCACCTACAAATCAGGAGCCCAGAAACACTTGTGCTATGAAATTGTTTAATCTCATCAAGTTCTGCTTTCACAGCAAGCTATAAATCACAAAGTCTTTGTTATCATAGGCCTCCATGAGAGGCTCTCGGGCAAGCAATGCACCCTGGGTATATATAATCTTGACTGCTCAAACAGCAGGGTCGTCACACAGGCTGAAATACCTTGGTATTAGCCACAGTGCAGCTGGCAGAACGCAAGCCCGTGATGGATATCTCATTTCCAACGGTCGGCCGCCATTTCCCGCAAATTATTGCCGCATAAATTTCTTGTCAACAGAAACGGGCAATTAATTAAGTAAAAAAATTTACTCGTGATCACATCTACAAACCAAACAGAAAGCAAGAGGCAATTTTTCAGTTGGTGAGTAATATAGCGGAGGCCATTTTAATGAATTGTTGAAACTTCGTCATAAACTCCCAGACGGGCCAATATCTACACAGACGTCCCAGGGTGCACTGGCTGATGACAGCTTTGCATAAAGAATATTTACGTGAAATAGGCCTATTGGCAGCTGGGCCAGAAATTAGGTTTTATTAATGTAAAAAAAAAAAAAAAGGATCTTTACTCTACTTCCTGTATCAGTATCATCTGAGACGCAGAGCTCATTTTACTGTTTGGAACAAAAGCTTGGACATTTAAAGGAGATATCGGGATGAATTATTCATGTGTGTCCAAACATAATCTATCTAACTGGAGTCATTTATCACAGAGCAAATCCCCCGGCAATGACGAGCCAAAAAGATTTATTTTTTTATTTTTTCCCCTTTTCAACATAAACATAATTATACCTGGAAGAACCCAACTGTGACCCTGCGGTGAACTTACGACGAGGGCATTTGGACACTTTAGCGTTTCCTGATGTCAGCCGCCCCCCAACGCCCCCCCCCCCACCCCACCCCCCCTAAACACAGGAAGCTCCAAGGACTGGAATCGTTTGTCTTCACTTCTCCTCAACAGTGACCTGAGAGGACATCTGTGGTTGCCTGACAGCAGTTATTTTATACCAGAAACCAGGAATGCTGGTGAAACTTGGGTGATCCTTACGGTTAGATCTGGCTGTACAGACAGTGCAATATCATTGGGATGCTAACCATTATTTTACATAGGAATGATCGTCTAATTTGTGTAATGTATGTTCATGCAGCGAGCTTTCTGCAGGGAAACGGCTACCATGCGTTCGTCTGACCCGGATTCATTTTAGGTTGAAGAAGTGATTGGTTAGATTAGCCTTTTAACAGTTCCTTTAGGTCACGTTTGCTTGCGGCAAGTTTCTTGAGTTTCTGAAATGGTCCTGAGGTTGAACAGATGTTATGGTTTTTGAAAGGATTTTGCAAATAGTCGAAGTCGAAATGAACGTAACGGTGTTACGTTAAAAAAAAAATCCAGTACATACGTTCATATTTTTCAGTGTTGAACAGGACACGTTTTTTTAGGTTTATGTTTCTTGAAATAACGCAGTTTGATCGGCGCAGCCCAACTAAAATTCTCAATTTGCCCTGTGCTCCTTCATAAAGCGTCTCGTATCAAGACACCACCAGTCTTGAGCAGTTGCTCAAGTTTGCCCTGGGAAAAAAAACAAAACAAAGAAAAACAAAATGGGGGGGGGGGAAAAACAAGGAGATATTTCTTGGACCTAAAGCTCGGCAGTGAATGAAAGTGCGTTTATTGGCCTCAGACACACTCTGCGCGCGCTAACTTTAAATGAATATGTTTTCTCTCAATACAAAGCATTCTCCGTAGTCAGCCGTGATTTATTATTTACAACGCTCGCAGTCCCGTCCCCTGGATAAGCCGGCACAACTTTGCTTCACTTCTTCTTTAATCTGTCTCTCAGTGTGATAAATTAGCTTGCCAGCTCTCTCTTCTCTCTTTGGGGTTTTTGTTTATCCCAGCCTGTGACAAGCCAAGAGCTCATGCGTCTCTTTCTGTGTGTGTGTGTAAAATACATCTTTGGTCAACTCTGCTTTTTTTTTCCCCCCTTGACAATATTGTGTCAAACAAACCCGTCAAGACACGGCTGAGGTGCTTTGTTGTTAGCTAATAAATTATAGAGTATTTATCGTCTGTGATCCTTCTTTTCCAGCTTTTAATGGTGACACATTCGTGGTGAATTAAGGCTGGGTTTTATAAACTAGGCCGAGGGCCAGTATCGGCCCCTGACTGCGAATGTTTTCTGTTCCCCCTCCCAAACCCTGCCTCCCACCGGCCCCCCCGGTTCCCCCGGCCCGGTGCTAAATCACAGTACCTGTCAAGCACCGCTAAGCTAGTGTGCGTCACTGGGAAAAGCAGGAAGCACTGGGTATAATTCCATCCATCAAACTAATATATTATATCAGTAGCTTTGTAATCTTGCGCTGTAAGTTAAGGGTGCCTGACATGTAGGAATTCTGTCTGCAGGCAGAGTGTTCATCAAACTTTGGGACCTGCCACAGCCGACTTCCACGGAGACGGGCCCTTTACATTATTTACACAGAGAAGAGCAAACTCTGAAAAGGCCTTATTTTCCTATTTGGGCACGCCGTCGTTTTGCAAGTCACGTTATTTGCACTACAAAGCAATCTCGCAGAGTGCCCTGGCAGGAAAGAGGGAACCTTTCTACCAACCCCCCGCGCCTCCTCACGGAGGCAGGAGTCAAGGGCACCTCCTGGTTTGGGCTTGTAAACATAATACTTGGCGTCTCTTCCGTTCCACTGGGCATAAATCAGCCAGGAACCTCAGCCCTGCTTCTGGCAGACCCTCCGAGTAGAACTAATCTTTGGCAAAAAAGAAAAAAGAAAACCTTTTTTTTTTATTTTACGAAATCGAACGCATTGTGCAGCGATACATGGAGCGGGTTTTTATGCAGGCAGAAAAAAAAAGAGCTGTCCAAGAACAGCGGATTCGATATGCCCTTCTAACAGGGGACTGACCCGGGCCAAAACGGGAACAAAGAGCTCTTTACTCGTGGACGTACCGCAAAAAGACGCCGCAATCGAGCGGCTGGCCGCAATGAGGCTTGAACCCGGATTCCCGGGTCAGAGCAGAACAGACGTCGGCAGGGAAGTTCTAGAATAGACCATGTGATGATAGACCCTCAGAGATGGAGTACGCTACACGCCATGAGCGTGCCACGCTGCCTCCATCTCGGCTAAACGAAGCACACACACACGCGGTTTGCTCTTATTCCGACAGGCACGCATACACCTGTGCTCCACCACTGAGCACAAACCTAGTTTTCTTTTTTTTTGGATTTGGTGAAACGGGTGAAGAAGTTGCTAAATGCCTCACTGCAAACTGAAGCTGTAATAGGTAATGCCTCCCTAATTGACATTTACACCTGTGGTGATGTTTTAGAGTTATATAAACAAGGTTGCAAGGGTAAGGTGACACCATTTCACTTTAATTTTTAGCCTCACATTTTTTGAAAAAAAAAAAAAAACGTGATGGAGGATATTGTGTGAATGTAATTACTAAAATAACTCGGAGCTACGCACCACTGTTTTTAACTTACAGACTGACATTACTGTACAATTCACAATACTATCAAAATGAAGAGAATAATCGAGTGACCTCAGGGGAGCTTGGGGCGATGCTTATGAACGTCACATCTCCCCCGCTGTAAGAGACAGTATCACTGCAGCGCTAACAGCTAGTTAAAGCCCACAGTCATCCTTGGTTTCACAGGATCCATTATCTACAAAAAAATTGTAGCTTTAGTTACACCATTAAGCATAATTTTCCTGCACAAGTTTTTTTATGCAGCAAAATATGAATATTAACAATACCAATGCAACGCATACTGGCCACACACACACACACACACACACACACACACACACACACACACACACACACACACACACACACACACACACACACACACACACACACACACACACACACACACACACACACACACACACACACACACACACACACACACACACACACACACACACAAACTAGCAGACACCATGGCCCTCCAGGAATTCAAGCTTATACCAGCTTCACTGCATATTTACATTATGTAAGACAAAATAATACAATATTCACTATATGAGAGAGATTCAAAGGACAACGTGAAACAACTGGTTATTATCACATTAGAAAAGGTTGTGTCCCTTCAGCAAATGCCATTGGCTTCGCACCAATCTGAGACAACCTATGAGATGCAAGGGGACCTACCTGTGCATTTGCTAATGTTTAACACAACAGAAACCCAAGATCACAGCCCTCATGATAAGCAGAGAATACCTATAGCCTTTCAGGAGCTCTGACGTGTAACACAGCACTGGTGTGACTTTTCTTTCTTTCTTTCAGATGCTGTCATTGATAACAACCTATGTCTCATCCTATACCTTATCAATTTCATAAAACAATAAACAATAAAGTGGTTATTCAGAGAGAAAAAAAATACTATCTATGTACAAGAGAGATAACATAATACAATGAACTGCTGTAAATCTTCTGTGGAAAACCACTCTTTCTATGGTTTACATGTGAATAGTCAAACAGCTTTTCTTTTTTTTTTAATCTATGCACTTGTACAAGCCTAGCTGGGAGGCAGCTCCTCTGATAGATTAATTGCAGGGCACTTAAGTACTAAGCGATTAACATAAAATCCTTTGGACACAAGCTAATAGTTTATGATAATTCTTGCATGGCATTTGTCTGTCTATCACCATATTGCCTCTAGCTGTAATTTTATCAAAGGGCAGTAAAAATACAATTTCAACAAGCTAATTTGCACATAATTAACAGCAGAAATCACATTCAATTGAGCCACATCACCCTATTAACAGCCTGAGAACTAGAATATAATTAAACTGTTTGCTTTTTACGAACCTATTCATTAAATTGTACCAGCAGTAGATCTTGGGAGTTCTACCCAGGAAAAAGCACTGTCACAGAGCAGTGCGGGCAATGCCTCCTACTGAGGGACGTATTTCCATTTGGGCTCATCATCGCTACTGATGGCAGGAAGCAATAGACTCCATGCACCTCAGTAACGTCACTCACAGCCCGCTAACGGTAACCTAGCGCATACTGAGAATAGTGAGCCACTCAATACTAGATTTTTGTGAAATAGTATGTTGAAGGGAAATAACCAAACTAGTCCCCCCCCTGCAAACTCAGTATGTATATCCTCAGGTAATGAGCCAATTGCTGAAGAGAGTGTGTGTGTGTGTGTGTGTGTGTGTCTGTGTGTGTGTGTGTGGGGGGGGGGGGGGGGGGGGGTGGCAGGTAGGAATATGTCTAAGCTGCCAAGAAGAGATAAAAGCTTATCATTACAAAGTAAAAAAAACAATTCCTGGTGTCAGCTCATATTCGTCATATTCACCCACGGCTTGGTTTCTAGCCACTCGGGGTAAATAAGGTCAACGCAATGCAAAAGGACCGCCATTTTCAACAGGGCCCTGTGAATCTACCTTCCTTTCCCGGCCCTGGCTTTATAGGTGAAAAGTGCTCTGAGATGAGGGAATAGGAGTCTCTAGGGGCCGCACAGCTCCCGAACGCTACGGTGGCCACGGGGCTGATGGGATATCAGTTAGAGAAGCAGTTACAGCGCCATCGACTCTCCTGTAGTACTGTGTTGCATGTGCAGAAATAGTCACTGGTCAATGCCAGCAGCCATACCACCATGCACTCTGCTCCTGCCGAATGGCTGAGGCTAAGCAGGTGTGGGCTTGGTTAGTACTTGTATGGGAGACCTCCTGGGAAAACTAAGTTGCTGCTGGAAGTGGTGTTGGTGGGCCAGTAGGGGGCAGTCTTCTCTCTGCTCAAATAAACCCCAGTGCCCCAGTGAAGTGATGGGGATTATTACAAGGCATTATTATTAATGGTCACTGGAAGTGTGCGCACACTTCACTAGCACAAGTAATCGAGACGAGAAACCTGGGGTGGCAGTGTAGCATAACGGGTAGGGAATTGGGCTTGTGTATATCCAACTGTATAAATGGATAGTTTGCAAAAATGCTAAAAGCTCTGGATAAGAGGGTCTGCTAAATGCCAGTAAGGTAACGTAATGTAAAAGCACATTGGCCTATCCCAGTGTTCAGCGGTGTAATCTGTTAAATGTTCCGCCCTCCCAAACTTCACTCGCAAACATCACTCAGGAATGTGTCACACCGCATCAGTCAAAAGCTAGAAATGACAGATGCCTGTGGCTTTTTCGTGTGACAATGAAATCTCTTTTTGTACATCATCATCAGGGCTGGGAGAAGTCCACTTCTTAACATGACTGCGGAGCGGGAACGGTAGGTAACACGGACATAGCGACTAGCTGGCTATGGACTACATAAGGCTTGATCAACGTGGTAGTAATATTTCTACCATTATCAAAGATAATATTTTTTACTACAAAGTATATTGACACAGATTCGGCAGATAATATTTCTCATATTATTAAAAAAATTAGTCGGCACTCAATATGGGTGGATTGGCAGCCTGGTGCTAAAAGATGGCTGAGAGGAAGTATAACTGTGCAATTGGACTGCAGGCAAATTGGGGAAAAAGACAGAAATAAACACCAGTCACATGACAGCCAGAATAATTCGCACTACACCTTTTAGGTTTCTTTGTCATGAGAGTAGACAGGGCGTCTCCGTGGAAACAGACACTGACGCATGACTTCGGTAGCTACGCGCACCTCTTCAGATGACCTTATACAGTATTACAAGCCGTTTGGTCACGCTTGTCTCCTTCAGCCCCTGAGGACAGACTACAAACAGTTTGCTTACTAAAAACCCTACAGTCATATAGAGTTCGACAACAGAGCAGTCCCACAGCGCACTGTTGTCCACGGTATAGGAAATCTCACAATAAGGATGCTCTTATGATTGATAGCTAGGGTAACCAAATGACCACATTCTGTGGAACAGTCCCACATTTGGACTGTGTGCCATCCTGCATAGGTGCTTTTGCAATGACGTTAACGTTACACAGTCAGTATTCATATCATTGTATTCATTCTCCAAATGCATAGTCACAGGCGTTCCTCTTTTGTCATAATGGAGGGGTTCTACATAAACAACGGCATTCTATAGCTTCACTGGCTACTTTGGCTACCTTGATTGATAGAATTAGAGTAGCACCACTGTAAACCATTCTTTTAAATGTTTATAATGGCGATAAGCTATGTAGGCGCTATGAATTATGAACAGAGCTGGAAGAACTACAAAAATCTTGACATGCTCGCATTAGTCAGTTCTTTTATCAACGTGAGTAAACACATCACACTTGTGTTTTTGTATCGCAAGGGGTATTATTTTGGCTTTCTATATTCTATGCCTCCAGTTCTATATGACTGGAATGTTTATGGTGAAGTGTTTTCAATAGGGGATAAGCAACATAAGTGAAAACTTTGCAATCCAGTTTGCATTTCATATGGTAGCACCACAGATCGACTCAATCATGTCCAAAAAACCATCCACAGGAAAACTATATACACACACATGCACGCACGCACGCACGCACACATAGAATTTTCATCTCCAGTAGAAGATATAAAGTGTAACCAGCTCAATAGCCTAGATCACTATGTTCACACAAATTTGCCCCTGCTAACCAATAAGGAAACTTCAGCCAAAAAGCACACGCCTACTTTGAAGGACGGTCCGTGGAATATTCCAGAACCCCATTATTGGTGGAGGGTGACCCTGCTGTGTCACAATGGCCCCCTGCTGTGTCACAATGGCCACCTGTTGCGTCACAATGGCCCCGTTGCTTGCCAGCAGGTGTGTTTGGGACAGATCATTCATCTGCCCAAGGTATTAAAATTCCCCCAACCCATGCATTATGCAATGGTCCTATCTCTCACACGCTCTCTCTCGCAAACTCACTCTCACTCTCACTCTCACTCTCACTCTCACTCTCACTCTCACTCTCACTCTCACTCTCACTCTCACTCTCGAGCCGGCTCAAAAACGACAACTCATTCATCCAGCTTTCCTAGAGCACTGCAAAATGACCAGCCTGCCCCAAATTGTTCGCAAAAACAATTTACTTCAAACTTACGAGCAGTTATTCTGTTCCTCTGGCATCCGTGACAGCTGTGTGCATAATGCTGTTACCCTAATGAGGTGATAGGAACTCTACTGCACCAGGACATTTGTATGATAAATACACTGAACTCAATCCCACAGGAACCTCAGTTAGACCAAAGGAAAGCTAGTTTATAATTCAAATGGATGCCACCGTGAACACATACAAGTCACAAACACGCAGCTCACGGTCGTCATGAATCTCATTTGGTGGAGTAGCAGGTTAGGAAAGACATGCTCTATTAATTACAGTAAGAGTACTTTTGAAAATACACTGCCCGGCCAAAAAAAAAGTCGCCATTGCACCCGTCATGCATAGTGCCCACTGTGCAAGCCTCTGGAGGCAGTGTTATGATCTGGGGTTGCTTCAGTTGGTCAGGTCAGCAACATTATGCAGCAATAAAATGAAGTCAGCGAAGTACCTGAATGTACTGAATGACCAGGTTATCCCATCAATGGGCATATGCCAGGATGACAATGCCAAGATTCATCGGGCTCAAATTGCGAAAGAGTGGTTCAGGGAGCATGAGGAATCATTTTCACACATGAATTAGCCACCAGATTCCTGACCTTAACCCCATTGAAAGTCTTTGGGATGTGCTGGAGAACACTTTACGGAGTGGTTCGACTCTCCCGTCGTCAATAAAAGATCTCAGCCAAAAACTTATGCTACTCTGGATGGAAATAAATGTTGTGACATTGCATAAGGTTGTCGAAACAATGCCACAACAAATGCGCGCCGTAATCAAAGCTAAAGGCGGTCCAACGAAATATTAAAGTGTGCAACTTTTTTTTTGGCAGTGTATGACCCCTCCTTTCTACCAATTTGGGATATGGACGGCTTGTGTGTTTGTGGGCATCGCTGAAACTTCCTCCGTGAATGCTGGGAACTGCAGTTCATGTGTATCTGGTGTGGGCAGACTGCATGTACCAGACTGTATAGAGGTGTCACGTCTTGCCCAATGTGAGGTGAGGAACACTAGCAGTGGAAGTCCTTTTGCAGCAGTGCAGCATAATAGTTAGGGCCTTGCAACCCTAAGGTTGTAGGTTTGATTCCCAGGTAGGACAAACTGCCATTGTCCCTCTACGTAAGGTACTTAACCTGAATTGATTCAGCAGACATCCAGCTGTATAAATGAACTTTCTAAGTCGCTCTGGTTAAGAGTGGCTGCTAATTAGCGCATGTATAATTTTAAACGCAAAATGTTACCCTACCAACCAGGACAATGTTTCAGCCAATCACATTCTCCTCCTGGTCTCCACGCCTCAGTCTCTCTGAGGTGTCCAGCTGAGATCACGCCTGTCCCAGCGCCCATGACCAGTGCGTTAGCTGGGTCTACCTTACAGGCTCTTTATGTTATGTTATGAAGTGGGTTTACTTGGAAACGCCTACAGCAGCATTAGAGCACTTATTTTGGGTTTCCTCAAAATAACTCAATTTCAAGGCTAGAAAAATAGGAGAAATAGCAACCTGTCATCGAAATATATCCTCAGGTTTTTGACAAACGGCATTTATGATCGTAAACTCAGAGCCCCTGAGGAGCCGTAGATCAGACATTTTGAGCCCACGATTACAGAGAGAGAGCGGTAACAAACCGGTAGGTCTGGACCACCCAACGGAGGGTACAGCCGTAGCCTTTTGTAAACCAGTTTCAATCTTAAGCACAGAATCAACTGCTTGCCACTGACAGGGCTACGCATTCAGAGGAAATAGTGCGGGTGTAGACTATTGCAATCTCATCATGACGCTGAGAATTTTTAATTGTCTACCTATATTTACTTCAAAGATAAAAAAGTTGTGTGTGGGGCACTTTGCATGTGTGGACCTTTTGAAAAGACCAGAGGGCCGCTAGAATGCACAATATGGAGAATTTTGGGACCACTATTAATAACCAACATTTGTCCTGTCCAAATTGGCTGACGCTGATATTCCCCATTTTACATTACAACACAAATTCCAACTACAACAAAAGTTTCACATTCATGGAAGAAGTATATGGAGAGATTATGAAGAAAAATATGCAACAATTATTATTTTTTTGTATAACAAAATAGTCTATTTACTTCAGAGTATGAGTCTAGAGAGCTATTGAGTCTGTTTAATGTAAAGCTTTGTTTCTGAGTTTGGCTGGTAGTAATGATAAAATAAATAACAAATAAAGTTTTAGGTTCTCACTGAATTTACTGCATCAGCAGCACATTAAATGCATGACCTCATCGGCGCATGTATTCTTCATCATCAACTCCACCATCATCTTAGTATCAGGTATCAAGCTGAAAAGACTGTTTTAAACTATTATTGTTTGATAGCAATACGACCCCAATATTATAGCGTACAGCCCTAGTTGGATGTGAACTCTCAGAAAATCTACACAATCCAATGGCGCACTGAACTATGCACCCCAACCCTAACAAAGCACACCTCATTCAACAGCTAGAGATCTACCGTCCTGTAGGTTTTCACTCCAACCCTGACAAAGCACACCTCATTCAACAGCTGGAGATCTACCATCCTGTAGGTTTTCACTCCAACCCTAACAAAGCACACCTCATTTAACAGCTAGAGATCTACCATCCTGTAGGTTTTCACTCCAACCCTGACAAAGCACACCTCATTCAACAGCTAGAGATCTACCGTCCTGTAGGTTTACACCCCAACCCTAACAAAGCACACCTCATTCAACAGCTAGAGATCTACCGTCCTGTAGGTTTACACCCCAACCCTAACAAAGCACACCTCATTCAACAGCTAGAGATCTACCGTCCTGTAGGTTTTCACTCCAACCCTGACAAAGCACACCTCATTCAACAGCTGGAGATCTACCATCCTGTAGGTTTTCACTCCAACCCTAACAAAGCACACCTCATTCAACAGCTAGAGATCTACCGTCCTGTAGGTTTTCACTCCAACCCTAACAAAGCACACCTCATTCAACAGCTGGAGATCTACCATCCTGTAGGTTTTCACTCCAACCCTGACAAAGCACACCTCATTCAACAGCTGGAGATCTACCGTCCTGTAGGTTTTCACTCCAACCCTAACAAAGCACGCCACATTTAACACCAAGAGCCCTTGTTGAGCTGCTAATTAGTAGAATCAGGTGCGCCAAATTAAATGAAATCAAAATTTATTTATATAGCGCACAAACAATTGTTACAATATGCTTCATAGGAAACCCTGGCCTGAACTCCCGCAAGAGCAAGCCATAGGCAACAGCACCAAGGAAAAACTCCCGGGTGATAGATAAGAAGAAACAACTTAGGGTTGAAATGAAAGCCTGCAGGATGGAAGATCTCCAGGAACAGGGTTGGGGACCGCTGCTGTAGGTCCAAAGCCCTATTTGGAAAATGCAATGCCTCAATCTCTATATATTGTGCTGATCAGCAGTAAAAAAATTTTTACCATAAATGGACATGCAAAATATAAACATTTAAAGTTCTCCTTATCTTACAGACAAAGGCACAAAATGGACGACACTCTCTTTACATCTGAGCGCCCAAATGAAAGGCTACATTAACACAAGCAGTTCCTCATGAACATTTATCTTTTTGACGAGTAAGCTTATATACCTGGTACGACTACGCCGAGCGCCTTGGCAAACATTTCGCTGTTGCTCGCCGTGACAATTTGTAATACAAAAAACATGTGGGGCTTTTCATCAAACTCAGGCTTATCTTAACCAAATATTTACCCAATCCAGCCTCCTCTCACCATTGTAAAGGACAGAACGATAAGGACAAAATTAATGGAAAGGCACAGTACCCAAGTGTTTCAACTCTGAATGAGCTTTTGAAAAACAATATATAGAAAAAAGTTTTTTCCTAATAATTAAATACAGTAGGCTGGTGATATCAATGTCTGTAAAATATATAAAAAATGTAAATATATATACATTATGGTACTATTACTGTTGCTATTACTACTATAACTATGACTACAGCTAACAATAATAGTAATAATAATTAATGATAACAATTAGTGCTGAAAACTTTCCGCCATACAGCCACTACTAATACTAGTTGCCGTGTAGTTTGTTTCACAACTTTTGACTTATTACCGCTAACAAATGAGCCGTTTATATGACGCCTACTACTACTGCTATCAGTAAAGCAACTATAACTACATCTGTTTCCGAATGGTGACGATATATTGCCTAACGTAGCAAATAAACACCTGGTACAATCTCTTCGGTGTGCTTATAACCTGGGAGATTACATACACTTCAGGCTCTGAGATATCTCTATTCAGAGGCATCCATTTTCCCTCCGAAACCGAGGCTGACTGATGACGAGGAAATGGCGAGTGAGGCCGCTTTTTTCCCCCCCTTTCTACGCTGCGGCTCTTATGATCGGACGAGTGTCTTTGAACGGGCGACTGTAATTACCCTCGCAGGGGTATCCGTGTACACAGTCAGTGCTTCACTTCAAAGGGCGGACACAGCAGTGCCAAGATAACCCCCTCCTTCAACAAAGACCTGCTGATCGTACGACTGCCCCCCCCTCCTCTCTCTCTCTCTCTCTCTCTCTCTCTCTACACTGACAGTGGAAATAGTAGCACCATGAAAAGTGTCCTGTGGAGAGGCTGACCTACACACAAAAACATGGGGGTGAGAGAGAGGGGGGGGGGGGGGCTGGGGGGATGAGAGGCGGAGAGGGCAAGAGGAGTTTTGGAGTTCTGCTTCGTGAAGTCTGCGACAGACCCTAGCCCCAGCCTGCTAAAAGAACCAGACAGCGGAAAGACAACGTTCAATTTTCACAGGACAAAAGTGTGGAGCAGAACTGGCTGAACTACTACTATAACAACCTGGCTCCGTTCCGCTCTGTACTTAATGTCCCATTGCAATTCATACTGTATATGAGTATGAAGTATGAAGAAGTATTGATCAGAAATGAGAGAAGGAGCTGTGGAACTAAATTAGACACGACACTGTGAAGCAAACACACTATGGAGTTACCTCCGTGCAAGCTTAGCTGTAATGTATCGCTTTTTTCACTCCCAGCCTAACAATAACCCAGGATCATTAGTGTTTGTCATAACATTCATAACAACATCCAAATCAGGCAGAAGGGGGCAAAAAACTGTACAATCATATAGTTTGAAAGCCACAAGCTAACATATTTAATGATTCCTGGGTTTTGAAAGTCAACATTAATAAAAAATTATAACATTTTAATAACGCAAAATAAGCATTTTTAATTCTCACAGGCAGGCGATTCTGGTCTAAAATGACATACCGTTTTGTGTAAACTGGCAGTTCAGAATTCAAATGTAACTGAAAGTCACAGAATCACATTCCTGTCTGTGGCGAGAGAAACCTGCCCATACCTCCAATACAGCAGATGCTCCGAGCGATTCACTTCAGTCAATCACCCACTTAAAAACATAACGCTGACAGGTGACCTGTGCATAGTCTGTAACCCTGCCACCCCCCCACCCCAAAAAACAACAGCCATTTCAGAGTTATTTAGAGTGGGGTCTGTTTGGTTCAGGGTGGCCTGCCCAGAAAATCTCCCGTTTTTGATCTTTTCATCCAGAAGAAAGAGACCTGCCCTGTACAATTAGCCTTTCTGGAGGGGAGGGGGACTCTTATGGAATCAGCTTTAAGAGAGTCCTAATCATTTCCAATTAACCCTGTTTTCCGACACCCTACAATAGCTGTGCCGGTGATCTCCAATGCTCCCATCTCCTGCCAGACATTCAAGCCTTTATACCAAGGTCCACATTTTCTAAAAAGCCAGCAAGTGTTTGCTCACAATTCAAAATTGTGTGTGTGTTGGGGGTGCTACATGTCGTTATGGCCAAAAAAATGTGAATCCAATCTTTGTGGACGCTTGACAAGAATGTCATTTTGTACGATTCTGTCCACTCTGGCATCGCCAGCTTTAGATGATTACTACTTTCCTTTTTCCCTGAATGTCAACAGTTGGGAAAGTACTCCTTTCAACACATCTGCCTGTCAACAGGACTGATTGTACTTCTAACATAGAGGAGAGTGACACACAAACAACTTGTCATTTAAAGGCAATTAACTTGATTGTGTTAAAATTCAGCTGTGATTTAAAAAAATAAGTCTTATTCATAAAGTCCTTCTATTACTCTCTGCCGGCCTATGTCGACTAATACCCTTTTAAACACATTACACTTTCATAGTGAGACATTGTCAAATCATTCATACAAAATGCAGGCAAATCACAATTGGCATACAACTCTGTCATAAATATAGAAATGCATTTCCGAGTTATATCAAGCACACCTTTTGGAATAGTATATGCATATCTGAGTACCAGTTGCTTGCTGTGTTCCATTTTCCAACATGTAGAGTATTAAATATGTTTGAATGTCTAGCATAACTGGAATGACCCAGTGAGAATAGTTTTAATGGAATTTTGGTGTTGAATTAATTCGTAATTGAATACATATGTAGTTTAACATGCACTTTCTGCACATGAAATTCTGAGTCAAGTACAATGCATGTCACTATTTAATACCTCAGTTATTTACAGTAGTAGTAGTCGCAATCTTGTCTGATAGCACTATGCCAATATCGGAGATAAATTAGGTCTAGATGAGTAAAGTATCTGTTAGTAACTGGTTAGTTGGTATGGTCCATTAATCTGAAACAGCCTTATTTAATCAGGCATGTGTTGGTAATCTGTCCAAAAAAGCACTCAATGTTGAGACAGTGTGTGCACACCTGATGTGCTTGTGGATGACATAAGGCTCGGCTGACTATAGGTGTGGATACAGCAGGAAAGCCAGGGAGCGATGTTAACAAGGCCACCCTGGCTTCCAGGCTGAAAAAGTACCATAATAAATTAATAATCTTCAAACTAGCATGATATTGAAGTGAGGTAGCAATTATTGCTGGCCAGGGTTGTTATGGTACCTCTTTATACCACAGAAACAGATAGAAATATCAATATTTACAATGAACTAAACTCCATCAGAAATCATCAAAGAGTATAGATCAAATGAGCAACCCCCGCATTTTTGAAATCTCTATTGAAATTTGGGAAATGTGTTTAATTGGATCATTTTCTGTTCAGGGGACCTGGGAACGGTTTGTGTTGAAAGGCAGGAGTAGAATTAATGGCCCTAACACGCCTTCAAGATGTCTACATGCCAATGTCTTGCAACGCCCGAGAATGTCACTGCTGTCTCGAGCAGGCGTTAACATTTTTTGGCACTTGTTGGCGACCACGCTTGATGTTTTGTGGTGATCCGACACGCTGAGCCCTGGCTGGTAATTATCTCCGGAAGTCTCTGTGTCCCACGGCGCCCAGAGACAACACATGACAGAATGACAATTCAAAGAATAGCGGATTATGAAGTGGTCATAGAACAAAGCCCTTGCAGAAATTACCCAATATGTTATTGACAAGCAGGGAAAGCATGTGGTGAAATGCCAAAGCTCAGGCAAAAGAGAGGATACAGTGAACACACACACACACACACACACACACACACACACACACACACACACACACACACACACACACACACACACACACACACACACACACACACACACACACACACACAAACACACACACAGACACACAAACACGGTGAACACACACACAGACACAAACACAAACAAAGTGAACACACACACACACACAAACACAGTGAACACACACACACACACAAACAAACACAGTAAACACACACATACACAGTGAACGAACACACACACACACACACACACACACACACAGACACAGTGAACACACACACATACACACGCACACTATGTGTGTGCTTTCTTTGCTTCTCTCTACAGTAGGTAGCTATATATTAATAACTTGGATGCACTTGTTCATAGATGAATATCAATAGTTTTTTACAGCCAGGTATTACCTGTTTTTAGATAACTAATTATTGATAATGCTATCATTATTGATATTCTACAGTGGTGAAAATGTACTTATTTTATTTATTGGTGTGGTTCTAGCATGTCCACAAAGCCAACCACAGCCACGCCCCACAAAAGAAAAAGAAAAAACATTCTACATGCTACTGTAGAATAACCCTACATGGAGCACATTGGAATGTAGTATATATCATATAGCACAGCATATAGTACATATTACAGCCTAATTATAGCTTTTAGAATCACTTACATTTGTCCATAAAGCTCATCTAACTCCTCTCTCCATTTTTCCACCCTGTATTTCACGAGAATGTTGTCCCATAACTTTCACAACCTAAAAAAATATTCCTTAGGGAAGTAGTGTTCTGGCTATTCGCGGGAGGTCTCCAATCCAATCGCTATGTGCAAATTTATAACATTTTTTGGGGGGGGGGGGGTTATAAGTTTTTTTTGGCTTGTTTTGAATTGTAGGCATTTGGTAGCTAGCTGCTGATTTGGAAGTACCGTAGTTTTCTATTTTTATTTAAACTTAATTTACGAAGGTAGGTCGGCTAAAAACACCATCTCGCAGTGTTAACCCGGGGAATCAAACTGTGCAGTGGATTGTGGGGGCGATAAGGGGGCCACATGTAGGGAGACTGTTCCTTTTTATTGGGGGGGGGGGGGGTTTGCCAGGACACTGGGATTAACATCCTATTCTTTCAAAAAGACCCTCGGCGAGTCGAGACCTCGGGTTTAACATCTGATCCACAGGACGGAACCTTCCAGCACACTGTCCCCATTATGAGTGGGGCAGAATGCTTTTACCCAGTGACTTACACAGCTTACGTTCTTTTTACCCACAATTCATTTGTACACCTGTGTATTTACAATATACAACAACACACACACATACAGGCACACACCACACACGCATGGATGCAGAGACACACACACACACACACACACACACACACAGACACACACGCACGCGCCACACGCACATTAAATATATAGATTTTCTAATTGTCAGTCTCCCGGTGTCTGGTCCAAAGCTCTCTGGCAGACTGATGGAACCCACAGAGCAGAGGCCGGCCTTCTTATTGTAATCAGTTTACATTAGAGGCCTTTGATCCTCTCTACTCTCCCTCATCAGCTTCATCACCTTCATCTCCCGCCATAATTGAATGTGAAAGACTCCCGCTTTGATAGCACCTGGATGGCGGCTCGCTGTTGGGAAGGGTGTCAAAAAACGTCACGTGCGCCGTCTTCACGGAAGGGGAGGCCCCCATCCATCTGCTGAACACAAACAAGTCTTCCAGAGATATGACATATCTATCATCCTTTCACAGGATATGAGCGCTTCTGTCAACCTTAATACTGAGGGGAGGGCAGCTTTGTGTGGCGGAACTGTAAGTGCTGAAAGAAATTTGTTGCGTGCTTTGCGAAAAGCGTCTGGCAGGTCTGTCCCCCTCTCTCTCTCTCTCGCTCCCCTCACTCACTCTCTCTCTCGCTCCCCCCACTCTCTCTCTCGCTCCCCCCCTCCCCCTCTCTCTCTCCTCCCCGTCTCTCACTCTCTCTACCCCTCCCCTCACTCTCTATCCTCCTCTCTCTCTCTCCCTTTCTCTCCCCCCCCCAGCTTCCTGCCACGTCCCTGTCAGTCAAGTGCGTCTGTGTGCCCATAGCCCGCTGACAGCACCACCCCCCTCCCCCCTCTCATGACTTTCGGCTGCTACCCGCCCCCTCCTCCCGTCAGGTCCCAGCTGCTGATGAAGACGCCGTAACCTACTTAACTGATCCGATGCGAATTCGGCTTTTCTAAATAATAAATACTGTAAGATTGCTGTGAGAGAGAGAGGTGTTGTCCTCTCCCAGGGCTGCTTTTGGGGAGGCGGGTGGGTCATATTCTGTCTGCCCTCAGGGAGGATTTAACCTTTTCAGAGTGAAGGCTGTTCTGTCGCGCTCTCCCTGGTGTCTGAGGGTTAGCGTGGAAACGTTCAGGCCGTTATGGCGCCTTAAGTCGCGCTCCCTAAGTGATTGGTACAGTCGTCAATAAAAAAAATAAAAAAAACTATCAGGAGTTTATTGTTTCTGTTTCTGTCGTTTCGTTTTTGTTATTCCAAATGCACGTTAGAGTCGTGCACAAAAGTTTGAATAAATTAATTTCAGCTGAATTGTGGGTAACTTTTCACCGAATTCGAAATCCGATTTAACATTAATCTGCAGTCACAGCAGGATGTACACCCGAAGATAGGCGTGTTCGAGAGTCGATGCTTACGTGGAAAATAAAAAGCGAATAAACAGATCGTTGTCGAGGCTATGGGAACCTGCCAAGCGCAGAACAAAAGGGAAAAACCTCGCTGTCGGCGACTTCTGGCTAGGATTTCCAAAACGCGGCAGAACCGCAGACAGTCAGACGAGCGGCGGAGGGCTGAGAGGAAACGGATCTATCTGGCGCTGGCGGTATCGCTGACATCGAGAACGATGACACCCATCAGCGAGCCGCCAGAGCTCCGAGAGGGCCGCGCCCAGAGCGGTTACGAGGACACGCCGACGACTCGCCCGCCATTCGCGCCGCCGCCGCCGTCTCCGTCCCGGCTCTCAGTTCAGACGCGTCGATGACTAACGCGCATCTCTGGCCCCATTCTGACGATCGGCTTTTCCCCGAAACGCCAAGAGCTGGCGCTGCCGATGAGGCGGAGGGTACGGACGCTGGGCAAAGCGGCGAAATGTCGATGTGAGCGCGCCCCATTTCTGCTTCGTGGAGCACAGCTTTGGGGTGCAGCTTCATTTTGCATGCCTTGAAGTCGTATTTCACTGGTAACATTGCAGCACGCAAACAATGAACACAAAACATTACTGGTAACTTTAATGGGCGTCGGGCCTACTTCTCAAAAGCAGGTGCACAATTAAAGTCAATGGCACAAAGGCTTCCCCTGAATCTATGAGGAATTTGGATAAAAAATTACTCACAAAACAAAATCGTAAACTAAGCAGAAAAACATGTTTCCACGTTATATGGCTTTACTTGTGACAAAAAAAGAGAAAAAACAAAACAAAAAAACAAGTCACTAAAACTGTAGAAAAACAGCAGAAAGGTACACAAGTGTGTCCATGTGGCAAAAGTGAAAGAGGTAAACATGACTGTCCTCACTGCCACAAAACATAAAGGAAGAGACCAGTAACTACCACACAGCAGGACTCTAACAGGGGAGTTCAATCAACTAGATCTCACTCACGTACTGAAGTGCAGACAACATCAAATGTGTGTGCATCAAAGCAGACAATGCTTAGACTGATGGGTAATTACTATTACTAATTACACATGACAGAGCGAAAATGAGCAATCTCACATACAAAGACTACACAAGAAAACAAAAAAATTATTATGACAAACTAGATGGAAAATATGGACGCCCGCACAATTGAACATTCCAGAGAGCCTTTAGTGATTGAAGAACAACAGCTAAAACATGCCAAATCAAGTTTAGGTTAAGTTTTTTATTTTTTATTTTTTTTTAGCATAATGTTGTTGGTTTTAATTAAAAACTGGATTTAGACAGCAGGCAGGTACATGGCCACTGTCCAAGCAAGGAGGGACCAGGGCCAATATGTGACAGGAAAACAAATAGCACCCCCAACCCCCCCCCCCCCTCCCCGCTCCCCTCCGAAATAATGGAATCCATCAACATCAGCAGTAGACACACCTGTCTCCACTTGAAAACAACGCTGCAGAGTTATTTATTAGGTGGCAGGCAAGTTTATGTTTGTTCAGTGACAGCGACTTGATCCGTTTCATTATTTGGGATCTCGGGCTCGTAAAAAAATAAAATAAATAAATAAAAAATACCCGACTCTCAATATTTTTATGAGCTCACAGCGAGATATCTCTCTTCCTGAAGCCTGCCTGCCGTAGTGTCAGAGGAGAAATGAGACTCCTGCTCCCGCTACCTGCCTGAGATTCACTTCCTTTTCTGCACAAATCCCTGAGAATGCCAGCAACCTTAGCGCGAGTCTCTAATGGATTCATACACCTTCGCAAGTGCACACTACAGACTGTGTATCGCAGACGTATTGAAGAGCAATATTTAAATTTACCACCCAAAAAAAAAATTATAATTGATGATGAGATTTGCACAGTTCCAGTAAATATGAGAGAAAGTGTAGGCTGCTATCTAGCATCACTACAACAAACATGTGACCTAAGAGATGATGGGTGATTAAATCTTTCCCATCAAATAAAGTGAAACAACAATCTTATTGCAATCGCTAGCATGTGATAATGGGAGCAAACATATGTTCTGCTAAAATGCGTTTATTTTAAATGCTGTCTCAAAAAGAAAAAAAAAAGTTAAACAAAAAACTATTTCAGATACGAAAAACCTACTTTTCCATACTTTTGTCAGCTGAACGGGCGAATCTGGCGGTAACAAAGCAGAAGTTTGTGGGGTGAAAGTGGGTCGGGAGGCACACTGCTGTTGTGGGTCGCTTCGCTTTGTGTCTCGCTGTCAGAACGCTTGTTTACAGCGCGGCTCCGACTGTCATCGTAACGGTTAATAATTAGGCTTCCTCCTTCCGCCGAACAGGGAGGCTGGGTGATAAAAAGCCGGTCCGGTGAAACTCACACCGTCGTAGCGAGCTCAACGAATGATTAATGAGACTGGCGGCAGAACCGAGCAGCAATCTGAGCGGAGACAATAGGCGTCCGCACAGCTGCCCGCGAACACAACACCGGCTCTGTCGGGGAACATAATAGCGCGAGGCGGCCCACAAAAGCTAAATAAATAAATAAATAAAGGTATTTAACGGACGGCCAGTCGAAAAGACTTTATTTAACCTCGGGCCGTTTTGTGTTCTTTTCGCGTTTCAACGCTGGAGTGCTCTGGTTGGGCAGCACCTCGCGTCACGTGACCTCAGGAGACGAGCTTCGACTGGTGGCGCCTTCAGAAAGTGCGAGGAGGGAAAACGGTCTAAAGATCTCAGGCTAATGTGGGCAGGAATTTTAAGTTCTCCTTTAAGAAGTGGGCCAACGTGGAGTCTTTCAGTGGGCCAAGCGAGACAGGGGCATAGGCAGGCATACTTAGCTATTCAGATTTTTAGGGGTGACCGTCCAAGAAATTAAGGTGCCAGAACCCCCGTACATTATGATTATTTTTAGGGATCCATGCACAACGGTATGCACAATATTGTGCAAAATACATTCAATCACACCAGTTTATAGGTCACAGGATCTGTAGTTGATTATTTTACTTTTATTGATCTTGGCCCTCTTGATTGCTAGCTTTGGGGCTCAATAGGCAGACTTGTGAACAGTGAACATGACAGAAGGCTTCTGACTGCCAGGAAGATCCCCACAAGCCCCTCGTTTGTGTTGTGTTCTGCTGCCCCAAAAAAGGAAGGTGTGAAATGACTTGTAATGCAATATTAATGCATTAAGCAAGATTGTTTGATGAAAACTACTATAGCAAAAATTTTTTTTTCAGAAAATAGAAAATGAAAAGTCAGTATAATGATCCTTCTTGAACACTACAGATGACCATTGTTCCAAACTGCTCTGGAATGCTGCCACCCCCCCCCCCCGAAAACTGGCCAGGGGAACTTTGCTTGCTGCTCTCCTGTGATATTAGCTTTACACTTAAAAACCATAAAAAAATAATTAAAATGTAAAACTGAATCACTCAATGCACCCAAAATGTTAAAGGAATATATATATATTTTTTAATTGGCTTCTGAAATGATGTTGCCATGTCTGCCCCACCCCAATTATCCAACACATTTAACATTTCGATGTTCAGCTCCTCTGAAGTACATTTTCATGAGATTGGCCTCCGCTTTCCCCTCCGCCTCCGCCCCCGCCCCAGCCCCCGCCCCCGCCCCCGCCTTTCCAAACATCGCGGCCGCCTGCGTGTTATACCTCTGACAGGGGTTTATTTGGGCCCGATATACATTTTCTTGCCAATTACAACATGGCAGCTGCTTGCTGCCAAACCTCTTGGTGCCGCCGTTGGTCACGGCTCTGAGTAGCCTATCCCGGTCTGCGGCTCTGTTTTTCCTCTTTTAGACTTTCGGCGGGAGGACTCGGCCATTTGGCTGTCCTCGGCCCAGACCGTTATTTAACACCTGACAGCGGTGACCGCCCCCCCCTTGCTGAAAGCACACCGGGTCTGAAAGCTTTTTTTGTCACGGAAGACGCCAAAATATACGCCTCAGAAGCAAGGGTGAGCACTGTCATTTTTCAAAAATATAAGCAACAAGAAGAGGAAATAAGAACAACATGTTCGAGAAAGGACAGAAATTTCTTAGAGATACTGCAGAGCCTTTTCTAAGGCCTTTTTTACCGCTTTGAACGGGAACTCGTGAGTAGGTGTGGTCATATGACAATGATGCCACGTAGTGATATTACGAATATTGTTTTTAAAAAATAATTTAATTTAAAGAAGGAATCTAACAGAGACCATTGACCAGCAAAGCAAGTGCAACTGCAAGTGAGACATTCAGATCTGATTCAACACCAAAATGACAGCAAACAAGCCCATCCATAGGCTACAGTGTTGCTGTCGCGTGTGGAATATGGCACACTGCAGCACTGTTATATCTGTAAAACCCGCCAGTACCTGTAAGTTATTTTTCCTTCTCCACATTCATGCGTTTAGCCAGGCAGAACAGATGCGATTAGATCTGAGCAGAGTAGCCGCGGTGAGTCAAATAGGTCAGCGAGTGAACAGAGACAGTCAAAGAATATCTCTCTCCCGAAATGTGAAACTTCCATCTCAATTATGCGCCGCAGTTCATGAATACTGAAGGCTTAACTTGCCCTTTTTAAGCTGTAGCGAGCTTTGAGGCGATTGTACCCACTTGTAACGAAGGTCGTCTTACAACCCGTCAGACAGGCAGCTCGCTCAGTTTCATCACCTTTCTTAGATTGAAGATTTAGGTCTCGTTGCTACGGCTGCAACGCACCTCAATTAGCAGGAGTGCAGAAACGCATGCGCTGACTCCGTAAGCATGCTCTGCCAGCTGCCACCTGGTACCCGCCACACAGCTGGTGCAGGCACTCTGTGGACGCCCGATCGACCAGAGGGGTCCTTCGTACCCGGGGAGGACAGAGGAAGGCTGAATACGCTCTATGGCTGTGTCTCAATTGCGAGGCTGCGACCTACGAAGACTGCATTTCAGGACCGCATACGTCAGAAGTACTGTCCCATTACGAAGACTCCTTGAAATGCGGCCTCGAAATGCAGCCTACTTTTGGCCGATTTTGAAGGATACATCGGTGTATCCTTCGCAGCCTTAGATATCCCACAATTCTTTGCGCATTTTGCCCGAAAGACAGTAGATACGGAAAATGGCGGACGAGAGCAGCGATCTGGTGTTTAAATGTAGCTAAGTTTCTGTAAACTTTTTTTAAAGTTTAGCTATCGGTAATCATGTCGTTACCTGTTGGCTAAAACGTACCTTGAATAAATATTAAACGTAATTACCTCGAATAAATTTTCCATTTTTATATTTCAGTATTTTTTTAAATTTTACTCGCGGTTTTATTTTCTTGTGAGTCTCACTGGCTTAAGTTCTCACGCGCTGGTTGTTTAGGTCCGAGGAGGTTGTGGGCGGGAACTCCGTGACGTAAACGTGAATTCTTCATAGACTGTCCCATTTCAGCTGCTGTTCAAAAGCCAGCCCAGCCTTCCTCTCTACAAAGGACTGTCCTACGGAGGATGCGGCCACTATAGGTCGCAGCCTCGCAATTGAGACACAGCCTATGGCTGAATCCCATCCTCTGTACTCGCGGACGTGTGGACTCAAAGGCGCGTTCTCGTTAAGTCCGTGTGTGCTTAGGGCCGTCCCATTGTGAAAACAGCATTTTTGCTGAGTGCTTTTTCATGCTGACTTTTCGCACCCTCTACCCACGTTTTGCAAGTCCGCGCCAATGCAGACTTACTGGCCCTCGGAAGTACGCCGTTAAATCTGCAGCTCCACAGTCCACGAGTCCATGAGGGCTCAGTTTGGGATTCATCCGAAGTCCTGCCAACCCAGCCCCTTCCTCTCTGAGTGATGCCGTGTGTAGTAACCAGACAGATACAAATAACAAGCTTACCTACAAGAACGGGATACTGCCTCCAAGTTAGACTTAAGAACAGGATTTAGGTTTATTGAAAGAATACCGCTGTGGTAGGTGAAGAAAAAAGCAACTCAAGACTGCAACTCATGCCTGCACTTCAAATGAACAAATAAATCTGTTAATATCTTTTTATCTGACAAATACTTCACGCTTGTGCTCATTTGAAAATATATTAATACTCCACAATAATATTTGTGCTGGCATGAATTACTGCTTTGATCATTTTCTCACAGCTTGGTGAACTCCCTAATAAAATAGATTGCTTTCTTGATGTACTTGCACTCATGTTTGCTTTCACTGCCAATAACGATGTGCTTATTGGCAGTGAAATGTCAATATTAGTTCTTTTTTTTTTTTTAGTCCTGTTATATTTGTATGAGCTTACAGTAAGTTAAAAGTAAAGTTAATGATTTGAGTTAATGATCATTTGAAGTGACAGTCCCACACAGTACAGAACTTCCCAGACTTTTAGACGATATCTATTCACGGAGGGGATAAGATCCAGTGCATTTCAGTGAGATAACTTTACATTATTATTTTTTATTACCTGCTGGCTCTCAGAATGAAGCTTCAGTTACTGTAAGTGAAAACTGCCAATCTCTCTGTGTATGTAAAACGAGAGTAAAACTGAGTGCTGACACCAGATAGCGCCATGCTGTACCGGGTACTTACTGCACTTACGCTAACGTACCGCTTTTTTGTGTTTTGAGTGTAATGTAGCAGTGGAAAAATCATCAAGGTCAACACAATAAAGGGGAAAGAGATCGTGAAAATATCAGCAGTGAGATAGAAATAATTACATTATATTCATCTTTGCATCCATTCAGTGTAGTACAGGTACATTCATGCCTATGATCCATCATAGAAGCAGGCCTACTCAATGTACGTATGTCTTTAACTACGTCACAAGGAAATGGCAAACGTTCACCCTAATTATATCGCAGTTCGTCTGTTATATCGCAATTCGTCTCACAATCGCAACATCTAGCAAAATAATTGCAATATGATATTTTGTCCATATCGTTTAGTCCGGGTTCCCATCCTACCTACCAGTGAATTAAATTCATAAGTTAATTTCCAGTGAAATATGAAAGCATAAAGCCAAGAGAAAGACATAATCTTCAGAGACCCGAAGGAAACACACTAACAACAGCAGATACACAACCCAAACGCCAGCTGCAAACTGTACACTTTGAGAAAACACACTTCTAGGGAAACAAAGCACAAGCCTGCGAACGCAAACTATTCCATTTGTAACAGGCTTTTTTGTCTCACGCCGATGCTTTTCCCAACACTTGTGTGTTTCTTTTTGTTATTCTTCGCTGACAATTTTCACACGCTTCTCACAGAAAACATTTTCTCTTTCATCTCCACATGCAGGCCGATGTAATGTCTCAAGACCTAAGAAGTAAAGCTGCCTGGTGTTCAAATATTTTGAGAGAAAACTGCTACCCAATTAGTACATGCAATATTTAACCTCATATGTTTTCTGTCTTAATACAGAGTGGCAGAATCCCTCTGCTAATGGCTATAAGATGTGGACATGGCAAACCTTTCAAATACCATCTGTCCAAGTTACCTTTCTAGCTGCACTGACGGCACATTTGTATACTGATTAAACCTTAAATCTACACTAAACATGGCTAAATTGGGACAGACACATTTATTTCTATAAATAATGGGTGCTGCATTACAGGGATAATTGTTATTTAAAAAAAAGTTACCAAACCAAATTGGTAAACCTTCATTTTAACATGAGTTTAAAATACGAGCCTGATGGAATGTTGTGACAGTTTATCACTGTCCCTAGCGATAGGGTTTGTTTGACTGTATAAAAATAAGTTTTCTCTGCAAAATAAAATCAAAATTAATTGCAGATGGTTTTTTTTTTTCCCAAATGTTAAGACAAAGAAAAAATATCCTCAGTGATGGTTGTTACTGAAGCACAGAGAACATCATGAACGATATTCTTATCATTGCCTGAAAAAGGGCTAAAGGGAAAAGTATTCAAATACCAGATGTGTGACCTTTCTCTGTCCTTGTTTTTGGTTCATATTTTCACCCCCTTCAGGGTCTGTGATTCTTCTTACATTTGTTTTGATTGATTAAGTAAAACTTCACAAGCTCTATTTATTCTGTCATTACTGAAGCTTGAACAAACAGTTCAAACCAAATAATTCATTTACCAATCTTTCACATAGTGAACCATTACAACTGCTATTTTTGCAATGTCTTCATGCATACTACACATTAATTCACAAGCGAAACAAAATGGTTTACAATTGATGTGAAATACGTTAAATATCAGATTTGATAGTGATATTCATTTGCTAGATGATGATATACTGTACTTTTCTTTCGCGTGTATCACCGCAGCGAATGAGCAGCAGGCAGTTAAATAACGCCTCAGACTAACTTTATGCACACCAAGCTTTTTCCCCCCCAGAAGTCATTCACAATAAATCTTCTTCCCACAGTAATGACTGCTCCCTCCAGGAGTTTAATCTCATTCTGGGCGCTTTCTCTTTTGAGCTGTGCTAATACTCCAGATGCTTGGTCCTCCCTCAAACTTTAAATGATGGATTTCGGTCTGAGTTTAGGCCTCTGGTACACGGGAGGGGGGGTGGGGGGGGATAGAGTCTGTGGTCTTTTTCCCTTGAACATTCAAGACAACCTAATTCTTTAGAATGAGCTACTATTTGTATGGAACCAACAACAGCCGTTAGGAGAACCCAGAGCAACAGCCGTGCAGCTACTAGAAGGCTGGACTCACGAGCGAAATTACGCTCAAAGAAAAGAAACACGAGGAAGCAACCACTCAAAGAGGGAGCTGAGAAACTTGAGGAACAAAAAAAAAAAAAATCCCTAAAAGTTGCTACGTCGTCTACCGGCATCTGCATAGCACACTAACGGGTCCTTCCTTCCTCGATGTCTTTGAAAAAACTAGCAACTGATTGACAGGAGCGGTACGAGGCAGAGCTCCGGTGAAGCCAGCGTACAGCTGTATGAGGCTTTGCTTCATCTCTGCATGACGGCCCCTGTCTCCGGCGGCGACTGCCAGTCAAAATGTCCGCCCCAGTTGGAGAGAACAGGGGCGGGGAGCTGCTCCTGCAGATTGACGGCGATGACGGTGAGGCCGATGCGCGTCTCTGCCGTTCGGTTCAACAGAAGCGGCGAGCTCTGGCATCTGCTAGCTGACCTTTGAGGAGACGTGCAAAAGTCTGAAAGTGCTAACAAGAGCGGTTGAATGAGCTCGGTCAAGAACTTCACAAATTAAATGTCTCAGGCAAATCCCAGGTCCATTATCAAAGCCTTCCCCACATTTAGGGCCTGATTTACTAAGACCATTAGCATGTACAAAACCTTTTAGCACACGCAAAACCAACAACATGACCAATGGTTGATCATGGTATTTGTTTTGCGACAATAATTGGTAGTGTTATTAGTTTTATTGTGCAAAAGGTTTTGCACATACTAAAGGTCTATCAGGCCCTGAGTGTAATGTTTAGCAAAAAATGTTATGTGAGGAGATACCAATGCAAAAGAACCAGGATTATAGCGGAGCACGTACGACTAACACCAACCAGCTTATGGAAATGGTAGGAATATTTTTCAGGAAGTATCATAACCTTATTACATCCCGGCACAAATAATAAGAAAAATAGATCATTATTCCAGGTTAAAACAATTAAATGGAACAACCACTTCACTAATTCAAAATGGGAAAAAATTTGGACACTTGATTTTTTATTAAATAATAAAATGAGAGGTATCTTTTAAAATACTCCACTTTTGCTATCCAGTTAAACACCATTTAAGGAAATTTCTGGTAGACCTGCTGTAACTTCTGTAACATTGCGTAAATAAAAAATAAAAAAATAATTTAAAAAAACAACTATCAAAACCTACACTCATTTTCATTTATTAATGTCCTGCACCGTAGACTTTCTGCCTGTGTGTATTTATTTAGCCTAATTTATGTGCTTCTTCACGGTTGTTTATGCCGCTCATTTTGATCAAAGGCAAACTGAAGTGATGCCAGGGGACTGTTGCCTCCACTACATACGATACAGAAGCAGCACAATCACCAGAGGAAAACAGACAGCGTCTGTAATTATAGCTTTAAGCACAACATGTAAAACACACAGATGAGCTGAACCTGCCATTACCCAAATGAACAAGCATCATTTCTCTCTGGTGCCTTTATCTTTGAGCGAGATCAATTCTGACGGGGGGTTACTAAACTGAAGTTATTTTTATTAATATACATCATTATAAAACTGGAATGTAATGAAAAATCCAAAAACACCAGGTTCAATACCTTTTTTACTTTCTCTATATTTGTGAACATAATGCTGAAATATCTCTGCAAGACAAGATGAGAAAGATCCAGTGAGCAGAGATGAATTTTCTCCATAGTGCCAAACCTCTAATGATCAGAATTTCAGTGATGTGTGAGAGCGGTTTCATGACATCACAAATGTGCGGAGCTATAATACATGCTATCAAAGACTCACTGATTTGAACCAATCACTGTTTTGTTGTGGAGAGCAAAGCCTTTTGATTTGTCCCCAATGAGTGATTGACAGCTCGTTGTTGCTCCATCCATTTTGGGGATTATGAAACCTTATTCTCTCATCACTACAAATGCATATACATCATATACACCTTTTGTAATCGCTGACATACATAACATCAAATCGTATCAAAACCTTCCACACTTTCAAAAGCAAAGTCTGTGTGACCCAGTTATGCACAGAGGGGTGTGGCAAGATCACTTTTCAAATGCCACTTCTCAGTTTCAGCCACTTCTCAAATGCGAAACAATGCATTGTGGGAATACTAATTCATGGCCCAACTCTCTGGCTGTGTAGAGCCAGTGACTCTCAATACTCGTAAAGTTCACCCCAAATACATATTAAATTCGAGCGTGTTCACCATTCTCCCACAATGCACTATGACTGTGAAGTTTTCCCGTCCTATGGCTTTAGTGCGTAGTGATTTAAAGCATGAAAAAACATAAGCTGTCATCTTTTCAGCGTGATCTCTATTGCTTTTTTCGGTTTTTGAATAACCACAAAAAAAGACCATCCTAACGCAGCGGACTCGCATCGAGCAACTCGGTCGCCCAGTTGCCGGTCAGCGACCTGAGCAACCAGGCAACTGACAAAATCGGCCGATAAATGTTGCCCGCATTTTAACTTTTCGCGACCATCCGCCGTAACAGCCAATCAGAGTTTCACGCTTGTTATTTCTCCAACCGATATGATACCATTTCGTGAATAACTGTTCCACCCCGCTTCAATCATTGCAGCAATGGAAGATCATCTAATAAATATGGTCCAAGCCTACCCTGTCCTGTTCAACCCTAACAAGGTTTTATAGTATTATACACTACCAGAGATACGACATATGTCTGTCTATCTATCTATCGATATCGTTATCTATCTAGGGAGAGGGATAGAGATCGCTAGCTAGCGAGAAAGACAGCTAGCTAGAACAAATAATAATTATCAGTGTCATGACATAACTATAAAGAATAGGTTATATGGCAAATATGTCTTTGACTGCCATTGTTTCTCTTCATAAAAAATTGTAGCTGCACGAGCTTAGAGAACACAACGAGATATATAGATATATATAGTATAGTATTTGTAACAAAGTTGTATTTATATATTTTTTTTCCCACAATGTGTGGGACAAGAGCAGCAGAGCAACAGCAATGAAAAGACAGAAAAAAAAAAACAGCACAGACTGTCTCCTAAAATCTCTATTGGATTTAAAATAACTGGGAATCCATTTGAAGGCACTGGGAGGTATAATTATGCTGTAACTCAACACTCCAGCATGTCTTGGCCATTGTCCTTTGTTTCAGGATGAGTCAGAAGATTTCTGCGACCCAGCCATGACTATATCCAAGTGTATGTGAGTCCATGTGCATGTGTGTATGAATGCGTGTGCATGTGTGTATGAATGCGTGTGCATGTGTGTATGAATGCGTGTGCATGTTGGGGTGTGCATATGTGCGTGCGTGTCTGTAAGTGTGTCTGTGTATGTGTATGTGGATGTGCGTGTGTGTGAGTCCATGTGCATGTGTGTATGAATGCGTGTGCATGTTGGGGTGTGCATATGTGCGTGCGTGTCTGTAAGTGTGCCTGTGTATGTGTATGTGTATGTGCGTGTGTGTGAGTCCATGTGCATGTGTGTATGAATGCGTGTGCATGTTGGGGTGTGCATATGTGCGTGCGTGTCTGTAAGTGTGCCTGTGTATGTGTATGTGGATGTGCGTGTGTGGGAGTCCATGTGCATGTGTGTATGAATGTGTGTGCATGTAGGGGTGTGCATATGTGCGTGCGTGTCTGTAAGTGTGCCTGTGTATGTGTATGTGCGTGTGTGTGAGTCCATGTGCATGTGTGTATGAATGCGTGTGCATGTTGGGGTGTGCATATGTGCGTGCGTGTCTGTAAGTGTGCCTGTGTATGTGTATGTGCGTGTGTGTGAGTCCATGTGCATGTGTGTATGAATGCGTGTGCATGTAGGGGTGTGCATATGTGCGTGCGTGTCTGTAAGTGTGCTTACATGTGTACGTGTGTGTGTGTGTGTGTGTGTGCGCGCGCGTGCATGTGCGCACTGGTCTGAGTGCATCTGTGTATGGCTGCATGCATACATAATAGTGTGTGTGTGTGTGTACATGTCCGTTTGCATGTATGCGCATGTTTGCCTGTGTACGTGTGTGTGTGTGTGTGCGTGTGACTGCGTAGGAGTGTGTGTGTGTGCGTATGTATGCATGTTTGTGTCTGGGTGTGCAGATGTGTGTGTGTGTGTGTGTGCGTGTGTGTATGACTGCGTAGGAGTGTGTGCGTGTGTATGTACAGTTGGAAGTCTGAAGTTTACATACACTTAGTAAAACTAGTATAAACTAATTTTTTTTTTTATTTTTTTTTTACATACACTTAGTATAAACTAATTTTTAACCACTCCACAGATTTCATGTTAGCAAACCATAGTGTTGGCAAGTCAGTTAGGACATCTGCTTTGTATAAACGAGTAATTTTTCCAACAATTGTTTACAGACAGATTATTTCACTTTTAATTCACTATATCACAATTCCAGTGGGTCAGAAGTTTACATACACTAAGTTAACTGTGCCTTTAAATTTTTTATATTTGGTCGCATATCCTTTGCATGCCATGACTTCCTGATGTCTGTGACCATCAAAAGGCTCTTGATATCTTATTTTCTGGTACTACAAGCGATACTATAACCTCTCTGCATTTGAATGGATCTCTATGGGAATTGGGGGGTGGGACTAGATTTAGCTCTAAATTATGCTGGAACAGTATGGAATACATGGTTGGTAAAATGGCTGTAAGTCATCAAGGGACTGAAGTATCAAGCGAACCTCAAACCGTCACTCTGCTGCCAGATATGCAGTAGATACGGATGGATCACTTTAAGGGTTGTTTCTCCTGACACATTTTCCCATTGAACTCTATGGAAAAATAAGTCAGGAGAAGAAACCCTTCAAGTTATCCATCCATATCTACTGTATTTCTGGCAGCAGAGTGATGATTTAAGGCTTGTTTCATATGTCAGACGCTTGATGACTTAGAGCCATTTAGCCAACCATGTGTTCCATACTGTTCCAGTGTTAGAGGGAATTAGAGGGGTAGGGCTTAGTTGGATAAAAAGTTACATAGAAAATAGGAAACAATGTGTGCAGATGGGGGAAATCAGATCATCCTGCAAAGAGATAACATGTGGGGTACCGCAAGGATCCATTTTAGGTCCTAAATTATTTATATTGTATATCAATGATATTATTACTGTTTCTGATAAACTTAAATTTGTCATTTTTGCAGATGATACTAACATTTTTTGCTCAGGTGCAGACCTTCAACAGTTGCTAACAGATATTACAGGTGAACTGGGGAAGATGAAATGTTGGTTTGATATTAACAAACTCTCCTTAAATATAAGTAAGTCTAAATTTATTTTGTTTGGTAATAAAAAAATACTTCCGGATACTCGAGTAGAGATATGCATAGATAATGTTAATCTTGAAAGAGTAAATGAATATACTTTTTTGGGTGTCGTGATAGACAATAACCTCAGCTGGAAAACTCATATTAACTATGTAAAGAAAAAAACAGCACGTAGCTTAGGTATCTTAAGAAAAACCAGACACATATTAAATTTGAGATCATTATACACAATTTATTGTACTCTTTTATTACCATATCTAACTTACTGTATAGAAACTTGGGGAAACACATATAAAATTAATCTGAATCCTATTATTATTTTACAGAAAAAGGCAATAAGGGTTGTGAACAATGTTGGTTATCTCCATCCTACAAACACACTGTTTTTTTATCTAAGGGCATTAAAGTTCCTTGATCTAGTTGACCTCAAAACAGCAGAGATAGTTTTTAAAGCTAGAAGTAATCAACTACCAAGTAACTTACAAATTTTGTTTATAGAACGAGAGGGGAGGTATAACTATAGAAGACCACTCAATTTCCAACAGCCTAGAGCACGAACCACACTTAAAAGCATGTCTGTGTCAGTTAAAGGAGTGAAACTCTGGAACAATCTACCAGATGAGATAAAAAACAGCAAGAATATTTTTACGTTTAAAAAGATGTTTAAAAACAGGGTTCTAGAATCTTATGGTCAGACTTAACTTGACCAGCGCCCCTGGTTTTTGGAGGGGAGCGCCGGTGATGGTGTCCGTATTGATTATCCTATGTTGGCTTAATGTTTTTTTTCATGATTGTTTTTGTTGACTGTTTCATTTTGTAAACTTTACCTTTTTTAAAAATTGGCCTTTTTTTCTTTCTTTAATTTGTTTTTGAATTAAGGGTAGGTTGTTTTATAAGCCAATGGCTTCAAACCTATCCTTTTCGTTTGTTTATGTGTAAACACTCGAAATAAAGGAATCATCAGTGTAATTTACAGCTAAATGTAGTCCCACTATAGTTCCAACACTATAGTTTGCTAACATGAAAACTGTGGAGTGGTTAAAAATTAGTTTTAATGACTTCAACCAAAGTGTATGTAAACATCAGACTTCAACTGTATGTTTGTGTCTGGGTGTGCAGATGTGTGTGTGTGTGTATGCATGTGTGTGTGCATGCTTGTGTGTGTGTATGCGAGGGTGTGTGCGTGTGTGTGTGCGTGTGTGTATGTGTGTGTGCGCAGGTGTGTGTGTGTGTGTGTGTGCGTGCATGTGTATGCATGTGTATGCGTGTGTGCGCGTGCGTGTGTATGCATATGTGTGTATGCATGTGCATGCGTGTGTGTGCACGTGTGTGTGTGCATACTTGTGTGTGCGCGTGTGTACGCATGTGCGTGTATGCATGTGTGTGTGTGTGTGTGTGAGTGTGTGTGTGTGCATGTGTGTGTGAGTGTGTGTGTGAGTGTGCGTGTGCGAGTGTGCGTGTGTGTGAGTGCGAGTGTGCGTGTGTGTGTGTGTGCATGTGTGTGTGTGTGTGTGTGTGTGTGTGAGTGTGTGTGTGTGTGAGTGCATGTGTGAGTGTGCGTGTGAGTGTGTGTGCGTGTGTGAGTGTGTGTGCATGTGTATGTGAGTGTGTGTGTGTGTGTGTGAGTGTGCGAGTGCGTGTGCGAGTGTGCAAGTGTGTGTGTGTGTGTGTGTGTGCATGTGTGTGTGTGTGTGAGTGTGCGAGTGCGTGTGTGTGTGCGTGTGTGTGCAAGTGTGTGTGTGTGTGTGTGTGTGTGAGTGTATGTGTATGCATGCGTGTGTGCGTGCGCATACTTGTGTGTGTGTGTATGCATGTGTGTGTGTGTGTATGTGTGTGCGTGTGTGCGTGCGCATGCTTGTGTGTGTGCAGGGGTGGCACAGGGGTCAGCACACTAGCAGTCCTGTGAGAGACGTGACAGGCAGACAGATCAGAGTTATCACTTCACTCTGCACAGCAGAGCCTAAACAAGCGGCTCTTTTCATTTCCATACGCCGGGCTCTGTCTCTGTCTCTGCCTCTGCCTCTCACAGAGATGAGATGTATAAATTATGAGCGGCAGACAGTGTACTCCCGAGCCTGAGGCGGCTCATCAATCATGTTCCTGTGTATCAGCAGGTAACTCGAGTGGCCCGACCAGCAGCATCCCATTCTAAGAGTGGAGGAGAGGTAGAGTGCCTGTCAAAGACCTCAACACCACAGCTGATCTGTATTTAACAAACACCCGTTCCCAAAAAAAACGACAATGACTAAAAAAAGGGTTTGCGGGGAGTTTTGTTTTTGTGGGGCGTGGCGTGGGATGGGGTGGGTTCGAGGCCGGGCAGCGCCGGACCACCCAGAGCTTGCTCTCGGACGGCTCTACAGGCGCGGTTTCCCTCCCTGCTTTTCTGCCCGCTCACACTAACAACTCTATTTCTACACTTTGTTTTCTTCTTTATACTTTTATCCATTCGTGTGGCAATGAAATCTCTCCACAAGAAATGTACATTTTTTCCAACCAAGACCTAAAGCTCACACCTCCATCATTTTGCTCCAATCACCTGGAATTGCTAATTAGCACAATTCTTCAACCAGGCGGTACAGCTAAATCAGCTGGCTGAGTTCATGGGTGGAACAAACACAAGGCAGGACTTTTACTTTCTGACCCCTGGATTGTCCACCTCAGCTGCCCAGTAAAAGAGCGTGTACTGTCTGCACGATCTGTGTGTCCTAGCAACACACTCCCATACCGCCACCACCGCGATCTGGGATTGTCTCTGTGCCCTAGCAACACGCCTCCATGCCTCCGAGGGGACAGGGTAGGCCCAGGGCGTCCCGACTCCGTTCCCCAGTCACTTCACAGAGTCCCAATCCCCCACAGGAGGACAGCGCCAGACGCAGCCGCGTCAACCGCCACATCTCCGCGACAACCCGAAAATTAAAATCCTGTATCTGGAGGGAGGGAGGGAGGGAGAGAGGGAGAGAGAGAGAGAGAGAGAGAGAGAGAGAGAGAGAGAGAGAGAGAGGGAGGGAGGGAGGGAGGGACGGCCGCACCGTCGGTACGTCGGCAGCATCACAGCTGCAAAGTGATGCGCGGTAATTGAGTCCGCTGCAGAATCACAAGGTCAGGGCCTGAGGCTGATGTGGAGAGACACCCCACCGCCTGGTAGAGGACAAATAACGACACGTCCAAGGAGAGGCGCTCTTATTATGTGGACCGTGGGCTCATGTTAGGAGACACCGGGACCGTTTGCCACACCTGTGTGCCACAGGCTAATTAGAGCCAGCTTAAACCACACAGGACCGAGAGACTGAGGCTGAGAGCCTCTCGGTGACGCCTGAGATATCGAGTTTAATAACGATTACAAAGTAAATCTTTGGGTCGCATGCCAAGACGGGACGTGCTGTTTACGGGACGTGCCTCGCATTAAAACGTAAGGAACGAACGTCAAGGAATATTATCAGCGATATCTGCAATATTATTCAAACACTAACATCTGAGCTGATGAACTGGGCTCCAGATTTGTTTATTTGAGATGCTGGAGAATAAATGGGAACTCTTGTTCTTTTGAGGAAGAAAAAAAAAAATGGCTGGAATTAAAAGGTTATTGAACAGTCACAGAAATCTGAGCAGTTCTGAAAATTTGAGCCTTTTGCGGGAGTAAATACTGGAGAGAAGTACAATGTGGTTATTTATTTTCATCAAAGGACAGAGTCTCAGATCAGTGTCCATTTAATATGCATTTCACAATAACAGAGAGGGTGATATTGCCAGCTAAGCTTCTCTGCACAATGCTAAGCTTCACTGTTAGATGCTCTGTACAATGCTAAGCTTCACTGTGAGATGCTCTGTACAATGCTAAGCTTCACTGTTAGATGCTCTGTACAATGCTAAGCTTCACTGTTAGATGCTCTGTACAATGCTAAGCTTCACTGTGAGATGCTCGTACAATGCTAAGCTTCACTGTGAGATGCTCTGTACAATGCTAAGCTTCACTGTTAGATGCTCTGTACAATGCTAAGCTTCACTGTTAAATGCTCTGTACAATGCTAAGCTTCACTGTTAGATGCTCTGTACAATGCTAAGCTTCACTGTTAAATGTTCTGTACAATGCTAAGCTTAACTATTAGATGCTCTGTGCAATGCTAAGCTTCACCATTAGATGCTCTGTGTAATGCTAAATCTGTTAGCTTGCTGTGGCATACTCTTGTTAAAAGTGGAATTAACTTTTAGTCAAAAGCATGAATAACCAGGTGCTAAACTTGATGAAAATAAATTATCACTGGCACGTCTTTAGTCAACTTCCAGCTGTAGTGTGCTACAGTATCTATCACTCAAAAAGGTGTCTGTGCTGTATCTAACCCAGATGGATCTCATTACAGCATTCTCTGTTTTATATATCTCATACCAAAAATAATGGCAGTTCCAATATGTGAACTTGCATATATCATTTTGTTTCTGCTTTTCTTATTTATTTATTTACCTTTTTATTTTATTTATTTCCTATTCATACAGGGTAGGTTGACTGAGCAGGGTACAATGCTATGCTTCGCTTCACTTTTAGATGCTCTGTACAATGCTAAGCTTCGCTGTTAGATGCTCGACACAATGCCCAGCTTCGCTTTTAAACAGGTAGGTTGACACATGCCCTTTTACAGCAACTCCCTGTTAACACCCCCCTGCGGGAGGAAACCGGAGTACCCAGATGAAACCCACACGGACACAGGGAGAACATGCAAACTCCACACAGAAAGGTCCCGTCTGGTATTCGAAACCTGGACCTTCTTCCTGTGAGGCTATCCACTGCCCACACATGCACTTTATTCCTCCGCCAACAAGAGGGCGCTAGCATTTTTGTCAAGCCAAGTAAATTAACCAGATTGCGCCATTCCGAAGATCTACATTAATAAACTAATTACCACTAATTGAGCACAGAAGATGACTGGCCACGATGTTTACGAGCCAGATTTGTGTTAAATAGAGAAAGCAGCATACTTTAAAAAAAGATTTAAAAAAACACAGGGAAGTACCATGAGCAAAGGTCCTAGATTCGTGTATCAGTCAAGGTAGAGTCTGAAGAGGTGTGTCTTCAGGCCACGACGGAACGCAGGCAGTGTTGGAGTACAGTTGAAATCAGTTGAAAGAGGCATAACATGTTTTTTGAAAGTATGACTGCGCCACTCCAAAGATCTACATTAATAAACTAATTACCACTAATTGAGCACAGAAGATGACTGGCCATGATGTTTACCAGCCAGATTTGTGTTAAATTCGGTCCACATGATTAGAACAACATATGCAGCAATATTCTTTTAATGTTGTACAGGTTAACAGCACCCGTGTTATCTTCAACAAGTTATTTTGCAATAGTTGTTACGTGTATCAGGAAGGAAAATATTCAAATGCATTGTGATGGATTGTCCTTAAAAAAACAACTAAAATATGTAAAACAAACTTCAGTCCCTTTACTTTTATGCAAAGAAATGGTCTGTGGTGCACACTTAATTCAAAGCTGTCTGGGCAGGTAGAATAGTCCATTTGAAAATATTTTTATTTAAATATCTTTTTGGCAGCTTTCGATAAAATAAAAAAAAACTATATAGAAAATAAGGGATTGTGACAGAAATAAAATATACAGAAACATAATTAAGACGTACACACCTGCTACAAGTACTTTCCCCTTTGCCGCTTTAAAAGACGTAAATTTTTCAGTAAACATGGCTACCGTGCATACAAAAGTGTCAAAACATAATTGTGTGCCTTCTGCACGGACAGAGAGAGATGCTTTAAGCTACCTGATACAAGCCAACTGCTTTGACCTTTCAGACACAGTCTGTCCATGGATGCAATAAATAAACAACTGTGCGTATTATATATTCAGCGGGATTGTAATAACAACAACATAGAGGCATACTTACAATAGACTGGCAATGAAAGCAGATACTTTGGCAATCCCCTGTTTATGCAGTGGGCCAGGGGGTGAGCTCAACTATTCAGTCTGCCATCTTGGCTCAAAATGAGGAGCACACTGCTTCCTCGCAGCATCGGCCTACCTCTTCACAAAGCAACGCGATGGTCACGAAAACTGAGGATGTTCAACTGTGACCCAACACAAGGTGAATACTGATGTATCACAAATAACAAAAAATAGAGAAAGCAGCATACTTTCAAGAAACACGTTATGCCTCTTTCAACTGGATTCTTTCAACTGATTCCAACTGTACTCCAACACTGCCTGCGTTCCGTCGTGGACTGAAGACACACCTCTTCAGACTCCACCTTGACTGATACACTAATCTAGGACCTTTTCTCGTGGTACTTGTTCCCTGTGTTTTGTTGTCGGTTTGTTATAGTTTATAATAGTATTTAGAATGGAATTGTAGTATAGCTGATTTACCCACAGCTTACTGTGAACTACATTTTATGTTCATTACCAGGGATAGCTGCTACGTTATGTGAAGGATGTGCTTTGTCTTATCTGTTCTGTAGTTACTTCCATGACCCTTCTGTATGCACTTTGGATAAAAACGCCTGCTAAATGACTGTAATGTAATGTAATGGATTCCTTTACCTAATGTTAGAAGTGTGTGAACGATGGACAGAAAGATTTCTGTTATTGGTGGAGCAACTTCTATTTTATATTGCACTGATTCCATAAACTTCTGAACATTCAAAAAAATAATAAAAACCCAGATTTCACCGGACTTTCTTACGATCATGACTTGTAGTAATATTTAACTACTTGTCCACATCTTTAATAGTTTCTGAGTTTGTAAACTTTCTCTTTAAAATGCCATTATGGTTACGACGTCATCATGACCAACTCACCAAGCTGAAGCATGATTCATCTCAGAATGTCTGTCAGAGATAAACAATGGGCACTGCTCGTTGCTAGACAACTCCAGACAACCAGTCAGAAGACGAGGAAAGTTGCCTGGCATATTGTCGGTTAGGTATAGCTAACGATATGACACTACATTAGCTATATTATGGCGTCTGTTCATTTTTTTAAAATCTGTTCAAACCGTTTATTCTGTTCTTGTCTGAGGACATTAGACGTTTTAGCCCCATCTGTGTGGGTACATAAGGCACAGGGCAGTCATAAAAGGCTACGTTCATTAACGCGGTGCTTTGACCTCACAGGACACCTGGATCACCAGTAAACGACAGGTCTCCACTCCCTCCAACATAATGTCCCAATGCCACACTGGTGATATGATACCAGAATCATGCGCTAATGGAATGAGCCCAATCGCACAGCTGCAACCCTCACTCACCGGGATACATAGCAAGCCGCAGGAATGCGATACTGTTATGTGGTCAATGTCATCATTTTATATACCGCTGTTTTCCAGCAGGAGAGTTTAGAAGGTGACCCCTCAAGTAGTCAGGTTGCGGATGGGGGGTCATAAATTAATCAGCTATGCAAAAAAAAAAAAAGAACAAATGCAACCTCACTGGCTACAGACCAATGTCTTTGTCAAACACACGCAGGTCCATTACAGATATATGGCTGGACATCCCTTAAAGTCCGCCTTAAACCTTGCCCATACATATTAAACGGTATATCAGAAAAGACATTGCAGAAAGATAATTGTGCAAAAACATCAAACAAGTTTAATTTGCCAGCGCTATACTTCATATAGGCACAGAGGTTTCATATTTCGGCAGGAATATTCTCATAAAGAACAGCGGCGTTAACGGTCAATAAAAGAGTGGATTGCTGGCACCATTGGCAGCTGTATTGGCGGTATAAATAAAGTGGCGGTACGAAGCTCAAGCTATTTTAGCGCTCGCGCACTGCAGAGCATGTGCTGGTTTGAATAAAAAGGCTGTGGTTTATGGCCACTTGGAAAAGTTTCAAGTGCCTCGGAACGTCAGTCCCATGCTACTAAAAGAACCTTGGCAAAGTCAGAGGTCATGACCATTGCGAACACATTGAAACATTCTTCCAACTAAATAACGAGATATGGATCATTTCCACAGTTAAACGAGACAAATATGATATCCTACTCTCTAGACAGGACATGGGAGGCCAACTGGAACAAGAAAGCTAACAACTCTTGATACAACACGCACGGGTAAAAGTGTGTTAGCACAACTAGACATACGTGCGTAAGCCTGCCCTGACAAATGAATCATAACTATGTTCCAAAAGAAAAACAGTTGGAAAAAGGTAAGAATGTTTCACATTTTGGCAAATCTAAGTTTCGATAAACATTTGAGCGTAATGTTCCCGGAGAAGTTCTGGCTGTGCTGTGCAATGAAAGCACAGAGGCTGGACACTTGACCTCCCTGACCGGGGAGAACAGACAGCTGCTCACAAAGTCAGTCTTATCACACGCGGTATTAAGAGAGGACAACAAATCTAAACCACAAACTCACCCCTGCAGCTCTTAACCACAAACTGACCCCTGCGGCTCTTAACCACAAACTCACCCCTGCGGATCTTAACCACAAACTCAACCCTGCGGCTCTTAACCACAAACTCACCCCTGCGGCTCTTAACCACAAACTCACCCCTGCGGATCTTAACCACAAACTCAACCCTGCGGCTCTTAACCACAAACTCACCCCAGCGGCTCTTAACCACAAACTCAACCCTGCGGCTCTTAACCACAAACTCAACCCTGCGGCTCTTAACCACAAACTCACCCCTGCGGCTCTTAACCACAAACTCAACCCAGCGGCTCTTAACCACAAACTCAACCCTGCGGCTCTTAACCACAAACTCAACCCTGCGGCTCTTAACCACAAACTCAACCCTGCGGCTCTTAACCACAAACTCACCCCTGCGGCTCAACCACAAACTCACCCCAGCGGCTCTTAACCACAAACTCAACCCTGCGGCTCTTAACCACAAACTCAACCCAGCGGCTCTTAACCACAAACTCACCCCAGCGGCTCTTAACCACAAACTCAACCCTGCGGCTCTTAACCACAAACTCAACCCAGCGGCTCTTAACCACAAACTCACCCCAGCGGCTCTTAACCACAAACTCAACCCAGCGGCTCTTAACCACAAACTCACCCCAGCGGCTCTTAACCACAAACTCAACCCTGCGGCTCTTAACCACAAACTCAACCCAGCGGCTCTTAACCACAAACTCACCCCAGCGGCTCTTAACCACAAACTCAACCCAGCGGCTCTTAACCACAAACTCACTCCGACAACTCACTCAATTAAGAGCAGAGCAGACTGATCAATCAACATAGGACTGCTCAATCTGAGAGAGAAAGAACGAGAGAGAGAGAGAGAGAGAGGGAGGGAGAGGGGGGTGAGGGGGAGAGAGAGGGGGGGGGTGAGGGAGGGGAAGAGAGAGAGAGAGAGATTTGAAACCTAAAAAGAAGTACCAGAAAATAAGATATCAAGAGTCTTTTGATGTTGTTGGGTCACATCACAAAGTCATGGCATGCAAAGGATATGTGACCAAATATAAAAAATTTAAAGGCACAGACAACTTAGTGTAAACTTCTGACCCACTGGAATTGTGATATATAGTGAATTAAAAGTTAAATAATCTGTCTGTAAACAATTGTTATTATAGTAACAGAGAGACATAGAGACAAAGAGATGGATCGAAACTCTAATATGTATTTACTATAAATTTACTATATATTTACAACATACATTTCCATAAATACTGTCTGATATCCCCCCCGCGTCAAAGCTAATACACGTAGTCCTTATGTGGGTCTTAGGCTCGTGCGGTTTGAGGACACCAGGCCGTCGCCGGCAGACATAATGCTCCAACGACGATCCTTTAGCCGCTGCGCTTTCGACCGTTTAAATCCTCCGTCACGTCTATCCGCTTTGTTCTGCGGGCGCAAAAGGTCAAACGGTCCATCTGCTGACCTCCCCGCGATCGCTCCCTCGCTGGCGCTCTTCGGCCTCCACCTCCTGATCCAACAGGTTTCACACACCTGACCCGCCGCTGGCCCCTGGGGGCCATGCATTATACAACAGACGTTGAGGGGAGAAGAAAAAACAGAAAAGGCTAGATGTTGTTACAGTCCGTCACCTCCTAATCGTGTCCTGTCACCGGACGAGGCTTCAGATTGGGTTCCCTGTTAATCTCACTGACTGAATGCCTCGATGCGCTTTCGTTTAATGGAGATTCAAGTTGAAAACCTCGACTGTGCGAGAGACGTCCACAACCCCCAGCTCACCTCCTCAATTTAGGGCCCGAACTGGCTTCCCTAATCACTGTGTGTCTTGGTAATAGCCAATAAACCAGTCTGGAATAAAACGCTGAAGTTACACTGCTTGCAAATTCAAGTCTTGTCGTTTCGGGCCGTGCAAAATGCCCTCGCGAGGCATTAAAACAGCAAAACGTACAGAAGCATATCTGCTCATAAACATTTAGTCGCCACATACATCTAACCACCTTTCTCCACCCCAACCAATGTAGATTTTCGGGGCCTGGGGTTCAAGAGACACCTGTTCAGAGACACCTGTGAAAACAGGTGCATTTCCTGGCAGATCCCACGTCACCCTATGGAACGATGAGAAAAAAAGTCCCTCTTACAGGGATGCGTTTCTTTTGTGCATTACAATGCAAGATTAAAGGTAATTTGGGGACCTGTTCAGAGGGTGGCTATTTTCACATCTTCAAGGACACATTTAAGTAAAGGGGGGTACGGGGGGGAGCACTGTGGATCATGAGATTTGAAGGTTATTACAGATTTGAATCAAAATAAATACCCTTGGATGTGTTGCTTGCCATTGTACAGCGCTGTAATGATGCAAAGTTAACGTACGCTAAATAAGAGTGTCTTCCAGTCTTGACAGCTTCAAAAATAATTGAGCAATATGTTCCAAGCTGAGATACAGAGGAGAGAGAATTCAATCCAACACATGACAGATTCCAATGAATATGTCACTAAATTGTACATTACTTACGAAGCAATGTCAGGTCAGGGATAAGCCTGTTGCCAGTAATTTGAGATAGCATCTATGAGGTGCTTTACTTGGCTCTGTAAAATGCGCTGTAGTTAACTAATTCCCTGTCAGCATATCGCTTCCAAAGAAAGGCCCGGAGTTTACCAGCAATCAAATGGATGGCGCGCTATTATTCAATGTCTTTGAGCAAAATGGTCGTCCCTGTGCTGTGATAAAAATGAAAAACTTAACATTCAATACCGCCAGCCTCTGAGCTAGGGCGGAGGAAGAGAGAAAACCACACCAGATTGTTTTTTCGTTTGCGGACAAATGCATGAATTCATCACCGAGACAATAACGTAACGGTTTGTTATTTGTAGGCTGTGGACTCGGTGGGTGAGTGCTATTTTCAGTCTGGATCTCAAGAGCCTTGTGGGATATCATAATTAAAATCTATTAAATGAATACAAGCTCTTGTCAAAATAAAAGGGTGAGAAGCACATTTTGCAAAAACTAAAATAAATATAAATAAAATCATTGTTTGTTCGTGCAGCAGAAGCACACACTTGTTTGTGAGTCTAACTGGATTAATCCAGCCGAACAGCCACCTAAATCAGAAAACATACTTCATCTTTAAACATACAAAACAAGTTCAAAAGAACAAAACTGGGACAAAGGTTGCAAAAAAAAAAAAAAAAACGAACCAAAAGGTGAAACAAAAATAGTGAAAACAACAGGGAAAAAAAGAAGAGCTCACTAGGTAATGTTGACATTGGCTATGGCTACTACTGTGCCTGTATCTAACCTCACAATTAATCAGTGAGTCAGAGAAATACTCAGTCAGTCAGTCAGGGTAACAACTGCAGCCACAGCTAAACAAGTTTATATCTGCCGTTGTGCCAAATTTTAACATAAAATAAAGTTTTTTTATTTTTTATTTTTTTTAAAGAATGAATTTGCAAGGATCAAATCAGTTAACAACAACATAACAATAATAATAATAATAATAATAATAATAATAATAATAATAATAATTCTGGAAAAAGGAAGCTGACTGTGGCAGTCAGAACTTCACCCAGCAGGGTGGACAGAAGCCATAATTCACCCTCACACAGAAAGTGAAGCAAGCAACAAATGCTAGGGTGCATAGGATTATCACTTTATACAATGCATCTATGTCAACCTGCGCCCGGCTGTGCCCATCACATGAAAGCTAAGTAAACTTCCTTCAAGTGAAATGAAAGCCACTGAAGCTTCACCGTATGACCAGACAGACAGGAACAGAGAAGCGCAATGCTGTCTGCTTTGAGTTCGCGCGGCGGCGAATCAAAAGGCCCGGCACTTTTCTTCCTCAGCGCCGATATTCAACAGTGGCCGACGGCCCCCCTCAGGAATGACAGTAGGTGGAAACGCTATCTTTCATTACACAAAGCGCAAATAGTGTAATCTATCGGAGACGTCAGTCAGGATGACTGATTATGGCCTGTCGGGGAGGAGAGTGACATGTTTGAAAAGTTTTGTTAACAATGCCCATTGCTGGCCCGCCCACTACAGAGGACTGCTGATTAATGTGTTGTCAGCTTGTAATCCCACACCCCGGCCTAATGAGGCAGGAATTTATCATCTTTACAGACAGGCACATGTCAGAGTGCTGGGAACAATATACTTTTTCTTTGCGTGCTTGACAAGCTTTTTAAAAAAAATAAAAAATAAAAAAAATAAAAACAAGCCTTCTGTAAAGACGAACTTAAAGTTTTGAGGAAGTATTGGCCAATGAAATTCACTTAAATTCACCAAACGAACGGCGATAACTCTAAAAGGTTCCCATTTCCGCTCTTAATCAATGAAACGTATGATGTGTTTAGAATACAAAATTACTTGCTTTCAGAATTTCTTTTAAAATGGGTGACGACAAGAATTTGTATATTGAGTGCCACACTGAACGCAGTGCAAGCACTAATATAATAGTGCTCTGGGGAAAAAGCAATAATGGTTCAATGTAATAATCTGGATATGATTAACTAATGGCCTTCCACAATGCATATGAAAGAACAAATATAGGTATATTGGGTTGTATTATGTATAAGACTCTCTATACAGAAGGCACGGGGGCTTACAAAGAAGTATGCAGTTGTACGTATGCTGACTCAAACATGAGTTACCATGAAAAGTGCACTTTCCTTTATCTTTTCAATGGCTGAACCAATCCAGCCCGATGCCACCAACATTCAGCCTAACTGTATCCTTTAAATCCACTTCAGGATTTTAATTAAGAAGTAAAAATATTGTGCCATTTCATGTCTTAAACCAATTTAAAAAAACAATATAACAAATGGTTATATTGATACCAGTTTTTATTCTAATGCAGTCAGATTTATTGCTATTTAATTATGGATGTACAGTACGTGTGTACCACTGGCGGCTCCTGAGCTGCAAATTGAGGAGGCAGAAACTTCCCCATAAACTGATTATTGGTCTCAATCATTTTTCAATCAGTTTCCTTCATTAACAATAGGTTACATCAGCGTTTAATTCACAAATTACTCTTTGCCATCAGATGTAGCCAGTTCTCCTCAATTAGGCTATTAGGCAAGTAATTCAATTCTTTTAACTTGCATCGCAAAATTGTGCACATTTTAATCAACATTATAATTTTGGTGCTCTTCATTCTCCGCACTCTAATTCCGAAGATATTCAGGGAAATTAAATGATCTTAAAGCTCAGCTTTTGTTAGATTATGTGCTTTTTTCGTAAAGTGTACTTTTCCGTTTAATCTCCCTAACATGATGTGAAGAATGAAGCTGTGTCTTCACCTGCAAATGGATTATTCAGATCATTGCTACACTTGTTAATCAAAGAAAATGATTGAAAAAAAGATTAGGACCAATAATCAGTTTAAAGGGAAGTTTTCTGCCGCCTCAATTTTCAGCTCAGGAGCCGCCAGTGATGTGCACATACCTCCTGGCGGCCATTTTGAAAGTTGCTCAAAACCTGCTCTGCTCCATTTCTTTGCTAAGTGCTGGTTATTAATGTGACATTTCGAGATTAACGTTTGCATATTTGTATACGTTTCCTGGTATCTGATGAAGACATGCTTTCTGTGTCAGCAGTCATACCTCATATCACAATAACAACAGTGACATAGCTTAACTAGGGTGGTTCAACAACATAATGGCTAGCATTTAAAGTAAGTCAGATGTCCAGCATACTGCATACGTTTTCGTGTTTTAACATACCAGTTTTACAGTTAATTACAGTTAATACATGCACATTTCTGGCTTTGATAAAATAGGATTAATCTCAGATGAGCTTAATTGCGAACTGGGTGTGGACTGCGATAGAGGACCGGGGGTGGATTTGGGCACGTGGATCAGGAGAGGAGAAGGCGATCATAGACCGGGGGAGGTAACAGTAGGGCTGGGCGATATATCGCAACGATAATTATCGATTAGCAATAACGGCCGTTGCCAGCATGTGGGGTATTGCCTTTTTTTCGTCTTTTTTTCCTTAACCCTATAGACTTCACCCCTAGTATTTGAGACGCATGCGACTCAGTTACAGTATTCATGTTCATCTGAAAATATAAACTACAGCTTTAAGAAAACCCCGAAAATTTTGACGCAGTATTTTTTTAAAGGGTAGCCTCTTGCGAAAACCGCAGCTTCTCCAGTTACACTGCCGTGCAATAAATTAGGAGGGTGCTATTAGTAGCCCACAGCACTTACGACCTTCCTCTGGCTACAGCCACAGACTGTAAAATGCATCAAATGCACCGTTTATACACGCTAAGAAAATCATGTTGACGTATAGAAACAATAATATTTTTTTAAAACGTTGTACAAATGAGTATTCGCCGTTTTCCCTTGCTTACTGTACTGTATACAGTACCTGATCCACTTTCAGTTTAGAAGACACCTCATTTTTTGCTCCAAAATCTCTCGTATAAATATGTTTAAGAAACCAAGTACTTACCAGTATATTCAGCTACAGCTGTTTTCTCATGAACCCTGAAGAGTTTATCTTGTTATATTTCACCAAAGTCCCGTACAGTCGACATTTCCGCAGTGACCACCCCTCGCACTGAGGGCTGAAATAAGTTGCTGTACTTGTGTGAATACACACGCGCTTTCGTACGTTCTTTTTTAAACGTATTTAAATACATTAGGCGACGTATGTTATGGTTATTATATATATACTGTATGTGACTATTCTGAAATAAATGTATTCTGTAGAAAATTTCTGAATGATACAGCTTCTTCTTCAGTTCAAACTTAAAACCATGGATTTTGCAGGGAATATTTTTTTAGATATTGACATTTAAATAAAACTAGTAGAAACCAGGAGGACATTGCCTCAAAAGGGCCAAAGTAAATAGGGTTAATTATACCTGATGCGGTAGTAATCTAAACTTCAAAACCCGTGTGAAATTCTTCCGGGGAAAAAAACGTCATCACTGTCTACTGCGCGTTGATAAGACGGACAATCACAGAAAGGCGTTGCACCTTTCATGCGATTGAAAAAACACATCACATGATCACGTGAAAGCTGTATGACCTTGCCGCTGGTTGGCTGTCTTATCAACACTCAATAGATATCAGCGGCAATGTTTTTTTTCCGGAAGCATTTCACGCGGCCTCTGAAGTTTGGATGTTTACTGCCGTATATTGGGTATACTTAAAGAAAAAAAGACGAAAAGAAAGGCGCCCCACACGGTGGCAACGTCCGTTAACTTCCCATTCCCCTACGTTCTACTCGAACCCTGCCTGCATTCCGTCGAGGCCTGAAGACACACCTCTTCAGACTCTACCTTGACTGATATTCTAACCTAGGAATATCAGTTCCCTGTGTTTTTCCTGTCTGTTTGTTATAGTTTATAATAGTATTTAGAATAGAAGTGTAGTATAGCTGATTTACCCACAGCTTACTGTGAACTAGGGTTGCAAATTCTAAGGAATTTCCTTGATCGATAGTCGTAAACGTTAATGAACAATCAATCGATCAATCGATAACAAAACAGCTAAAAATAGCTTATGCCATAGAAAATACAAAGTGCATGTTTTTTTCCTCAATCAAAGCTTTATTGAAACATTTGAGAAATGCGCCTGTTTCATAGCATAACACAAATATAATTATGAACGCTGTTTTGTTTAAGTATGATATTTTAATAAGGCACGGGAAATTGCGCTCACTCTTCCGAGGCGAATCAGTGACTAATACGTACGTCTATGACATATACAAAAATAAGATGACCCTTAATTAAAATTTGCAAAATGATTATGAAATAGATAAATAAAGATAAATAACGTTTTTGAAAACAGCGCTATAATAGGTTCCCTCTTGAAATGAGAAAGCTACGACAGCTCAGGCCTCAGTTTAAAATTTAAACTGCATAAGTGCAGTAAATACCTAGGCCTGCTGATTTTTATTTAAGAATATAAGCATGTTTACGTTATCAGGGGTGAGTCGTGTGCGCAGTCGGTTTACAGCGAGACCAGCTGCTGAAAATACGCGTTCCGATGGGACCGATGTCCCAGGCACGCATAAGTAGCGTGCTTCATGGTCGAGTGAGTCTTCTTCTGTGTAAAGTTAATAACATGTTTCCTAATTGCAGTGCGCGCGCCCCCTTGTGTTTAACTTAATGATTGCATTTCACCAACAGCTCCCATTGACACAATTAACATGAGACCGCAAATAGTTCAATTTGATCGTTAAATTTGAAATGGTCGATCGATCAAATTATCAACGGCAATTAATCGATCAACGATTAATCGTTAACACCCCTACTGTGAACTACAGTCAACGTTCATTACTAGGGATAGCTGCTACATTATGAGAAGGATGTGCTTTGTCTTGTCTGTTCTGTAGTGATCTTGATGACGTCTCTGTATGCACTTATTGTACGTCGCTTTGGATAAAAGCGTCTGCTAAATGAATGTAATGTAATGTAATGTTATTGCATTCGATAATTATCGATGTTGTATATCGCCCAGCCCTAGGTAACAGTGTGATGGCGGACCCCCTATACTCCCGGGGGTCTATGGGTCCCCTACAGTAGACTGCCAGGGGCCTGTGGGCCCCCTGTTGAAAACCCTGCCACTAGAATAAGATGAGCCAACCTGCAGACCTCATTCATAGGATACTAGCTGCTGTCAATATGACAATCCTTCATTTAGTGCTAGCTCTCCTGTCTTTTTGCTTGGTTACTTGTAGAGCAGAAAACTATGAAATATAAATGAGTAGAATTATATATATCAGTTGGTGTAAGGATGATAAAATGATGTAGTTAAATAGGAAATTCACCATACAGTCTTCATTAATACACAATTTTATGGTACTCGGAAACTCTTTCGGAAATCATTTTCAAAAATTCCGTTACACTACTTCACTTCAAAACTCGCAAGGATTTAATAGGGTTTACATGACACTTAAAAAATTACTTTAAAAAAAAAAATAATAAAAAACCTTTAAAAGTTCACCATCTACCTTCTAGCGTGAGTAGCTGGCAGACACCAGACTTTCACAAATAATAATAAAAAAATAAAAAATAAATATGAAAACCAGCAGAACAGCTGCCTGCCACGCTCAGGTTAAATCCGCACCTTTCGAACCCATTTCTTCCCTTTAAAAGACAGCTTTCAATGAAGTCTGAAACCCCCCAAATGCACAGAAGTTGCGTGGAGACGATTAGTCCCCGGTAAAGTCAGTGTTGTCTGGATAATGCCCCTGGCATCTTCCCTCATTTTTAAACATGCATGGGGTTTCACTCCCCACCAGCGTGTATCCTGACACCTTGGTGCTAAAGAGCCTCGGCTGAGGAGACAGCCAAACTGGAGACAGGTCTCTTTCATCTTTATATTTTTTTATTTTATTTTATTTTCCTGAGCTGTGGAAAAGACAATGGCTTCATACACATAAGCCCCACCCCCCTCCCCGCTATACCAGCGCAAACCTGCGGCCTTGGCAATACTGCTAAATTAAATAAAACTTTGTATAAACTCCACTGAAAAAAGTGTCTTTGATGTTGCCATGGCTACACTGTGCAGTGTCATATTTTTGTTTTTTATCAAACTTAAAGAGAATGAGTTTCGGGGGGGGGGGGGGTTGGTTGCTAAGACTAAAACAAACACAACAGGCTTCGTAGGCCTGTCTTAAAAGTCACCCAAATGCGGTTTGTTACGAACTGTGTAAAGTAAAGGAAAACAAAAAACAAAAAGGAAGAACAAGACCAAAAACAACAGCCTTTCACACACAAAACCAATAACATGACCAATGTAAGTTTTGCATATGTTAAAGGTCTCAGTAAATCAGCCCCTATGTGTATCTTATTTCATTAGATGTAAAAGAATGTAAAATAATTTAATTTGTGGATTTGAGGGACACAGGCTTTTTCATTGTATGGCCATATGTTCAAAACATTGCCTCTTCCATGTCAATCATGTCATATTAGTGTTAAACTTTTATATCAATCTTGCTTGCACTTGCTATGAACGACAGCACTGATAGTGACTGACATGAAAATAACGTTCAAATTGCCAAATGTAGCTGATGTCATTAATATGGATATTTAAGGAAGCGCTTTGCTTTTGGCTTTTTGAACACCTGTGCAAGATGTTTTTCCAGAGGCTACAGCACAACAGGGTCAGAGGCAGCACACTCCGATGACTGAGTCAGTGCATGCCACTGTACACACAGCCCTGTTGGGAAAGTGACTCAGCAGTTTTCTTGTGCTTCGCTGACAGATAGCATACCTTCTCCATGTTATGACGCTTGCGGGCAGCCTAGCCGCAGATATGCAGCGACGTTAGGGCTTGCGAGTCGGTTTCGGGAGGCCAAAGCGTTCGCAGATGTCCCGGGATTGTTTTCCTGAGGCAACCCTAAAGACGCTGCGCGGTTTTTGCGCCGTCGCTATCCCACAGCCTCCGGGTCTTCAAAGCGAATCATTGCGTTACGGCGTTCCTCCGCGCCAAATTTCCCAACAATAAAGCCAGAAGGATTACTCCCGTCTTTATACTTTGTGGCATGGAAGAGACCTGAATCCCATTTAGATTACACCCTGCTAGTGTACTTCAGGTACTTATGTACCCCCTCCCCCCCATTAACAAAATCCCTCCCCAACCCTTGTACACATTTAACATAATACTTTAAATCCATTAAGAGAAGCACGTCTTCTGCACTCAAAACTATAGTTCTAGAAATGCCCATTGCAGCTAACAGCAGCACATTATGGCGACATCAGTAAAAATCCATGCGATCAAATTACACAACAGATCTCTTTTAATGCCACCCTCTTAATGTACCAGTTTTTAAAACCCTGTTCACTAGTTACAGTTTTAAAGATACTCTTCTAATATCACTGGGCAACCATATTACAGTATACCATTACAGATAAGCCAATTAAATCCTGATTAATTGGATTTTTTTTATCTCAATGCGTCTCAAACAACAAAGTTCAGTTGACAGAAATAACAGTATTGCAAGAGTTTCTTTGAAACAAAAAAATGTGTTCTAATGAGAAATTTTCAGTCATCCAGTGATCTTTTCTTGAAAGAAAATGGTTGCCGCAGTGATGAATATTTGTTGACAGCGCCATGCACAGGATCTGTCAGATTCAGTAACAGTATGTGAGGTTATGTTATAGGCTAATAATTCAGTTAGATACATGAGGATAGCTGTTCTGGAATTTGATTGGTTGCTCTACTGTCAGACCACATAGTCTGTATACTTAACTTACAGCATTTGAATTCTTTTACTTCGTCTTAAACCCCCCCCAAAAATGATACATAAGTACACACAAACATAAATAAGTACATAAATGTGTTAATTAAAGTAAACTTTTCGCAGAACACTTCATACGCGAGCGTTGTGATCAACCTTCATTTTAACTTAAATTAAGCCTGAGGCTTACGGAACGTAAGTACTTTAGTAATTTGTACTTGGATTCTGCACAATGCTTAAATTAGTTTTCTTCAATTCCCCACGTTGTCATTTTATGGGAAATTTAGAGGGATAAACAAGGAGGGGGACGTGCTAATTACAGTGCGCGATAGCATTGTTAATGACACCCTGTCTTTTAATGTAAGACACCCCGCGGAACGGAACATAAAAGCAAACACCGATATCTAATGGCGGCCTCGGCAGCCGGGCCCACATCCTGTGCGGGCCTGTCTCTAGTCTCTGCTAATTGGTGGCCCGCTCTGTTGGTCAGCAAAGAGCCCGGACGATGATGAAGCCAATTATGGACAGAGTGTACACACTTCCCGCAGAGCGCGTTGTTCCCGACGCGTCGCGTCGCGTCAAACTCAAACGTTTTTTCTTACGGGACGGCGTGTAAACGCGGCCGCGACAGGACTGCCGAGCTTGTCTGACTCACCCTCGTTCTCATTTCCTGCTCTTCAAAGGGCCGGCTTTGTGCCGAAGAAATACCGCAAATATTATTGAGTTATTAAAGTAATGAAGGTAGGTCTAATTACTAAAATATGTATTTAGGTTCATTTTTACATCTCACGAGTATGACTGACATATGTTATGTTATATGCATTTTAAATAATTGTGAGTCATATTTTTCAGCAGTACTGGTGATGCTTACCATCCCGACATTTCAATGTCATTATCAAAATTCCAGCACGTGTAGTCATAGAAAGATGCCCCAGTTCTTCAGCATTGTGAATATTTTATGACCCTTGAAGACATCTCTGTTCCTCCCAACAGGAAGATGGGGATAATAAGGGAGGCGGAGCTTCGTTAAGCAATTGGGACTTTCTGTGAACGTGACTCTTCACTGATACAGAACGCTGTCAGGTTGGGGAACACGACCTCGACTGGACAGCACCCCATGCCTCCCCCCGATGTACGCATAGGAAACGGGGTCACAATCTGGTCATTAAAAAGAAACTTCCTTATGTGGCAACAAAGTGACGCTGGAGAATTTCTTCAAAAGAGCCTTATATGAGGGATTGATGATCCGTAGAGGAGGTTTTGACAATTAGCCGTATATAAACAATGGGGGTAAGGTAAAAGAGGGTTAACATTATGGTGTCTGCCTTTCTGAATGGCTATTACACATCTAACATACTTTGACAGGAAGAGAGTAAGAAGGTTACAACGACAATGAAATAGAAAAAAAAGTGTAAAAATTCTAATTAATGGCCTCTTTTACTTCATATAACAAACTACTTTTTTTATTTTAATTACTTTGGTTGAGTCATAAAACATGTGAAAACTCACAATAGAAAATCAGAGCAACAGTTTTATGGTTAGACTATTTTATGCACTGTCTGTAACATATTCTGTGCAAACAACCTGACATCATGTTTGGTATTTAAGGGGAAAAGAACTACGGTTTCCCGTTAAAACTGTAATGCTCTTATGGCATTTGGCTTATTCTTCATCTCATTTTACGTTTGACTGAAATGTCTGTTCGATTTCATATCGGACAACACGCCACGGTATGGGTCATCCTCACAGAGTGTGTGAGCTACTAGGAGACTGAATAGCAAATTGACCACCACTATGGCGGGGGTGTCACGCAATAAATATATTGCTCACGTCCGCCGCCCATACTCTTTTGCCGACTGAAGGTCATCGAATTCCCCGCATGACCACGCTGGTTGGCGTGGCCTCCTTACCTCATTCATAGAACCGAGGTTACCTACGTAAACGTTCGTTTCAGTCACAAACCACAAACATGGCCGGCTTCCCTTTTCTGAATGTCACACTGATGGATGAATAAAATCACTAAAACAACACAAGACTCAGGAATCTGGTTGGGAAATCTCACACAGACAGCGATCACTCCTAGGCCCAGATTCAGTCTAACCACAGAAGGATTTGTCCTGAAGCTTGAGTAGAAAGTTTGGGCGAATCTTACACTTTTTTTCCCCATCTTTACAAACCCTGTGAGCTTATTAGACACTGAATTGTGCGAGAGACTAAGGTGAAGAAAAGACAAGAGTGCATGACAGTTGGATTGAATCTGGCAGTTGGGTCTGCTGTTCTGTGGGAGAGCTTACCGTATCAGACTTGGGCTTCACCACCTTCATGAACGCACCACGGGCCTCGGCCTCCGTCCTTTCCTTCCTGGTCACTTTCCGGGTGTCTAAAAACTTCAGGCTCGCTAACTTGTGTAGCACAAAGTACCTGCAGAATCACAAGAGATTCATTAGCCCTTTGAAGAGAAGGTCTTTTGGAATGTTTTTTTATTTTTTTTCATTTTTTTTTTTTTCAAAATTCAGTGTTCTAGAACTCCATTGCTTTCAATTACCAGCAGTGATTGGTCACATCAGCATTCAGTTAATTCAGTTAATTGAGTGTTCAGTTAAGAACTAAAAACTGTGCATGCATGCAACTAAACAAAATAAAAGGGTCGTAGACAACCTGCGGTCAAATTCGCAACTCCCGCTCCACAATTTTTGCAACGCTAAAATGTTGCACTATTGAAAGTGCAGATATTGGGGGTTCGCGGATGTTTTTCCAGAAAATGGAATTTAAAATAAATAAATAAAAACACGCTGTCACTCCACGAACGCCACATACACCTTTTAAGGCTTACAGGTGCGAGGCACCTTTCATTCTTTTAAAGGAAATGATGTCGATGGATATCGGCAGGACAGCCCTGATAACCGCAGATTCTTTCACAGAAAGCAGGAATGCGGGGGAGTAAGCATGTTTGGACCAGGGCTCACAGAAACAGACAGCACTTAAGTGGAGAGTGACAATAGACGTACATAAGGGTGAAGACAGCACTCCAAGCGTAAAAGCAACATACTCTTCTTATGGCAGGAATAAGAAAGTGATGAAGATTATGAAATAAGAGAGCAAGCCAATGCGGTTGTAACAATCCTGGGTCGCAAACACAACTGTAAGGTTTGGATTCACTTGAAATTTCGACTTGCGAATAAATGGTAATGTTACCTTATATTTTTCCCCTACAAACACAGTTTGGCAAATTCTGCACCAAAATGAACTTGCCAAAATGTGTTTGGTGAGCCCTGATACCGTATGTGTTAGTGTGTAAACATTAGCCAAAATGGCAGCCCAAGATATCAATTTAGTATCCGTTTTGCATGCTTGCTTTTTTACCAGAAAGACAAACAAAAAGTTTTAAGGGATGGCATTTTTATCTTTTAATTTCTTCTGTATTTTCAAAATATTACATTTTTGTACTCCCTCTACGTTTAACTTCAAAAAGGAATAAATAAAAAAAAACCTAATAACGTGTAGTTCCCAAGAGTACATTTGCAGCTCTTTCTATTGGCAATAACTTGCTCCATTAGAGGTTGTTCTAGATACTGAATGTGCCTGCTCTCATTTTATTTAAACCTGGAGTAATTCAGGGCAACTAGAAGTCAAAGCTATAATACTTATATTTGTTAAACCTTAAAAAAAATAAAAAAAAAATAAAAAACTGACGACAGTTTTAAAAACACAGCAAGTCGGGGCCGCGACAGTGACATGATGAGGTCACAGACAGACCTGACCCCGTCAGACCTTTGAGCGGATTAATGGTTCCATCACAGCAGTGCTGAGTAAAGGAAAACAAACGATAAAAAAATGCATCGAAACTGTCAACATGTAAAAGCGAGGATGTTGCTTGCAGGTAAGTAATGTTAGCAGACAGGAGAAACCCGCTGGACAGAAAACGAGCTACTTTACGCGTGACCGCAGAATCCGCCACCTTGTCCTACTGTCCAATGTAAAATACGGCTTTACTGAATTATGTCTTGATCGCTTCACACGCTACAATCATATTTTCAACGTTACATCATGACATGTAAAAGCGGCCAGTACCAGCAGGCCTCAAGGTTATTTTGATACTGCTGAAAATAAAAGGCCAGAGCAGCAGAGATGGGTTTGTGTACTAGAGACATGACATGTGCTGATAAGAATCACACTCGTTCCACTGTTATCTCTAAAAGGCCTTTGGACATTGTTTTTTTTTTTTTTTTTTTTGCTTGTGTTCATGATAAAATGGTTATAAAAAGGACCTCCTAGTGTTACGATTCCAAATCTGAAAAAGACGTCCAAACCTAAAAAAATATCTATGCCTCTGCGTACTCTTTAAAAAAATAATAATTAAAAATTAAAAACACCTACGGTGGCTCAAAAGAAAGCAGATCCCAGGGAGAGTGCCTGCCTGGTTGGACTTACAACACTGCCTGCCAATCAACCATCTGAGAACCACAAACCAATGCAGCCCAATCCCCTGGCATTCACTTTCAAAACCCGCAGGCTCTTACCAGAAAACTGATAACCATGAGGTAAATTACAGATCGCTTTTTTTTTTTTTAACAGCCCTAAGTGCTCATAGACGTGCTGGTGCTGTGGAGGTTTCCCGGAGTGGTACGCGGATATACGAGTGAGATTGCAACACGACCTTAATACACGATAAGTCGACCTTAATACACGATGTTAACTACGCTTTGTGCCGCTACGGCAAGATTTCCCTGCGGCACGCAACTTATCGCTGTAGTTTTTTTTTCTTCGTTTTTTTTTGGAAGTCCATCAAATTCCACTCAGAGAAACTAATGCTGTGACCAGCGAGTACAGCTTGCCAGATGACAAACGCAGGATACGTTGGATTAAGTGCATTTGTTCATATTGATTTGATTTTGGGAACTGGAAACACTTTCTGGAGATGAAATGATTTAACTTGTCTAGAAACATATGCAATTGCACGCTCCCACCCAAGGGAGTATGGAAATGACCTATAAACAGGCTAACCTTGTCAGATAGAAAGCCTGCATTGAGCTAAAACAACAGGCCGGCTCATATTGACGTATTACAATCTGACACATAATGAATATTACATCACAATCCCACAGGCGCTGTCAATCAAAGGGGAATGGTCTTCATAGGCATTGAATTAACTTTTAGAGGTTATGAGGTTAAAAGGCCTTAAAATAGCACACAGGGCCTCTCTATGAAAGATTATCAGTAGTTTATATTATGATAATCATTTATCACGCATACCAAAGTGGAGCTTGACATTCATGCTAGGTTTTCAGCTTAAAGTCTCAGTATTTGTGAATACACCTGAAGGTAAGAGGTTAAATGCATATAGCAATCACTCACCAACAAAACAGCAGAAATAAAAAAGATTTAAAGTACAAATGCTCGCATGACTCTAAATGTATGACGATAGTCACGTCATTGCTCTCCCCCCAGTTAATACTGATGAAATACGGTTTCATATGGTACTGAAATATATATGCGTTCAAAATATTTGGAAAGTTCTCCGAAATGTGACTACTACAATCACTTCTTTCGCGTTATTCTATAAAGTCTTTTCATGTTTTAAGTTCTACAATATTTTTAGAACCATTCACTCAGACTGTTGAAAAGACAATATGGAAATTATGTACAAATTATGTTTTATATTCTAAAACATGGAAAGCAGGAAGGAGGAGGAAGCAATCATGCAGAGCCAATCTGGCGGCGTCATTTGATAGTGTTGGCGTGGCTAACCTGTATCGCTGGTAGTCATCCTCGTCCTTGTCCAGGCTGACGAGCTGATTGGGGCAGGCCTCGTTTCCAAGGAGACTGAGGTACTCCAGAGAGGGCGTCTCAGCAGCTAAGTGCTCCAACAGAGACTCGATATCAGTCAGGTGTCAAAGGTCAAGGGTTAAGGATTCAGCGTCATCCATTAAGTCGTCCGCGGGGACGAAGTGACAATTTTCATAACGTTTCCATGTCTTGTTTTTAACGGCAGCCTTCAAAGGCCTCGAGGCTGAGGCTGGGACTTTTTGTTGGCGTGTGATGAAAGAAATCAGCTGTTTGTTCCCGTGTCTTTTCCAGATTTCCTCACTGGCTCAGTGCTCAACATTACAACGTTGACAAAATGAAGGATGCCTTCTGGTAAAGCGTTTAGCGATTCCTGGAGCCGCAAAACTTTTCCCGACACGGAAACAAGCAGCCACATCACACAGCATTCTTCTCTAACATTCACTTTCTTTGAAATATTTGGCCGAAAGTGTCAAAATTGAATGGCACTAATATAGAATTTAAATATCGATTTAGAATATTGCTAATATAGAATTTAAATATCAATGGGCCACTTTAAGATTGTAATACTTAGCCTGTTAGCATGTGCAAACCAATCCAGGTCTGAACTGCTGATATTCACATAAAATAATAGATCTTAATGTTTTAGTGCTTATCTGCACCATGAAGACTGAAAATTATTTTTTGATAAGTTAGGAAAAAATTATCATTCAACTATCATTGGCCATATTCATGCTGATAAAAATGTTTTAAAACATAAACAAAACACGTAATTGTTAATACCTGAACTTGGTCATTTTTTTAAAGAGAGAAGTTTGAGAAAGTTTTTTTCCAAGTTAAAAAAATGACTATATATAAAAGACTATATACAAACAAAATTTGCACATACTATGATATTCTGACCCAGTTGTAAAGAAAATGTATTATAATATTTTCATATTATATTGTATAACAACTGTCGTTATATCCTTAATATGCCCATTTACAGTTTTAGAAATTCAATAAGAACTAAAATGTCCACAGTGTTGGGTTAGTGCAAGAAAACACGCTACTTTTACACAAGTTCTGTTTCCAGCAATCATATCCCATATTACACTCTTCTTACCCCACTAGAGGTCGCCCTGGTGCACAATCCTGTGCGCACACGCTCACACCAAAAAAAAAAACAGCTTGAGAGAAATGTGGCAAAGTGAAGAAAAGTAGTCTGCCATCTTTACCACCACAATTTCCTACTTGTGATTTTCAGAGCAGCACATGCAGAGACACACACATACAGACAAGAGAAAGAAAAGGTAAATCATTAAACAGAGCTACATAAACCCTCGTACTGCCTTTCACAAGCTGGGCTCCCTAGCGCGTACAGCAACATAAAAGCCATTGAAACCCCCACCCCTCTCTCCCCCTCTGAAAGGATATTTGGTTCTTATTGAGTGTCAGGGTATGGAGGTGAGGTAACCTGGGCAACCGGAGGTCATTTCCGAGAAGGTTGTTGTCCACAATCAGCTCTTCCAGCTCGCTGAACGCTTTGAGGCCGGCCAGTGACCTGCAATGATAAGGCAAAGAGGGGGAAAAATTATATGGCCTTAAATCAGGGAGGCTATTATGCGCACAAATAAATATTTCAGCCTCGCCTTTCAGGAGCGGCGATGGATTGGGTCCCGGGCCGGGCCGGGCCCCGCCGGGCCCCGCCAGGGGGAACCGATGGAGCCGCTGGCACGGCGTGGCATCCTTCACACGCCGGGGTTCGATGAAGGATGGGGGGGGGGGGTCAGTCGCGAGCAGCCGGGACCCCCAAAACAAAAGGGGGCCCTCAGTAACCTGGTCCGCGTGATGAATTTGTCAAAGTCCCTCCCGCCTTCTGGGGCGCCCTGGCTCAGCCTGAGACCCCCCCCCCCCCCCCCCCCCCACGCAAATGTCGTCCGTCATTTTCCGCTTCGGAACGGCAGCGCTCTCGGAAGGCCGAGTGGAGACGGCTTTAGGGACGGGCCCCTCCAGGTCTGCAAACGGGCCCTTTTTTTACAACCTTCCTGGGAATAGCTGGCCGGCGTATTACGCAGTCTGGCCCGGAATAATAATGACTGAGCGTGGCTTCCAGTACGAGGCTGGGGGCCACTGCAAGAATGCACGAAGCCACGGTGTACGTTTCTTAATCCTGCTGATGACAGCGCCCGACAACCGGCAGCCATAATGCGTCTATATTCAGTGAACTGTCATTCAGGTACAGCCGCCCCATTTAAAATTAACAACTTACTACAACTACTTTAAAAGGAGCAGAACTCCTCTTAAGAAGAACGTCACAATAATTTACACAGATTACTTAAATCATGCATAAATAGCTTAGGCTATGCAAAATTTGTAAGAATAGTCAATATGGCTGAGTCATTAACGTGCATTTTACAGACAATATGCACAAGATACATTTCTATGAGAAAAGTAGAGAGGGTGGGGACATCTTCAAACAACTGCGAGCGCTATTAATGCAATGCTGCGCTGTATGCCCAGGCATACTTGTGTGGGCTTTCAGGGCGCTATGCAAAACAGTGACACAACACCCAAATATGCAAATCCGGGCCTGGTTGGACACTAATAGGTCGTGTTTGAATAAATGCGGTCCGTGCTCTGCTCAATGTCAGCGCCCGCCGTACGCATTGTTCCAGAGTTATGTTATGTAAATATAATACTCTTATCATGAGAATCTGCAAATAGCTGGCAACTGGCGCTGGGAAGAAAGCGCAAATCCACGAGCGCTTCGGGGGGAAGGAATAAAACAAAGTGACAAGCCATGAACGGGGACAAAAGAAGCCGCCGACACAAGGGGGAGTTTTACTATTGAAACGGCTCCCTCTTTCTTTCCCTCTCTCGCTCTACCTCCATCCCCCTCTCCCCGTGTAACTGAGCCACAGTACAATCACGCTCATTTCCCAAGCAAGCAAAAATAAAATTATGCGCAAATCCCCTTACACCTGTCCGCGTGTGCTATTTTTGCCCTGTAATGTTATTAGCTGCCGGGCTAAGAGGGAGCCGCGTTGCACAGGGAGTTTGCTTATTATTAATTGTTGTTTTCGTGTCACCACTGCTGTGTGCACTTGGTGATTTAATCAGTTAAATTCACAGCCAAGGGAGAGAGGGACACAACATCGCATCAGCTACAAAGTGCAGAGACTGAATATTAATATCCTACTGCCTCTGAAGACACTACAAAGGAGTCGCCAGTAACATAGCGTTCCATCCATTTTACTTGGGAAGTGGAAAACGAAAATATTTAAATGTACGACTGCACTACACACTAAATGTTGCCCTACCTGGTTTATTATCTTTTAGACCAATTTGAAATCTCTTACGCTGACTGTGCCGCAACTGCTTTTGGAGTTAAAGGCGATGCTGAGGACGTCCGCGCCCAGTGCTCCCCTTTCTCTAGGCATTAGGCAACCTCTAATGACGCTCCAGTCGCCCACTCACTTCCTCAACGTCGCGATGACCTCTCCGGGACTGGCACAGTGGCACTATCCTCTCACCGGACACCTGTACGTTTTCACCGCTCCTTTCACAAGTCACACCGTGGGGTATTATAAAGAGCTTTGCCTGATCCCGTGAAAGGGCTCTTGGGCTAGGAGCTACATTTAGGCCAAAACCATTTACTTAAATAGCTACAGTGCAAATAATATTATCTGCAACAGGTAGAGAGACAAGTTAATAATCTTGGTACAGACTCATCAGGAAAGCATATCCTAATGCCACAAACTTTCCAACAGAATAAACAGTATTTACTTAATGAGAGACAATGTGTAATCAAACAAGTTAGTGAGAAAAATTGGTTAATTAAGAACGATAAAAAGCTGAATGAGTGATTTGTGGAGGTGGTGCTGGAGTTTTGAAAGGGCATGTTGTTGCCATGGAAACAACACACACAACACATTGAAAACTTCAGACTGATAATTTACACCAAATACAACACATTTACGAAAAAACTGACTTAATTAAAATTAAATTTTTTTTATGTTTGTTGCCGACGTCAGCTATAAAGCACGTTAAAAAAAAGAAAGAAGTGCTCTTCTCCAAAGACGGAACAGAATGACAGGAGCACAGCTACTGACAGAGAGACGGATGGACAGAGACGGACGGGTCGATAGACGAATGCTAATGCAGACGGCGCGCTGATTGATATACTCCCCGTGACACAGAGCGGAAGGAGAAGCACAGCACTATGGGATATCGGGAGAAACGTCAGTCACTCCGCCCATTACTCTTTACGCCTTTCAGGTTGGACGGGGCTTCGACTCGTGTCCAACGGGCAAACAACCAAGATTTCTTAAGATGTCCGGCAGGCAGACAGACAGAAACTCTCAGCAGAAGTGCTGAAAATAATGTCATCAGGAATGCCAGCAATGGCGGGTTCCCGCAATTAAATTTGCTCTTGTTTGGAATGGCGCTCGAGCACTTAACAGCTTAGCTGCAGAAGCCACTTGACGGTTCTAGCGAAGGACAAGACACATGAAACATGCTGAAACTCGAGTGTGGAGGGGCCCTCTGTCACCATTCTGTCATTTCTGCTTATTTGTTAAGTGGTTGCAATGCAGTAAATGTGCATTTCTATATCAGGCCAGTCAGGTTGAGCGAGCTTGTGCCTAAAGCGTCAGACAGAAGACTCAGACCGCCCGGTCCATTTGCTTGTCTATCATCAGGCCTCAGAGGTTCCAAAGACCCCCTGAACCCCGCCCACAAACGTCTCCATGGTGATAACGTCTTACTCCCAACGAAAGGACATGAACGGTATTGTCTTGATAATAAGCTACCTGTGATCGCTCTGCCATTGACCATGGCCACACCCCTTTATCCCAAATGGCCCAATGGCGATCATTGGGGAAGTGAAGGGCCAATAGCACAGTGGCTGTGGAACAGCTAAGAAGCTTTGGTGTGCATTCCCTCTCTTGGCAACATATATCAGAATTCTTTCACACAGCAGCCATTTTCTTTTTCGCTGAATTGGTACTGTCACTTGTCATCCTTAATTCATCGGTACTTTTGACGTGGTTGTTGTTTTGTTTTTTTTTACTTTGAGAGCAAAGCTGAAAGGGGCCTCCATTGCCTTACTGAAGCTTTCTGCCAGGCCTTGGAGTCTTCATCTCCGCCGTGACAGCCATGTTCCAAGTGGACTCCGATACGCATCTATCTCATATCCTCTCCTCTGTTTCTGCAACAGACTGTGAGAACTGAGCTCCCGCCACAGATATGTCAGCACACAAAACACAGAAAATGACTGAGCGTCCTTTCCCATTATGTACGAGTCAACGTGCGATGCTGGATCAACTGGGCAGACGTGTCAAATAACGTCAAAGAATGGGGTCTGTAGCCAGAGGGATGAACAGAATTGACACAAACATGTAAACCCATCACTAGAAAGAACGGTATGAAGGATACTGCTCCCTTCATTTCACCACGGCCCTCTGGTTAATCAGCCACCTGCAATCTGCCAGCGTACCCACTGCATCCTCTCGATCAGATTAAATGAAGAAACACATTTTCAGCTAAAGACTACATTTTCAGCGGAGTAAATCCACTCTCAAAGCACTCAGAGCTGGAAGTGCTCCCTAGCCAAAGTGTACAGTACAAAGGAAGTCAACTGTAATTAAATGCACGTTGCAATGCAATTCCGAATGCAGACTTCGGCTAAAACTGAAGTTGACGGTTTTGCCATTACCTATTTGAAATATACGCAATGCGAGCCGACACTGCACTTTGACACATTCACAGAATCTTAGCAGAAATGACAAAAAGGTTGCTTAACCCCTTCACGCAGATGCCAAATTTGGCTTAAATGAAGCAAGACAGTTGTACTATTTACAATACTAACTTAGATTAGATTATTTTCATTATTTAGGTCAAAATAAAATGCCACAAGTGCAAAGAAACTTTGGACAATTTGGTAGGTAATTGTTATGCTATTCAAGTCTCCGTGTAGCAACCGCTCAAGAGTTCGCCGCTACACAACCCTTTCAGCCGGTAGTAGGAAGGAGGGCGCAACGTCCTCTTCAGGGCATGACTCCTCGAGCTCCTGACTGTGATTCCAACTTGCCCGGGGCCGCTTGGACACAACGATTCTCCCCCGCCGAGTCCCTCCCCCCACCCCGGGAGTGGCTGCCAATTGCCGCTCCCTCAAAGATACCGGCAGGACCCGGAGCGCGGACCCCTGATCCTCTGTGTGCAACCACACCGACTCTGCACTTTTACCGCTGCGCCACCGTGGCACACCGATTATGCATTTTTAAAATGTGTACTATGTTAAAGCGGGGAAAGTAAGAGGTCTATAACTGAGTCACTGTAAGAACGTGATAGATACGTGCAGCATCTATAGTCTATAAGTCTCTATACTCTCCGTATCAGGTGCAGTGTTACTTCAAAAGAAGGCCTTCCCACCAATTCTCATGCGGAAAAGTAATGTTTTTATTCCAATAAAGCAATGGAGGCTCGGGACTGACAGGCAAATGGGGACGGTGCTCAGAGGGTAAAAGATAAACATTTGATGAATTGGCCAATACTGGTGGAGTGATGGGCTTCATATGTGCATAATGTCTCCGGCCGGCCCGCGGTTCAGATTGCCTGCCAAGATAAGGAAGCATAATGAATGGGCGAGCGTTGGTCAGCAGTAAAAACTAGGATTTGACTGCTTTTAATAACTTAATAAAAAGAAAGTATACGGACAGAAATGCCTTTTGCAAAAGGAGGAGGCCCCAGTAAGATGAAAGCTTGATTAGCTCTTTGTCGGGGGAGTCTGTGAGATATATCCGCACACTCTGTGACCAGGCAAATGAAATGGAGGGAAATAGACAGTCGTTGATGGCTTTTCTCATGGGTGATAATGAGACAGGTTTGTGTTATGACGGACTTGCTGCTGATTTTCTTCGAATTGGCGTGTGCTTATGTAAAACACTTTAGATAACAAAGAACACGGCATTTGATTGAATTATCCCATTTAAGGAACCATAGTTGACTTTCATTTGATGCCATTTATTGTTAAAAAAACAAGTGTTCATCGAAAGGACGTGAGTCATAACAAACCATCGCTATATTATCTCAACCAAAGTAAAAAATAAAACTCAAAAATAAGAATTGGCCAATATATCAAAGGCAACAATTTAAAGCTGCAATATATAACTTTTAATGTGTGAAACATTAAAAAATAGAGCATATTTGCAACAAAAAAAAAATTTAAAAAGATGGCTCAACTCATTGTGTGGGATACGTTTATATATATATATATATATATATATATATATATATAAAAAATAAAAAAAAAATAAAAAAAAGGATTTAACTCAATCAAAATCAATCAAAATCTGAAATGTACTTAAACCACGTTGAGGAGATGCTGATTTGCAATCAGTATATGTACGTCTAGCTGCCCCACAGAGTAACGTTTTTTTTAAAAACAACATCTGCTGCTAGGATGTTACATACATGTACTGCTGGGTGTGGCTACTTCCTATAACGTTCCTTTGCTCGCCTTCGCTGTGGGCAGAGAATGGGAATTCCAGAAAGAAGCCGAACCGCTGAGGCTGACGGGTAGCCCCAAGGCACTGTCCTAGTGCACGGCCGGACCTCACGGCCAGGGATCAAACCCGGACCATGCTGGTGTAGTCTGCAGACAGATGGTTCTAGATGTTTCTAGGGATGCTCAGGGTTTTAGAGGGCCGAGATGCCTCTCTCTCACCAGCGCCCCCCGCTGGTTGGCCAGGCGCTCGCAAGTCCGTGCATGGAGCACAGTCTTCCTGCAACTCATGTCTGTGTGAGCCAGACTCACGAACTGCAGTGTGAAACATAAATGGGGGAAAAAGCACGACTTTACTTTTTTTTAAATTTTATTTTATTTTATTTTTTTAAATAAGGATGTGGAATTGGCTTCCCACACACCACTTAAACATCCATGTATTGCATTTACAAAACGACCATCTGTTAAACCCTGTTGGTACTATATATGTTCGAGCAGCTGTAGAAAGCTGCGGGGTTCATCGCAGTAGTGTGTTGGGCTGCAGACATGACCTTTGCAGGGATTTTGTGTTCTGCCTGTTTATAGAGGCAGTGAAGAACCAGTCCAATGGGACCGGTTTGAAACGCAACATAATATGCAAAAATCCCAAACTATGTTAACTGCACTTTGAAAAGTACATACACATCTATTAACGTGACATTTGTATATCCGATACAGAAGTACTTAATGTCAAAACAATAAATGTGCCCGTGGCTGAATTTACATGAAGGGATATTTTAAGGGTTACGCCCAATTTATTAACTTGTCATATGTCATATCCCACCCTTGACTTGCTACAAACTTAAAATAATAAAAATAATTTAAAAAACAAAAAAAGCACAGCTGTGGGGAGTGGACACCTCTGCTCAAAATGAAGTGAACAGCTGAATAAAATAGAAGATCATTGAAACTGGTCTAGAATCCAACACTTGCACATAACATGAGTAACAAATATGGCCCAATTGTTAATTATTCCTTTTCAGTTAAGTTTTTCACTAATCACATTCCACTGTAGCCTACTACATAGATATCAACTCCAGTTGTTGGGGACCAAAATGTTTTCTGATTTCTTCTTATACATAAGCTGAAGTGTACTCACTTATTACTGATATAACAGCGACATGTGTTTTATGATTTATTAGCATTTCATAAAAATATAACTAACAGGCAATTATGGTTGATTGGCATAATTATAAAGAAAAACAAGTCATCATATGAAATGTACACATAGCACAGAACAGCATAGATAATCAGGCTGGGAGGTTGAGGTTTTGCATAGCAAACATGTGGCAGGCATTTTATGTTTTCTGGAAAACCGGTGTTTCCGATATTTTGTCCACCCCCTGTACATAGTAAATTCATTTATTTCTCAGCAACATAAAAATCAACAATGACGATAGCACATGAAACGATGTTAAAAAACGAAAAGTCTGAATAAATAGTTAAAAAGCAAAGAGAGTCCAAACATCAGAAGTACACAAGGCCCCAATAACTCTTCATTCAGAAATCACTGAAACTTAATGAAAGGGAAATAAAGCAGATAAACACTGCTTGAACTGTTTGGGCTTTGGAACAATTCATTCAAGCTTTATTTTCAAATTGAACACTTGAACCGTATGCCGCGTGTATCAGGTACATTGCATCCATATCAAGGTACTTAACCTGAATTGCTTCAGTATATCCAGCTGTATAAATGGATAGTATGTAACCTGAATTGCTTCAGTACATATCCAGCTGAATAAATGGATAGTATGTAACCTGCATTGCTTCAGTATATATCCAGCTGTATAAATGGATAGTATGTAACCTGCATTGCTTCAGTATATATCCAGCTGTATAAATGGATAGTATGTAACCTGCATTGCTTCAGTATATACGTATCCAGCTGTATAAATGGATAGTATGTAACCTGAATTGCTTCAGTACATATCCAGCTGTATAAATGGATAGTATGTAACCTGCATTGCTTCAGAATATTTCCAGCTGTATAAATGGATAGTATGTAACCTGCATTGCTTCAGTATATATCCAGCTGTATAAATGGATAGTATGGAACCTGCATTGCTTCAGTATATATCCAGCTGTATAAATTGATAGTATGTAACCTGCATTGCTTCAGAATATTTCCAGCTGTATAAATGGATAGTATGTAACCTGCATTGCTTCAGTATATATCCAGCTGTATAAATGGATAGTATGTAACCTGCATTGCTTCAGTATATATCCAGCTGTATAAATGGATAGTATGTAACCTGCATTGCTTCAGAATATTTCCAGCTGTATAAATGGATAGTATGTAACCTGAATTGCTTCAGTATATATCCAGCTGTATAAATGGTAAAAAATAAAAAAATAAAATAAAAATGCTAAAATGTAATGCTGTAATGCTGTGTAAGTCGCTCTGGATGAGAGCGTCTGCTAAATGCCTGTAATGTAATGGAATGTAATGTATATGAACAGAAAGCACAGCGGTGTGGTTATATACCATGCTGTGGGTTATACGGTGCAGGTGTTTTAATGCTCTCAGGTTTGGGAGGTGCCTGTACGGGGGTGGGGTGGATGGGCGGGGGGCCGGGAGGGGGGTGGGGTGGAGGTGGATGGGGTGTCGCGGGGTGAAACCAGGGCCAGCGTACCGAGAGCCCCGGCGGAGACGCGGTGTGAATTATACGCCGCCTCTCAGAGATTCACGGCCCTCCCTTCCGTGGCGGGAGGTTAATACTCTCACATGTCATTAGGTCTCCTGCCTGTGCCGATGCTTCATTGGATCAGGCAGGGAGTGATTTCCTCACGAGGCAGAGGACAGCGCACTTCAAAGGGAGGGTGGGGGGGTGGGGGGATGTGGGGGGGGTGTGGGGCGGGGAGCCGGGGGGGTCAGGACGCTTTGATTAATGACCAGGGATCAGCAGAGGTCGGCCGTAGGTAAGAATGCGACTGAAGCTTTTGACAGGGCCTGACTTTATAAGCCGGGTTTGACCCCCCCCGGGCAGAGCAGACTTTTGTTTCCAGCACTTGCCTCGGCCTTGCCTTAAGATTTTAATCTAATAGTGTTAATACATTGTTTTATAAGTACATATGTTTGGGGGGGGGGGGGGGGGGGAAATAATTATTTACACTATCCACAAGTGGGAGTAAAAGTAGCCATTTTGGAAATTTTCTGGTGAAAAAAGTAGCCAAGTTAAACTTTATGAAAAGCAGCTCTACATTTTGTCATTTTCACATTTAGGGAAAAAAACTTGCAAATTCCCAAAAAAAGTTGCGAGACCTAACAACAAACTCACAAAAGCAGGCAACGCTTGACTGCGAGGTAATTTCATCTTTTTATAAAAAAAACAAAAACAACAGACTAATTAAAAATGAAAGAAAAGAATGGCGTGTTAATAACAAAATTAAAAGTGTCACTTCTCTTTGTATTAACGTATGAAATCAAGCTAAAATTGGCAAAACAGTGAAGCGTGTACCCAGGCTACAGTGCTGAGAAGTGAAAACGTGTTGGCAACCTCATCTTTTGTCCAATTAAAAGGACGTGTAATATTGTAGGCCTGGCAACGAGACAAGTGTACGCATGCAAAATGTGTCAGCCACCAGTAACTGTGCTAATAATACTGATGCTAGATATACTATACGGGACAGCAGGCCAGATCCTCTAGCCCATCCATATGCAAGCACCATATGCTGCACACAATAAACAATCCCTCAGGAAGGGGGGGGGCCACAAATCTTGGGCCCGTTACTATTGGGCACAGACTAAATTACAATCATTACAATGTGTCTTTGTAGCCGTTATGCCACTCATAATTCAATAAAAAGACAGCTCCCGCAATGACGGCGTTCGTTTTGAAATTAATCTTAGAACGACGGCCTAGCTTTTAGCATCAGGCTAAAGCAGTCGCGTGTTCCACGGTGTGGGAAACAACAGGCTTTGGCGGTCGACTTGCGCCGAGATTCGGTCACGTTCACCGCCTTCCTGCTCATCCTGTTCACATGCAAAAGCTCCTGCGTTCTAGAACAGGACAAAACTGATACTCTAGAGGTGTACAATCCAGGTTCAGAAAGTAAAAGTCCTCCCTGGTATTTTGATCCAATCACCTGGATTTTCTAATTACCACAATTCTTCAGCCAGGAGGTAGCACTAATTAGTGAAATCAGCTGGCTGAGTTCATGGGTGGAACACATCGCATGGCAGGACTTTTACTTTCTGACCCTGCAATTTTACACCTCTGGTTTCCTGTATACAGATTGGTTTTTAAGTGGCTTTACCCCAAAGAAGCAACACATGGCAGGCCTTTTACTTTCTGACCTGAACTGTCCACCTGTGCTAATACTGCCCCCAAGTATCTAGTACATATCACACTGTTGGTGGTAATGGCTGCTGGCACTATTAGTGGAACAGTATGGATAGTGCAAGGCTTAAAAATTATAATAAAAAAAACAACAAAAAAAAACAACTCTGCATATCCCTGTTACTTATTATTGTGGCAGTAATATACACCTACCACGTAGAGCTCCATTCAAGATTTCGTTTGAACGTATTTGCAATTTTAAAAGGCCGTCTTCCGATTTGGCACTGGCATTTAAAATTCTCATGGAGCTTTTCACCTGCGTCTGAATGACAGAAAAAAAAGACTTTGCAATGAACTATGGGAGCTTGTTACAAAAGGAAAATCAGGAATGGCTGCATACACTGTCCTGCAAGATAAAGTCTAACGGATAGAAGCATGGTATTGACACACCGACACGCTTGATCCATGTGGACACATGTATAATAGATTTTGAAGTAGCAAATAATTTTGCCAAGAGAAAACGCCAAAGTACATTTCTTATTATCAGAAGCAGAATTCCTCTCAGCATTACATGCATCACGCTCTGGTCGTTTGCATTATCATCTGCAGATTAATTAATTGTTATTAATTAACAATTAATTAACTTATTTTGGGGTGAATTTCTCCTTTATAAATGACGTCAGGCCAGGCACATTTTTGGGTTTAAAGCATTGAGCCCGTTCGCAATCATCTCCCTCCATTGCCTTTACATACTGGATGTAAAACATTGAGCTCAATAAACGCACATTATATTCTAAAGCCTCTAGAGGGCTATTTTACAGGAAATCAAAAACAGAGATTGTGTCTGCTCTAAGCCGCCTGTTGAGTGCTCCTTAAGAGGCCTCTGCATTTTCTGCATGGAGACATCTATATAATGACCAGGTTAGCTTATGAAAGTCAGCCTGTAACAGCTCTATCATTTGCTCCAAAACACCCGAACTGCCGCCAAAATTGCCTGAATAAAGTTAGAGCCTCTATTAAGCATCACCTTTGTGGGGGTTTACGCATTTCACCATAAAATATCAGATATTCATATGAAAATTACTTCAGAGCCAATCAGTTTCCCTTAAACACAGTCCAGTTTTCGGTTGTTGCTGGTTGCTATAACGGTTAACGGCTTTTCCCCTGTCACGGTTGCTAAGCATTCCAAACTTATTATGGACATTTTCCAGCAAAAACAAAGACGCCTCGCTGGAGTTTTCGTTTTCGCGGGCTGAGCCGTCACGCTCGAGGCCTCGCCCGTTTGAACGTCAGCCCGATATTAAACAATCGCTAAGCAACTGTCACTCCATGGCAAACGATCAACGGCTCCTGACGAACGACCTTGACACACCTAGCGCCGGTGGTTCTTCCCGAACCCCTCCCATCTCAAAAAGCCGCATTAAGGCCGTACCTCCGCCTCCCCCCCGTACGAGCGCGCGTTTCGTAAACGCCTCAAATTGAGCCGTTAAAGCCGCCGCTGAAGGCTTTGCGACAACCCCACTTAGGGGAATCCGTCTAAAATCTCATCTTATCCCCACCAAAGGAGCAGAGAATTCTTACTTTCAATATTAAGGGGGGAAATTAAAGCGTCCGATTATTTAATTGGAATTAGGCGTGGGGCTGGGGTAGAACAGAAAGGGATTAAGGGCCGCGCCACCTGCGTTGTCTCTCTCTCTCTCCTGGGCCCCATTACCGCCCTTATTAGTTTTTACTCAGCAGATTAAAATGTGAGAGGCGCAATCTTTGATCTTTTTACTCGCTGACACAAATCCTTTTAGGCCCCGGCATTCTCTGCTAAGATAATTAGCGCTAATTAGAGGGTCTGCAGAAGCCCGGGTGCCACGCCCCTCCTCTCCTCTCCTCCGCCAGCGACTCAAAATGTGTGTGGGGCCCTCTCGTTCAACCCCCCCCCTTTAAGAAGGGCAGGATCCGTAAATCAATCTCTGGCTTTCTCGAGCAGACAATAGGTCTGAATATTCATTAGCCAGCCATGGTTGGAAAAGTCTCACCGCACCTCATAAGCTCTAACGGGTAAACGTCAATGTCAAATGTTGACGACGTCGATACGCAAGCAACTGCCACTTATAACAGGTGGTCAGGGAAAGCTTAGCTCGCTAACTCACAAATGTTGAGCACCTGAAATGAACACACCGCACCAGGTCAAACGAGGACAAAGTGACGGTGCTTGACAAGTCTTGGCTTTTGGGGGTCAAGGGTCACACACCTCTCAGCCCTAAGGTAGTGGCGTGACGAGGAAATATAAAGTAAAGGAAGGAGGCAGCTTTATTAATTCCAGTTTATAACGATCAAGGACACACGAACATAAGCACACAGGAATATGTAATTAAAGATGTAATCACACAGGCCACATTCCGTGTGTTTGCTTGACATGATGATACATAGAGTAGAGCAACATTTTAACTGATACACTGGCTGATCTGAATTGACTGGGGTTAGGTTAGCTCAGTAATGCTTTGCACCTGCAAACATGTACGAAACTGACCAGTAGCGGCCTTTTCACAGTCGGTTATTAAATGGGCCTGTCACGGTCAGGATTGGATAAAAAACAGTGAAAAGCACATTCTTCTTTAACAAGTTCCCCCAAACATGTTAATAATTCAATAATAAAAATGTAATGTAAGCAGACATGTGAATCTGTGGAAGCATTACCAAACTATTAAAAAATCTGTACCTTAACTGGAACCTCTGAGTAGTTGTGCGCATTTGTAAAAACTGTTTATTTTGATCATGGAAAATTAACGCAGAGTTAAGATGCAACCTATGGTCAGGCCAATGTGGACTAAAAACACACTTTACTGTGGAAATCTGTGAAGAGAAAGCTAAGTGAACATATTTCCCCAAGAAGTGCTTTAGCGAAGGCTGAACAAGCCCGGATTGGACCCGTGCCAGTCAGAACGAAAGCGAAGGCCCTTTCACTTTCAAATGGTCCTGAAGAACGACCAGGTTATACCTGTAACTACAGACAAAGGAGACACACTAAGGTATTTCGTAACGGTCTGTGACAATGCAAACGTCCTCCCAGGGCCGGCTGCCTGAAAAGAGGCTAGTGAAAGCTGAAATGTAGGCTACTCCTTTCATGCAGTGTACACAGTATACGATTACCCTTTTTCAGTTCGTCCTCACAGGCTAAAATTCAATAAGGAGGCTCCCCATCTGAACCTACGGAAGACGGCCTCAACTGTGGATTGACATGAGTTTCGATGAGGAATATGACAGCTAATCTAAGAAGCTTTAACTTTGAACAGAGGCTACATTGGGGGGGGGGGGGGGGAGGTTATGGGTTGTTTTAAGAGCCGGTGTTCCATTAACTTGAAAAAGAAAGAAAAAAAGCAGGCTCATTAGACGAGGCATGTCTCGTCACATCCTTCAGCGGTCGTACGGCTCCGAATCGCTGTCATCACCATTAGCCGTCGTTTCCCAACTGGCCTCAGCGCTTATGAAGTGTTCTTCGGAGTGTAATGATCTAAATCTCTCCAAAGATCATCTGTTCAAAGGCTTTCTGGGCCCTACCTCCCATGTAGCCGGCTGACATGTCAAGCAAGCATTAAACAGCTGCCTGTCAATCTTTCTTTTTTTTTTTATGTTGAAAAAAATAATAATAAAGAAGCTATTGTTTGCCTGTGCTTCAGATAGCAGTGGGCAGATCTTTAGCAAATACCGTATGCACAACATAATGCTGGGGACACTAACCACGGTAAATATAAGTCATGTCCAACAAGCGCACACTGGCCTCTACGCTTTCATTTAACAGTGAGAAAAGCAAAAGTAGGCTAACAGGTTAGCATGAGAGAATGATAAAGGACAAGTCTGTTGGATTTCACAAGCTTGTTTGATTTGGCTGATCCGTATAAACGTCAGGGAGCCCGTTCTGTCTTCCTGTTCCACTGTCTCTACCCCAAACTACACCAGTACCATTGGGCTCAACAGTCAAGAAATGCTCAAATCCCCCTGCAGTAGTGATCTGAACTAAGGACCTAACATTTTAAAACTAGCTAAATAATGAAATCTCATTTCAACGCCTCTCTTTCACACCCTGTTACAGTTCTGCTGAGTATAGACACAATTCATAAGTTTGCTCAAATTATTTTCACATCATTAAAAGTGAAATACGCCGGGGAAAAAGTATTTTGGTCAACCCGGTGCTTCCTGTCAGTGCATCAACCAGAGTATAATCTCAGAGAGATGAAAAAAAACACTTTGGATTGACGGTGGACAGTGTTTCGGCAGGCTACTGGCTTGTGTGCTAACCCAGGGTGCACTTGGGTATTCACAACCAAACTCTGTGGGAGAGCTAGTGTTTACGGAGGGCGGTTGCGGGAACTCGGGAGTAAGGTCTGAAGACAGCGTTTGTTTTCGGAGGAGTCTGCGCCCGGGGGGATGTCTCTTCTCCAGAGAAGAAGAGTAGAGGGCAGGGGAAAGGTTTCACTTCGCCTGTCAACCAAGTTGGAAAACCAGCGCAACCCCGTCCATTCTCTGCTGGAATACAACGGTCTTCATGAAACAAACAAACAAACAAAAAAATGTCTAAAATGTTTAATTAAAAAAAATATTTTTTTGTATTTCAGGATTTTAATTTGGTTGTTTGTTTAAAAAGTATTCTTTCGAAAACTGAAAACCTGGATATATACGTACTTGAAAGGAACACATAATATTAAACAGTTGTTTGAAAAAACCTACAACCCTACAACAAGATGTTGGTATTTCAACAAAACATATTTTTATTTCAACAACCCATGAAGGAACATAAACCTTGCATATTCCATACAGCTTTCTAAATATTGTATTGGCAAGTTCCTGGTATTGGCAAGTTCCTGCTTTTCAAACTGGAAGGGAGATCGTTTTCTGTTCATTGTGGCTTTTGTCTGTACAACATGGCCAGAGCAAAATATTTATGCTTGAAAATAAATTCCTCAATCCCATTTAGCCCTGGATGCCGTATCTAAGCTGTCTGCTTGTTGGTGTCATTTTGACATTTTGACATTAAGCTGAATCTTTGACAAACGACAAATGACACAAATCTATACAAAACCGCAAATTCTGTCGTGGGTAAGTTCTAAACAGGTCTGAAATGGTTAGCTGTAATGGGCTGCTGAGGCAGCTATGTGAATTTATTTTCCGTATTTTTGCTAAATATAGGTTTGCAATGAACATAAGGAATGGATTCAGAGCCTGAAACAGTATTTACAATGAAAGCCCTAATCCCATCTAATCACACTATGAAATATCAGCCCAGCTGATAATAGTTCCAATCAAACCCTCTGCACAAATAGACCCGGTTTCCAGACTGGAAAATGTGTGTTTCAGAACCACAAAATGCCGTAGACACACACAATGAATGCCTTTTTTTCCTTTTTCCACGAGATCCCCCTTTGTTCTTGCATATTCTGTATATTATTGTGTCCTGTCATTGTATAACCATGTATTTATTAAATGTACAGCACTTTGGTTGACGGTAGTCATTTTAAATGTGCTTTAGAGTTTGAATGTTTTTCACCATTTTTTTCTCCACAATTTGGAATCCCCAATCACGTTTATCAGTGATCATTTTCGCAACCTCCGGCACTGATTCAGGGCGAAGGATTTCTCGCTCAACCACGTGTGTCCGACAGCAACAGATATACAGATAACCTTGAAACAAGCCGAACCCGGCCACAAGTACAGCCCGGTTCACTCATAAAAACGTCTCCGTGAACCGAGAGTAGGTGTAAACACAGAGGCCGTCGGTCTTTCAAGCTGCGACTTGGGCCGACTGGCGTTGAGAGCAGTACGGTCATCTAATGACCTCTAATTTGGAAACATGCTGTTAGATTAACACGGTGCTACAGACGTGCCCTTGCCTTGAACAGGACACATTTAAATGCCGTTGGGGAAAATAGCAGGCATTTTCTAAACGAGGCCTCAGTGGAGAAACAGCTTTATGTGAGTTAAGACTAAAGTGGCCATTACGAACAGGGCCTTTAGCATATGGTTTAACAGTTAAAGATATCAGTAATCAGTTTATACGGATTATGTTGCTGCATGATTGCCATTAGGTTCTTGGTAAAATTTTTATTGTAGTTTACTTGTTTCTTTTATTACAAACATACTGATGTCAACTTCAACATAAAATCCTGAGGGAATTAAAAGCCTTTTTGTATACTGTACTGGATGTTATTTCAATCGTTTCTGGCAGATATTATGTAGTCTTTTGATGATTAAAAAAATTGATTAATAAAAAAAAGATTTAAGTACTAAAAAAAAGAAACTGCTCACCATTGCTGTCCAAAGTGATAAGAGAATTAAGAGCTGAAACTAAACTCAAACCCAAGCCAATACCTCCGCATATGCATTACATTATGTTCAAATTATGTTTATAAAACACCAGGAAATCCCTGAAACTAGCTTTTCCCTCTTTCAAAACATTTTGGCTACTTTTTTTACAAGGATAAAAAACATGAGCAGTGACTATGATTTAATAGCAAATGAATTACCCACACGCACATCCTCCTGTGACCCGGCAGGAAAAAACCTTTAAAATATTTCTACATCATACAAGTGACTTGGACAACAAAAACATGCTGCAGAAAAATTATTTAACAAAATTGTATTTTTAAATTTTTTTTTAAATTGAATGTCCCTTGTAGTGTTGGTTTCAGCATAGTAAAATATGGTTCTTAAAACCAGACTCATGTCATGTCAAGAATGAATTGCTGGGTCTTAGAAAGATATGACAGGACTGCAAGGAGCGAACTAATAGTAAATAAGTCAGAAAATTGCCATATTTGCTACAATAGTTCCATGCCCCCCTGAGGAAGCAGCCCCATTGTCTGAGGGACATGACGTCATCTGTCACACACCCCCCCTCCCTTCCCCAGCCTGGAGGGAGCGCCACGATCGTGCCGGCGGTGGTGGTGGTGGTGGGGGGGGGGGGGGGTTTGGTTTGAGCGCATTCCTCAGGACTCTTAGAACTACAGTAACCCTCCAAACAATTTATCCAAACAGGCGGCGGTGCAGAGGGTAGAGGAGAGACATGTGGAAACAGACGAATAAGCAACATCAATTACCTCCGGCCTGACCTCGGAGGCCCAACGACGCTCTGCGCCGCATATTTCACACCGAATAGCCGCAGATTGAAGCTGACGCGCCCGGGTGGAAAAAGCCGGGCCTCGCACGGTTCCCCCGCACCATGTTTCAGGGAGGGGGGTGGGGGGGCGAGGGTGAGGGTGGGGAGGACAACGACCCATGAATGAAAAATCGCGCATAATAGGTCTCGCTTTATTTTAAAGTGAAACAAAATGGCTCAATTTGGGCACTTAAGTCTGTGGGAATTGGCCCCCTGTGAGAGGGGGGTAGAACATGCGATGGGGACAGCTGAATCAGGCCTGTGATGAGCCGGCTGCGTGGGGAACAAAGCCACACGTCCAACACGCTTACCGCCACGCTGGAGAGGTGCGGGGCACCCCCATCCTCCTCCTCCCCCCTCCCCCCCTCCCCCCCTCCACCCCCCCCGCTTCGCTAAAGGCCAAGTTTGCCTTCGGTTTTTCCTCACGGGGGAAAAAAAAAAAACACAGCTTCCTTTCCCCTTCTGCTCTGACATACACACCCTGCTCCGCCGCGCGTACAAAAGGCAAAGCAAAACGCATGAACTGCGTTCGGCACAATGCGCCGCAAACCCACACACCAATTACACTCGGCAGACAATGTTGCGTTACATTCACTCATTTAGCAGACGCTGTTATCCAGGCAGACTTACACAGATTACCTGCTTTACCTTAAATCCCTTCATGCAGCTGGGTACTTTACTCAAGTAATTCAGGTTAAGTACCTTTGCTCAAGTGTACAAAGGCAGTGCCCCACCTGGCAATCAAGCCCACATCCTTTGAGCTACAAGTCCAGTCCCCTAAACATTATCCTACACTGCTGCCTTAAGTAGCAAGGGATCAACCCTTGCTTGCTAACTCCACCTTTCACACAATGCCACACACGTGATACTCACACCACAGGTATTAGGCGTTTTAACACTTTTAATTATTGCCTTGCCTGAGAAAAGACAATAAAAATACCAGTCGAAGGTGGGGAATGACACCAGCTCATCACGGTAAGCCAATTGTCTGGTAATTAATCCAAAATAGTCTGCTTCAAATGCAATGTTGGCCAACAACTGGCAAACAGTCAATCTAAAGTGACAGAAAGGCCTTCACACTCAAGCTTTTCAAGATTGTTACACAGGACCCACCCCTAATTAGTCCCCGAAATATCAGACCAGCCATTACTTCCAGTTTTAGGACAGTGTGCTGAAAAAGGACATAGAGCCAAGCAAACATCCAGCATTCACTACACAATGCGCTTTTCCACAAAGGATTACACAAATCTAAAATTAACGTAAACATTTTTTTCCCCCACTGTGGAATTCCCAGTTCTCCTGCCATTCCAGTCGATCTTTGCATTTTTTATCGAGCGTGGTCACTCTCGTTTCCATAGCAACTGCGATGACACTCGATGATGCGCGATGGCGGGACGGCACACCAACCAAAGACCAACAGACTGAGACAATGGCCTCTTCACAGTCTAAACAAAGACCAGAAAACACACACAAACACACACAAACACAAAAAACCCAACAACAACGGAGACGCAGAACCACTGAGTCGTCAACTCAAGCTACTTTTGAAGACCGAAAGTCGAACCAGATGGGGAATTCCCTCTCATTTATGTGTAGACCTTCTCCAAACATGCATTCCACACTTCAACATTTCTGAGAAAATCAAAAGAGGAGGATATGTAATTTTATGTTAGGATAAAGTTTCATGAACTTTACAAAGGCAGTGGGACACCCACTCTTATGCAAAACACACCTTTTAATTCTCATGATTTTAAAATGAGCAGGGTGGACAGAAGCCAACTGTTGCTATACAGCATGGTAATATTGGGGGCACGCGATGTTTTCCCATCATGCATTGCTCACGAATGTTCCCTCACTAGTCTATTGCGGTTTTTTACAGCCAACCCCAGCTTGCTTCAAACTGACAGTCCAGGCAGAGTACTCTTCTAGCTAGCGCTTCTGTTAATAACGCTTGATTGGTTTAACCGAACTGGACACACCTGCATTCTTTCTTTCAGACAATCTGTTTATCATCACAATCCCATGGATATTTCTCCAAATTCATTAGTTCAACAAAAGCCTACACACTCTCTTTAAGCAAAGCTTCGGGCTTAAGGTGATAACGTAAATGTAATTTTCCCGTAATTAAATGTTTAAGACAACCTGTAATTTTTGATAAAGAGCTCGTTCCATTTTTTCCCCCTGTATTCCAAGTTTATTAATGTGAATTTTTAACATGATCACGAGTGACACTAATAATAGTATGAGCCCGGCTCTGCTTTTAAAAGACAAATTGCCAAATGGAACAGAGCGTGTCATTATGAAAAATTAAAAAAAAGGTTCCGCATTGTTCCGCGTGGCATTTAACCCCAACACAAGTGCTGGATGTCACCGATTTGTTTTATTCAAATGGAAGTGCACAAAGGGGGGGGGAAAAACAATATAAAAACGTCCCTTTTGGTTACCCGGAGCAGTGAACTCTCCCTACATCTACAAAGATATGAGCACAAGTCAAATACAATAATGACAGGCCATCAGACCCCTCTCACGTCCAACGTGCAAGCAGAGAAGGAAAAAATGGTATCTGGTTGACGTGCATTAGAAAGGAGGACTTCAAGGGGAAGATGAGTTTTTTTTTTTACGGCAATTATAGTGTCAGCCCTGCCAGTTCCCTCTGAAATGTGCACATTTATTTCACCCAATGAGAGGGAAGCATTACAGGAGGCGTAAAATGAGAGGAGTAAATCTCTACAAAGACAAACGGGTGATACACCAGCGCCCAAGCAGATAGCGGTTTGTGGTACACATTTAACTCATAATTGAATTTAATGCATTTTTTAAAAATAGTTTCCCATCAGAGATTAACATGGTGGAAGAAGGCAACAGTTAAGGAAACCCCAGAGACGAAAAGGGCGCTTGGTGTTATTTATGGTACAACACACAAGTTTACGACCGTCGTCAGTACAACTGACCACATTTTTTGTTATTTTGGTTCTGTACTCGAGCACTTTGAGTTTGAAAGGATACTAAGATACAAAGGATCTCTGCATTTGAATGGATCTCTATGGGAATTGGGGGGGTGGGACTAGATTTAGTTGTAAATTACACTGGAACAGTATGGAATACATAGTTGGCAAAATGGCTGTAAGTCATCAAGGGTGTGAGGTATCAAACAAGCCTCAAACCATCACTCTGCTGCCAGATATGCAATAGATATGGATGGATAACCAAGGGTTTCGTGTCCTGACTTATTTTAAATTAAACTGTCCAATATTTTTTGATGCCCGAAAATGGGGGGGGACTATGTACAAAAGGTTCTATAATTTCTAAACGGTTCATCTGATATAGATGAACATACCCTCAAATGAAAGCTGACAGTCTGCACTTCATTGTCATTGTATCCTTTCAACCTAGATACAGAACCAAAATAACAAAAAATATGTGACTGTCCAATGAATTATGGTGCTCACTGTAAGTTGTAAATTGTAAAAGCGCAACAGGAACAAACGACCATTAAGTGCATCTACACTCACCATTTACCTATATACTAAAGAATATCTAGCACTCGCCATATACCTATATACTAAAGAATATAGCACTCGCCATATACCTATATACTAAAGAATATCTAGCACTCGCCATATACCTATATACTAAAGAATATCTAGCACTCGCCATATACCTATATACTAAAGAATATCTAGCACTCGACACACACCTATATACTAAAGAATATAGCACTCGCCATATACCTATATACTAAAGAATATCTAGCACTCGCCATATACCTATATACTAAAGAATATCTAGCACTCGCCATATACCTATATACTAAAGAATATCTAGCACTCGCCATATACCTATATACTAAAGAATATCTAGCACTCGCCATATACCTTTATATACTAAAGAATATCTAGCACTCGCCATATACCTATATACTAAAGAATATCTAGCACTCGCCATATACCTATATACTAAAGAATATAGCACTCGCCATATACCTATATACTAAAGAATATCTAGCACTCGACACACACCTATATGCTAAAGAATATAGCACTCGCCATATACCTATATACTAAAGAATATCTAGCACTCGCCATATACCTATATACTAAAGAATATCTAGCACTCGCCATATACCTATATACTAAAGAATATCTAGCACTCGCAATATACCTATATACTAAAGAATATCTCGCACTTGCCATTTACCAATATGCTAAAGAATATAGCACTCGCCATATACCTATATACTCAAGAATATCTCGCACTCGCCATATACCTATATGCTAAAGAATATAGCACTCGCAATATACCTATATACTAAAGAATATCTCACACTCGCCATTTACCTATAAACTGGAGAGCATCTAGAACTGCTTCACGCCCTGGGGCTTGGCCTCCGCTACATGACCTGGCAAGCTATTCCACACATTAAGAACTCTACGAGCCTTATTTACAAAAACCTTTAGCACACGCAAAACCAATAACATGACCAATGATTGGTCATCATGGCATTTGTTTTGCACCAGTCATTGGTTGTGTTATTAGTTTTGCGTGCACTAAAAAGGTTTTGCACATGCTCAAAGTCTTAGTAAATTAGGCCCTATATATGAAGACATTCTTGCTGATATTCCTCGCATAGAGAGTAGTCAACATTACGGTTTTAATAACCAACGCTTATGAACCACACTGTTCTGTACATATTTATATGCAGCCCTTGATTACGTGCTATTGTGAGTGTATTTAGACAATTCAAGGGCTTGAGAACAAAAAAGGGAAAACGGTGAAATCGTGAGACAAGAAATCCATCATCTACCCCGTTCCCCCCACTTCCTTTCTCATTCAGAGTGAGTGCCGCACAGAACTCTCCCGTTGAGTGGCAGAGGGAATTATGGGTTATTGTCGTGTCAAAATGCAGAGGAACAGAACGATGAGATGCAATTGGATACTTAAGATGCAGTGTGACATCCACCCCGTCCCCTCTCCGTCATGATAATCTGAGGACACCGAGCGCTCAGAAGGAGAACGGAGAAGGCCGTAAAAGTTCCGTATAAATATGGCGAGGAAATCTTTCCGCATCTGAATACTTTGAGGTTTTAGTCGGTGGTGTAACTGGGTATACTGAGTGCCCACTCTTCAGTCAGGTATATTAATTTCACAATACATTTAGAACAGGTGGTGTTAAACCTTATTCTGTTCCGGGACCCCCACCCAGGCTCAAAAGCATCCGGGGGACCCCCCATAATAAGTGTTAAAAAGGGTTAAACAAAAATGGTTTTATATTTTTTAAATATTTCCCAAATCAATACATAGTCTTTGCATATCAAGTCTGGCCAGGGACCCACCTACAGTACCTTCAATGACCGCCTGTTAAAAACCCAGGATTAGGAACAAATGTCATGTGTATGATATGCAACGTACAGTACATGCAACCCTGGCCCTTTTAAACAATCTTCACAGAGGACACTGTATATACACAATCCTGTCACTACAGACTCAACTGCAGGGCTTCTTGTGCAATGGGACAAAAATCCTGTCCTTAAAATGTTGGCTATTCAGTATCTTAGTATCTTTGTCTCAATTTATTTAGCGAGTTAGCTAGCAAGCGAGCAAACGGCCATGATTGTGTTTCAGATGGCATTTCAGATGGCTTAATATTAGATAAAGATTAAGATATACATTATCGACCACGTGGCGTAATTTGACCCGTCCTCTGACTGGAGGAACCAAGGAGACCTTCAGTTCTGCTGTCCAATGGGGAGTAGGGGGAGGTCCCCCCCACCCCCACCCCCCCGACCCCCCTCTCGATTGACTGGATTGAGTGCAACCGGTCACACCCTGGCCACAATCTTCATTTCTCAGCGTACCATTAAAAAAAAGAAGAAAAAAAAAGGCAAAAGTTTTGATGGATATCAATCATGCACTGGGAAAGCGGAGAGTTGGGGTTAAAAAAAAAAAAGGGATGTTTCTGACAGGGTTTGAGAAAGAGCGATAATGGCTTTGTTGACAGACCCCAACCGTCGGCTCAAAATGTTTCTTTCTGCCCACCATAAATCTAAAGAATCCACACAGAGCAACCCTCACACTGGAGGATATTACAGTGTATTAAACTGCTGGATTCAATTTGTTTGGGCTGCATACAGAGCAACCCTCACACTAGAGGATATTACAGTGTATTAAACTGCTGGATTCAATTTGTTTGGGCTGCATACAGAGCAACCCTCACACTAGAGGATATTACAGTGTATTAAACTGCTGGATTCAATTTGTTTGGGCTGCATACAGAGCAACCCTCACACTAGAGGATATTACAGTGTATTAAACTGCTGGATTCAATTTGTTTGGGCTGCATACAGAGCAACCCTCACACTAGAGGATATTACAGTGTATTAAACTGCTGGATTCAATTTGTTTGGGCTGCATACAGAGCAACCCTCACACTAGAGGATATTACAGTGTATTAAACTGCTGGATTCAATTTGTTTGGGCTGCATACAGAGCAACCCTCACACTAGAGGATATTACAGTGTATTAAACTGCTGGATTTAATTTGTTTGGGCTGCATACAGAGCAACCCTCACACTAGAGGATATTACAGTGTATTAAACTGCTGGATTCAATTTGTTTGGGCTGCATACAGACCAACCCTCACACTAGAGGATATTACAGTGTATTAAACTGCTGGATTCAATTTGTTTGGGCTGCATAATCTTTTTTCTTAAACAGGGCAGGGGACAGTGTTCCACCTGGGCAGCAATGACTAATGACAGAGGACACACGCACGCACGCACGCACGCACACACGCACGCACGCACGCACACTCACACAGCAAGACCAGAGGGGAGCCTGCCACCTCACTGGGACAAATACAATTACAAACTCATATGCATGGCTGATTATAGAAAAGCCAAGACCCCAACTACATTTATTTGCTTATCTTCATTTCTTTAACGTGTGCCAAAATGTGGAACAGCAGATAAATATATCACAGTTAAATTATTTTCCCTTGACCACATTTTAATGCTACATATTTCAGTGAGCAGAATAAATACATTTACACTGCTATTTTTACTACACATTTATCATCATCATCATAAGTGCAATGTTGGAGTCGACACTTTCGTCATCATTCAACAGTTCATGCTGTATTTTTCAAGTGGAAATAACATAAAACATGTTATAGTAACTGTCGCATTTTCAGAAGCGGGTTCTGCTTAGCCATTTGACATTAGCCACTTTGTTGTTTAAAATTTTTCAGAATAGTGCTACCTTCCTTGGTCTCATTTCTTATGCTTTGAAGTGATTGAGCATAACTGCAGTTTCGGGGGGCGAATATAACATTATAAAAGTTACATTTACCTTGTTGTCCCGATTCTCATTCTTTACCAAAAGCAGTTGTATACTTGCAATGTTGGAACATGATTTCAGGCTGTAAATGAACAACCGACACTCACAATTGCTTGAAAAGTTCAAGTTCAATTGAGTGAAGCTTATCTTGTGCAGCAAGTTGTCTGGGGGATATTGTCAGCCAGGGAAGATGACTCGGTTTAAGTCTTATGGACCATCAATGCACAGCTTCATACAATTATCCTTCCATGGTTACGACATGAAAATTATTATGATTTATGCATGTGAACTTCCATTAACTGTAGCTTCTCAGAAATGAGAAAAGTGAAAGACTGCCTTGTTATAGTGTTACTTGTTGCCTATTTGCATTGGGAAGTTTTAGCATTCCAGTTTGAGAAAGAGTTTGATTCAATCTACTCAGTATAGTTTACATCTGACATACTTTTAAGCAAGAATATGATAAAAACAAATCCATGCTTGTGAACTACATTCTTGTCACCCTCATTTAATAACTTGTGAAAAGCCCTTGTTAATTCAAAATGCTTGTTGTAGTCATATTGATTACGTTAAATTAGTACGCTACAATCTGTGTTTTTTTCTTTTGTGCTTGTGATGTCATGCTTTCATGCCATCAGAAAAAAATAAAAATAATAAATGTGTTTTTGTGATGTCATAGTCCATGCAATCAGAACAAAAAACTAGAATTATTTTGAAGTGAGAAAAAAATAATCACTTTTGATTGGCATTCCGTTGTTTTAACAGAACCCGGTAGTGTGGTATTGTGATCTAGAACCCAGAACTAGATCGCAATCACGCTCACAAAAACGTGGAGGCAGCGGTGGTTAAAGTCCTGCGCTCTCAAGCAAAGCTTTTCTTCTATCCTTCTCTTCCCTCCCTCCCTCCCTCCCTCCCTCCGCACAGCCTCTGCGTGTCCTGACCTTGCTACTTCCCTGGCCCATCCATCTTTGGCTGGTTAGCCATTTCACTGGCTTCACGCTGCGCAGATTAACACAATTCATCACCACAATCATCCTCAATTCATCACCCTTTCCAATGAATGTTTTGACATCCAGTTAATTTTCTGCTGATGATTTATCAAATTATAATTACCATGCTCTGAAGGACTCATTTATTATGTTGATGCATGATAATGATGCCAAAGTGGATTGAATTTTAAGTAAGTTCTCTGCGATTATAACACATGCGTTACTGTGAGTAATGTTATACGATTTGGCTTTTTACAGCCGGGAAACTCCTGGGACCTTCTTAATGTTATAATAATCAATGCAAAAAAAAAAAGTCTGCCTGTTAATTCAATTTTTTCTGTACAAATTGTTTGGCTGAGGGAGCGGGGAGCATGAAAGAGTTCAATTAAATTCCAAGCCCCAATTCAAGATGCTCAGTAATTAAAGGCCCTGCTAATTCAATCAAGGTTTCAGTTACAACCCGAGTGAGTTTGGCTTCTTCTTAATAGGTTATAGGTTATTTCCAACACTTTGCCCACAAAGGCACTTCATTAGCCTTCTGTTCTACAATTCACTTGGCTTCCAACCTCATTATTATCCGGGCTCATTAAAATCCAATGACACAGCAATTTGTTTCTATTACACCGATCCAGGCCAACTTAATGCATTCCGTTACCTTTTTTAAAACATTCCCACGACACCGCTGTTATGAAAGTGCACCAAGTACGAACTGTGAAATGACGGTCTCTTATCATCGACTGAGATTATCAACGTTAGCAACAGCTCAATACATCAATACGGCCAAAAGCTTAGTCAGTAGTTCCCATATTTATTTCGTACAGAGCGCAAAACTTTTTTTCCCCATAGTTAAATCTCTGGCTTTTCGCTTTATTCCAAGGGCAGATTTAGCATATTTCAAGTGAAGTATGACATCATGAGAATAATAACGAAGTGGTGAGTATATTAGGGCAGTGCAGGTGTCAGAGAAGCGCTGGCTGGACTGGAGGAAGGACAGAGGGCAGAGAACAGGGTCTACTTTCAGACAGGGCCGTACTGGATGCACAGGAACTTGAGCCAAGGACTTTATTTACAGCTGTTTACTTTCCAGCTCCTTGCCCTTGGTCTAAACCCCATAAATGGCCGGACTCGGTCCACCCACCCCCTCTCCCCTCTCCCACCCCCCCCCCCCTCCGGCTCATAATGCTTCCTTCTTAGATGTCCTAAAAGTGAAAGATGTGTCTGGTGAGTGAGAGAGGTCAAACCCGAGCGGTGATATTTATTACGAGCACTCCAAGCCAGATGGAGGGAGCTCATCCATCACGAGAGCTGTCACCTCCGCGCCCCCACCTCCCCCGCCTCCCCACCCACACCCCCCCCCCCCACAAAGTCAGAACCGCTTCCTATAAAGAAGGAGTCCGTCTCTCTAACCCCCGGCCACGTCTGGGGCGCCCGCGTTTCCCCCCTGAAACAGAGGCCGCGGGACACCGCCCTTCCCTGAATGGCGTCCGCCTCGCTGCGCTCCCGGCCGTTTTTATTTTATGAATTTTTTTTTTAATCGACGCTCGCTCGACGTATGTGGGAGACGATAAATGCGAGGGAGGGAGTTTTCCTGACGCTCCCTCCCTATGCCCCCCACCCCCATTCCTCACCCCCCCTCTGCCTCCGTCGGTGACAATGAAAAGATTTCACAATGCCGCGTGGCAGAAACTCATTCTGCCTCTCATCCATCATGCTCAAACCCGCCAGGAGTTCCACTGACCTAATCTGTAATGCCTCGCCGCTCACTGGAGACTTAAAGGACCCCTTCATTACCGCAGGCCGTCCAGACACATGCCCGCGCTAAAGGCAGGGGGGGGGGACAGACACGGCACCCGGGATTCCTGCGTTACATGGCGCTACACAGGCATTCAGCAAACACATCAGAGCTGCTGACTAAAGAGAACACATTAATACAGACAGGTTTAAGCAACAGGCAGGAAGCAGGAAGCGGGAAGAAGGAAGTCCTCAGCGTCACTACTGGGGGTAGCAGTCGGTGCGTAAACCTAGACCGTAACGTCGCTAAGTGCCATTACATTACATAATGTTACATTGACGGAGGGAGAAGGAGGGGAAAGCTGACTATGTTTCACGGTTACAGCACTCGGTTAACGATCTTAACTTGGGTTTATTAGGGAGGGGCACCACCATTCATTTCAACAACTGCTCACCACTTCCCGGGTGTATGGTGTTGAAATATGATGTTCCCAGTCATGCACACAGCATGAATAAATATCATTTGAACCATTTGATGGATTTCACTAATTAAGATTATGATGATGTATTCTTATTATTATTCTTATTATCATTATCAAGTTTTTGCTTACATGTCTTTTCTTGTATGGTGCACAAAGCACTTATAACAATAAATGTGTATAATTAAAGGAATAAAGACAATAAATACAAAACAGTAAAAGTTTTAAAGTCAGGTTGAAAGCAAGTTTAAAAAAACATTCTAAAAAAATATTATATGCATGTCTCTGATCTCTACGGCAGCTGTTCTGGGGTCAGAGCTGTTCTCTAAAGCAGCTGTTCTGGGATCAGTACTGTTCTCTAAAGCCGCTATTCTGGGGTCAGTGCTGTTCTCTAAAGCAGCTGTTCTGGGGTCAGTGCTGTTCTCTAAAGCAGCTGTTCTGGGGTCAGTGCTGTTCTCTAAAGCAGCTGTTCTGGGGTCAGTGCTGTTCTCTAAAGCAGCTGTTCTGGGGTCAGTGCTGTTCTCTAAAGCTGCTGTTCTGGGGTCAGTGCTGTTCTCTAAAGCAGCTGTTCTGGGGTCAGTGCTGTTCTCTAAAAGCAGCTGTTCTGGGGTCAGTGCTGTTCTCGAAAGCAGCTGTTCTGGGGTCAGTGCTGTTCTCTAAAGCAGCTGTTCTGGGGTCAGTGCTGTTCTCTAAAGCAGCTGTTCTGGGGTCAGTGCTGTTCTCTAAAGCAGCTGTTCTGGGGTCAGTGCTGTTCTCTAAAGCTGCTGTTCTGGGGTCAGTGCTGTTCTCTAAAGCAGCTGTTCTGGGGTCAGTGCTGTTCTCTAAAAGCAGCTGTTCTGGGGTCAGTGCTGTTCTATAAAGCAGCTGTTCTGGGGTCAATGCTGTTCTCTAAAAGCAGCTGTTCTGGGGTCAGTGCTGTTCTCTAAAGCAGCTGTTCTGGGGTCAGGGCGGTTCTTTTAAGCTGTTCCTTCTGCAGGCACACACATCCCAGGGCCTCCTCACGCCGGGGCAACAGGAGTTCACTTTGCGCTGCCGAATGTTATTTAACACACAGGGGGACAGAGGCGGGGGCCGCTCCCTGACCCGGGACGGGCTCTTAAAGGCAGATATTCCCCAGGATCCTGCCCCCAAATCTGCCGCCAGCTTGTCCTCATCGCTCACTGGCCCGCGCAGGGCATTTATTCTGCCTGCCTAACACCGCCTGTCTTCTGGGGTGATCCTCTAAGGATACAAATGCTCCCCCCTCCAATAGCATAGCCTTTGCTAACTTTAGAGGAGATGTTCAAATGAAGCAGTTCAAATTTCTAGTCTGAGTTGTCTGCCATTGATCTTTGATCTTTTGGAATGAAGAAGATTTTCGGTATGTGTGTTGGATTCATCCCAAAGACAGAGCGCACTGTTTGGTCAAGAAAAGGCCAAAGGATGTGATAAACACTACCCTTGTGTTTGCCATACATCAAAACACGTAGCATGTGTGCATATAAACATACCCTGTGTGTATGTATGTATATGCAGTCTATTTATGAGCATTGTCAACAAGTATTTAGAATGTATATGAAATGATACGTATGGACTGTATACATTAAATAGGTATTTTAATGGAAATGCAGAATACATGATACACATTAATATGCATATGTGCATGAATGGATGTCTATGGGTGTGTATGCGTGCACGTGTGTATGTATGTGTATGTGTCCCAGGACACAGGCGATTGGAGAGTTCTTTCTTGGGAAATGTTTTTTGTTTTTTTCCCGAATTACTGGAAGGCAGCTTGCGAAAACATTCCAGCCCATTCTGTGAGTGGAGTTATAACAGTAGTAGGGCATGGTAGCCCATTCTGAGAGTGCAGTTATAACAGTAGTAGGGCATGGTAGCCCATTCTGAGAGTGCAGTTATAACAGTAGTAGGGCATGGTAGCCCATTCTGAGAGTGCAGTTATAACAGTAGTAGGGCATGGTAGCCCATTCTGAGAGTGCAGTTATAACAGTAGTAGGGCATGGTAGCCCATTCTGTGGGTGCAGTTATAACAGTAGTAGGGCATGGCACCCCATTCTGTGAGTGCAGTTATAACAGTAGTAGGGCATGGTAGCTCATTCTGTGAGTGCAGTTATAACAGTAGTAGGGCATGGCACCCCATTCTGTGAGTGCAGTTATAACAGTAGCAGGGCATGGCACCCCATTCTGTGAGTGCAGTTATAACAGTAGTAGGGCATGCCAGCTCATTCTGTGAGTGCAGTTATAACAGTAGTAGGGCATGGCACCCCATTCTGTGAGTGCAGTTATAACAGTAGCAGGGCATGGCACCCCATTCTGTGAGTGCAGTTATAACAGTAGTAGGGCATGGCACCCCATTCTGTAAGTGCAGTTATAACAGTAGTAGGGCATGGTACCCCATTCTGTGAGTGCAGTTATAACAGTAGTAGGGCATGGTAGCTCATTCTGTGAGTGCAGTTATAACAGTAGTAGGGCATGGTAGCCCATTCTGTGAGTGCAGTTATAACAGTAGTAGGGCATGGTACCCCATTCTGTGAGTGCAGTTATAACAGTAGTAGGGCATGGTAGCTCATTCTGTGAGTGCAGTTATAACAGTAGTAGGGCATGGTAGCCCATTCTGTGAGTGCAGTTATAACAGTAGTAGGGCATGGTAGCTCATTCTGTGAGTGCAGTTATAACAGTAGTAGGGCATGGCACCCCATTCTGTGAGTGCAGTTATAACAGTAGTAGGGCATGGTAGCTCATTCTGTGAGTGCAGTTATAACAGTAGTAGGGCATGGCACCCCATTCTGAGAGTGCAGTTATAACAGTAGTAGGGCATGGTAGCCCATTCTGTGAGTGCAGTTATAACAGTAGTAGGGCATGGTAGCTCATTCTGTGAGTGCAGTTATAACAGTAGTAGGGCATGGCACCCCATTCTGTGAGTGCAGTTATAACAGTAGTAGGGCATGGTAGCCCATTCTGTGAGTGCAGTTATAACAGTAGTAGGGCGTGGCACCCCATTCTGTGAGTGCAGTTATAACAGTAGTAGGGCATGGTAGCCCATTCTGTGAGTGGAGTAATTGAGAACTTAATCCCAGTCACAACTGCCCTGTTAAGTGCCTTATTCATCTGGCAAAAGGGTAAAGGGAGCCTGGCAGTAATTCCGAGAGAGCTTTAAAATGGCACATAAAAAAAATAGTGAGCTCACAAAGTATATCCTATTACCCACACTGCTCAAACCCTTGAATTTCACACAGTTCTGTTAACCATCAGCAATTATCTTGCTGTCAAAGCTAAAGGTAACAAATTTCCCCACATCCAGCCGGTATCATCGGCCGGACGCGAGCCATCATCCGACGGACACTAAATCACCGCGGCAACCAGAAGTTCTGACAGACAAATGCACTGCCCCGGAAAACCGGGGGCCTATCGCTCCGAACGGCAACGGGAAAAAATACGAGATCCTCCCTGTGACCTTAGCTTTTTTTTTTTTTTTTCTCCTCTCTTCTCTCTCGAAGGAGATTAAATGTCTTGGATTCTGTAAGTATGGTGCGATGCCAAAAATATGAGAATTATTAATGGACTCCGTTGGACAGCCGCCTTCATCTGCCGCCAGCGATCGCTTGTCATCTTCCTTCCTCACAAAATGGACGCCGCAAACAGGAAGTGCGCTTCACCCCCCCCCCCGCCCCCAAACACGCAGAGTCCTGCGGTGACCGCTTAAAAGACAACACCATCTTAAAGGCAGATTAGTGTTACAGGGAGATTAGCAATACTTGAAAAATAAATACTCTAACTCAATATACACATTTCGATTGTTATATTTATGAATTTAATATCTAATACTGTATTATTCTTTTTTTTTTTTGCTGTCACTCGAGCCTCACCGTGGCTTTAGGGCATTTATCATCAAAAAAGCACCACTATTTTACAGTCCATGTACAATGTGATACACAATTATGAAATATTGAAAGTACATACTGTGCAGTAGCTTTAGGGAACTACATAATTAAACCTGAGAATAAGTAATTATGTAAATTATTAGTGTAAAGAATTTTGCAAGAGTGGGGCCATTAATCGTTTTGCACTTGTCAAACATTCCGAAAATGATACATTATCAGCAGTGAAAATGCTTAGAGACTTGGGGATTAATTTTATAAAACTGCTATGGAGGTCGCTGTACAGGGAGATGTCAAAATTAATAAAACAATGTCCACATTATGATAGGAAAGTGCAGTACATTACCATTATTATTCAACATCTGCGTTGCATTCAAATATCATTATATAACTTATATGCATTACTTTAAGATGAGGTACCTCCATTGCTGTATCTTAAAATATTAGATTAGGTATCAGAAGTACATTAGCATATTACTACTGTAGACTAGACAGGTGTATTACGTTAACACATCCACATTACACTGGATATCTACATAACATTTACATATAAATATTACGGTAAATATCTGTATTATAATCATAAAGCATTAGAACACATGACCACATTTATATTTATTTATATAAAGGGTGTGGTAGTGGAAAGCTTTGCACCCAGCAATGATTTGTCTGTAAACAGCAGTAGTTTGTGGGAAGGCAGGGATTCATTCATCCATGTAACTCATGGCATTCATTCATTCATTCATTAGTTTGTTTGTTTGTTTGTTAATTCGTTCATTCTGGAGCACTGATACTCAAATCTGGACCTCGAATCCAAATCCGACCCTGGTTTTCTGTTCTCCCAGGTAATTAACTGAACAATTAGCGCTACTGATTGGGCCAGACTGTCTTCCCAGACCTGACTCCCAGGTAAAGGGAGGGTGGGAAAACCAGAAGCCCTCGACCCTCGAGGACAGTGATTTGAGTAACAGGGTTATAGAGGAATAGCGGCAAATAGACTCTGATGTTTCCACATCATTAGAGTGAGCTCATTAAACATATGCCATTAGGTAGTGGGTTATCGGTGACCCTACACAACATAGAACTTCTCACAGAACCCTGCATCGCACTAAAGATGGCCACTTTAGATACCACAGGTCCTTCCATCACACACTCATGCCAAAATCTGGAATAGTATCCGATGGTGTAGTGTAATGTTTAGGGAACTGGGTTTGCAATTAAGAGGTTGTCAATGTTTTCTACACCCAGGTCTCAACTTTTATCTTTACCATAGAACCTTTCCTTTCTGCCATCAAGATTTCCTTCTACTTTCACCTTTCAAACTTATCTTAATCTTAACCGAGACTAAAATGTACACTTTTTAAACCGTCTTCTTTCTTTTCCTACTTGTGGTACAGAAAACCTGCTGAAAAGAAACAGGCCGGGCCAAATTGTACCCCTGTGTATTTTAACGAGATCTTCCAAACGCTTGATGCTTTATAGGACTTTCCCTGTCCAAATATAATAAAAATTCATGGATGAATTATCCAGCTGTGACCCGTCAACACAACCCGAGAATGTATTCCACACAGGCCGTCAGACCGCATTTCAGTCAATGGCATATTGAAACCCTAAAGATAGAGCAAGGATTGGCCAGTCTTATCTGAAAAGGGAAAAGGGACGATGTGGGGGCCAGATTTTCGTTTTAGCCTAGCACTATGACACCTGCAATCAAGACCTTTATAAGTAGAACCGGGGATCTTAGTGCTGGGCGCAAACAAAAAACCTCTACCCACAGCGGCCCTTTTCGGATAAGATTGGACACTCCTGGGTTAGAGTGACAGTGTCACGCTCACGGTGTGGTCACATACCGTAATACCTATGGTAGTTAGCACTTTCGTTGGCGGTCTGATACTCTTCCCGCAGGTCCCAGCCGATATCCGACGGAGTTCTCGCTTTCTGATAGACTTTTCGGATCAATGTAATTTTGTGAACGGCATTCCAAGCGAGCATATTGCACGTCAATGGAAGCTGAAATTTCATTAGTTGGAGCTGTGAACTGAAACTCTTCCAACCCCATCTGCTACCTGTACGCACGTGACATCACACAGGCACTGTACGCATCACACAGGCACTGTACGCATCACACAGGCACTGTACGCATCACACAGGCACTGTACGCATCACACAGGCACTTCTCAAACGGAGGAGAAACACCCTTAATATAGCGTCAGTCCCCAAGCAAAGCTACGATCATGAACATGCTACCTGTGTGTTAAATGACTGTAGCTGTAAATGTTTTAAAGTTTCCCTACATTGCTCACCTCCTCAGCGTCATCAGTGTGTGATTAACACTCCTCTGGCTGTGGTTACTGGCGCGTTCCGTTTGGCGGGGTCGTACGGTGACCTGGTTTCCACAGAAACCCGCATGCTGACATCCGCGTTTCCCGTTTCCTGAGTTCAGGACTCGATGAAGACCTTGACGAAGACACTAAATCCCTCAGGCTTCGGACCTTGCAGGTAACTCCGGCGTTCATGACAAAAAGCCCCGGGTGAGATTCCCGCCTCGGCCTACATACTGTCCTTACCGCCATCGTGCTGAACTCGGAGTCCAGATAAGTGACCAGCGGCCGCAGGGCAAAGCTCATTTTACCTTTTTTTTTTTTTAATGCCGGGCTGCAATTGTATCACATTAAACTGCTACTACACAGCTGCCCACAGACGCCTGTTGTGCAACTGACCTTGTAACCGAAAGGTTGCAGGTTCGATTCCCAGGTAGGACACTGCTGTTGTACCCTTGAGCAAGGTACTTAACCTGAATCGCTTCAGTATATATCCAGCTGTATAAATAGATAACGTTACTTTGTAAAAATGCAAAAGCTGTGTATAAGCTCTGGATAAGAGTGTCTGCTAAATGCCTGTAATCTAATGTAACATTCTGTGTGAACTACATTCAATGTTCATTACTAGGGATAGCTGCTACGTTATGGGAAGGATGTGCTTTGTCTTATCTGTCTCTGTAGTTACTTCGATGATGTTTCTGTATGCACTTATTGTATGTCGCTTTGGATTAAAAGCGTCTGCTAAATGACTGCAATGTAATGTACTCTAATGTCTGTGTAGTTCACCAGTTACTGGACCATTCACCCCCCACTCAGGGTCCACCGCTCTCCTTATACTGCATTAAGCCTGATTTTATGGTCACTGAAAAGAGCTCTGGGGGTGGGCCGTGGAAACACCCCCCCTCATCACCCCCCCCCCCCCCCCCCCCTTTCTTAATTTCCCCCTCGTCTTCCATCCTATTTCTGCTGCTGATAACTAAGAACATTAGTTTTATGCGACTTGCCAAGCTCAAATGAAAAGAGAGCTAACTTTAATGACAGTGCAATTAATCGGCCCAATAGACAGACAGCTAAAAGACAAGATATTGACTTCATTAAGGATAATGTATTGTGTCATTAAGTCGGTAGGGTCACCTTGTGTATCATACAAGCCGGCTAATATATTGGCGTTTTCCTGGAAAAAGATAAATTCAGATATGAGCGATAAAGCTGATTAGGAAATGCTTCATCCACGGAAGTGGGGACCCAGTGTGTGTGTGTGTGGGGGGGGTGCATCGATTTACCCGGGCAATTTCATCATTATTGTTTTACCCTAATCTATGGAAAGACACGTTTTCCCCTTAAACGACTTTACGCTGAAAGCTAAATGATACGCTCCTCGGCAGGGCCGTACATTTGCTTCTGTTTAACGGCCTTTTAGAACTTTATACCGGGGCGCGTAAAAGGAACAGCGCTCCTTTCTTTAACCGAAGAGCGCTCGTAAAGCAGCCAGATCAATCGCTACATTTCTAAACAAGTTTCATTTGCCGTTGCTCACGGTCCAGTATTAGCCCGGGCCGGGGCCATCCTATTTCTCACCCAAAAACGACCTGTCCCATATTTCAGCCAAAATGTAATTGTTGTAATTAATGTACCCAGTACGAATTAGTACCGAACAAGTCGCACTGTGTATAACTCACCAAACCACCACGTGCAAGAACACTGAATGTGGCCACATTAGCGTTTGGGTTTGGTGTAGCGTTCAATACAAAGCAGAAAAGGTGTAAGATCCATCTCTGTGGAAGAGAAAGCCCTTTCGAACCGTAACTGCCGTGTTGTCAGCATTCAGTAGATGCTGGCAGACAATCCGTACAGGACGGCAGTTACCGCTGGGATTACAGGCTAAATTAAGATCACCTGCAGCAGCTGATATCTCCTTCAGTAGTGTCCAAACACCAGTTACAAAGACCTTTTCTCTGTGACCTTGGCATTTCTTTTTGGGGGGTTGAGTATTTCGCTCCCGCCCCCCACCCCCACCCCCACCCCTACCGTGCGAGCTCTCGTTCGTCATGATTATTGCTGAATTTTCAGCTGTCGTTTTGCGAGGGCGGATCGATGGCCCGTTGGGTTCACCTCTGTCATACGGGCAGAGCGGACAGCCTCCTCTCTCTCCCCATTCATTACAGCGGCCGTCGTCCCGGCAGCCAGTCCATTGTGATGTCAGTCCGTATATCAGCCGTCCAATCACGGTCGGACGTGCTTATTCTTCCAGGCCTCCTGTCGCACGGCAACCTGTCATTTTGGCCTCATTTTACGGCTGAAATCATGGCTCCCAGCTGTCTGTATTACAATCTCACAGTGGCAGCCAATGCACAATGTACACTGACATCTCCCTCACACACATACTCACGCACGGATGCATGTACAAACACACACACACACACACACACACACACACGCACACGCACACGAGTACACGCACGCACGCACACACACATACGAGTACACACACACACACGCACACGAGTACACACACACGCACGCACGCACACACACATACGAGTACACACACAGGTGCACACACACACACACACACACACACACACACACACACACACGAGTACACTCACAGGTGCGTGCACACACACACAAGCACACACGCATGCATGTACACACACACACACACACGAGTACACACACAGGTGCACACACACACAAGCACACATGCATGCACACACACACACACACACACACACACACACACACACACACACACGAGTACACACACAGGTGCACACACACACACACACAAGCACACATGCATGCACACACACGAGCACACACACACACACACACACACACACAAGCACACACATACACACGCATGCACGCACACACATACATATGCGCACACACACACACACACACACACACACACGTAAATGGAAGCCTGTGTTTGCACACACTTATACACATGCACAGATACCATATATACGTACTCAATCAATACAGGTATAAGGTATACACAAATCATTTGTTTCTTTGTTGGAAGAATCAATGAACATCACAATGTACATCAATCATAATTTAAAACTTTAATATACAGGCCAGCAGAGAATCCAAAAGCTGCCTACAGAGCCAGGGAAAGGAGCACACAGTATACAGGCCAGCAGAGAATCAAAAAGCTGGCTACAGAGCCAGGGAAAGGAGCACACTATTTTTATATCTATCTAGTAAAAGTTGCCCTCACTATCGAATAAGTGCATAACCCCCCCCGAGTCTAAACTGCAAGCTAATAGATCACATGAGGAAATCAGGGTCTTCTTCTGATTGGTGCACAGCTGCACTTATGCACCCATCATAGATTCTACTGGCTGTAGAAAATGAGAATATAAACTAATATTATAATTAATGCCATTGGTTCACTTTCAAGGTACTGTACACCCCGTTAATATTGCCAATATTACTGAAGCCACTTAAAAAAGAAGGAAACCAAGAATCAAAAGCAGATATAATACATTTATAAAACATAGAAAGACCTTATCAACTGACTCTGATTTTACATGTGTGCTATACAACAGGGAAAAGCTGGAACCGAAGTGCAACTTTAAAGCGCCGACACCATCAGGAGATGAAGCTGAGCTGGATCCCAGACCACCTGCTAGGCCTCGCCTTGCGCTCTGCGGCTGGTCTTAGCCCATCCGCACAGGATAAGCACCAGTGGACTGCGACCCTGTATCCGGGTGTACACCTGGTCCCGTTTCAGACAGACGTGTGAAAAATGAGGATCGCCAGATTGCTTTCATATTTTTTGTCATTGTCCTTTACACCCAGCTAGCTTCCCGACGTCTTCCTCGCCGTGGAGCCGATGTTTCGATGACGGATCCCTCTGACCCGCAGGGGATTTCTCATTTTTTGACACCTCGGGGTGAAAGGTTTTAAAATCGAATGCGGGTACAAAACGTGCAGGAGTCGGGCCCAACGGTAAAAGCCACGGTCACTTCGGAGCGCTCGGCCCAAAACTGGCCACTGGGCAAAGCGGACGCGTCACGTTACATTTTTAATGCTGAACGCATTCAGTTTCCTTCTCCAGTCATGAATGGAAACCCCAATCGAGAGCAATGCAAAATGCCCGACAAAAAAAATCTCCTTAATCTCCTTTTAATTATTATAATTACGTTTATAATTCATTATAATTTCATATAACTCTTGGTATAGATGTAATATAATAGATCTAACGGCCTACTATTTATGCGTGAAACATTAACATAGCGCAGTGCATGTGACCCTGATCTGGGATCAGTCTGCACCAGATCATTCAGCACGTGGCCCCTATGACTCATATATGATGTCACAGTGCGTTTCACCCAAGGTCACCGCTGTTCTTACTGAAGGGATGACGGACCTCGCTGGCCGCCGGCAGTTCATGCAAATTCCCGGGGACGCCCAGCGTCCATTATAGCGAAACCGTCTCGCCCTGCTGATGAGCCAACGGTAGGGTCGGATCGGGTGACGCGGGGTGGAGCTTCTGTATGTTTATCAGAGGGGGAAGAAGGCGCTTTTAATAACCATGCAAAGCAGACCTAGAGAGCGTGCTGGAGAAAGGGCGGGGCCGATCCGGCTTCTGCCTCCTCCCCACCCTCTCAAAACCGGAACGCCCGTGCAGCGCCGCGTGCGACTCAACGGAGCCCTAATTACCCCCCCACCACCACCACCACCAACCACCACCCCTCCTCCTCTACCCCTGGCCTTTATGCCGGGGAGCACGCCCGCCCCCTACCTGTCAGGTGCGTATGCACACCCCCCCCCTTCGCGCCCGGCGACAGGCCGGATCCCTTTGCTTTTCTCCGTATTAAAGCCACTTTCCCGCTCTGACAGCCTGTTCCATCCCGCCACCTCCTTCCCGCTCAGACTTCACGCGGCTCGGAGCCGCCGTCGCCGTCCTGACAGACCGCTGTCACTTCCAATCACAGCCTCCGCACATCGTCTTCTCTCCTGCTCAGCACTCGGGCCCCACTTTCCTACCAGTGCAATTATTTTTTTGACAAGCCATCCATCAGCTTTTACTTTAAAAGCACTTTACGCTGATATCCATTGTTAAGACCCCCCCCTCCCCACCCCTCCCCTCTCCTCTCCTCTCCTCCTCCTCCGCCACCCCTCCCTTTCTGCAGGCCTTGCATGAGAGAGAATATGATACGGGACACTCCAGCTACCAAACCGTCTAAATTTACTTTCTCCTCGGCTGTGTTTTTCCAATTCCGGCTCCAATTTTTCGGTACATTATGCGAAGTTGTTGTGCTTAATATGATGTTGTCAAATCCCATTAAAGTTTGCCGCCTTGGAAACAGGTTACAATTTGCATTCTGTGAAGAGGGTGTGTGTGTGTGCGTGTGTGTGCGTGTGTGTGTGTGTGTGTGTGTGTGTGTGTGTGTGTGTGTGTGGAAAGGGAGGGGAGGGGGGGAGTCAAGCTGAATCACATTAAAATAATCTGTTCAATTGTTACGTTTCTGGACAGAGTCATTTGGAGGCACTTTGGAGAAGACACGTATGAAAATGTCAGCGCGCCGACTAATGACAACGAAAGCAAAAGAAATATATGCGCGAGAGTCAATAATGTTGCTTTATTGGTGACACTAAAATGATGATAATCTAAGGACATGAGTAAGCAACCGTCGCATTTCAACAGGATTTAGCATTTTCACGTGCATGTGTGTGTGTGTGTGTGTGTACATCTGTGTGTGCGTGCGTGTGTGCGTCTATGCAAGTGTGCGTGCGTGTTTACACGTTTGAGCGCATGCAGATGTACATACATTTTTGTATGTGCGAGTGTGTGTGTGTGTGTGTGTGTGTGTGTGCGTGCAGGCATGTGTGTTCTGCTGAATCATTAGGAGCACTCCCACACGGCCTACATCAGAGGCCTGTGACACAGCGAAAGCTCCTTCTCCTGTCTGCTACACTCAAAATGACTTCAATTAAATGTGCATAATGACATGTTTACATTGTGCCATCTGAATGAGAGCATTTTCTTTTCCCTGCAAAATTATTCTGAACAGTATGCGTCCCATCGCCTTTCAGACGACTAGAAAAGTCATATTTATTCACGTTATATAGTGCAACTGTGATACACCCTGACTTCATACGTTTAAATGCTTAGACTGCCCATTGAAAGGCCTCATCTCATGCTGCAAAATTACATGAAAATAATTTTTTAAATACAAATAATACTAAATAATATTCAGATTATGCTTAATCACCACGTAACATGGCAGTTAAAATTCCAGATACTCTTCCTTCTTATTAGTATGGCAATAATAGGTCTTAATGTATAAAAATACATTGAAATGATCAGTCTCATATAGTCTTTTTCCCTATAGATATGAAGTATCTGAATGTAAATGCATTCATCAGAACTGAATACAAATATTTACTGAGTAGCTATGAAAGATACAAAGCATAGTTAAATGGTTGTAAAAAAATGTATTTTAAAAAACGCAATACAATTCAACACAATAAAGTAACATTCAATACAATAAAGTATATTAAATGGCCACTGGAGAGACGGCGGCACTTCTGATGGTCTAAACAGCATCACACCAGTACCACACAGACTGATGCAATCAACGAATTACGTTTCAGAGCCTGGATTCAATCATGTTTGGTCGTCCACATTCACTTACAGATGAATTCTGACTTTTTCCCCCCGTCACATTTTGGCAACTTTTCAGGGGAAAAACGACAAATTTTGATTCTATCCAGGCCTAGTTACAGAAGGGAGGAGGCAGAACGTGTCCACACAAGAATGAGAGAGGCAGAGATCGAAGGAAGGAGGCCAGAGTCTGCAGGTTATATTTGTTAATAATATCCTGCAAAAAAAGGCTAACGCTATTTCAAGTGGGACTTATGTAGAGTTAATATTATATTAATAAGTGAACCATGATGCTTCAAGCACACTGTCATAACCACACGTGAATATTGTTAGTTATGTTGCTAGCTGACCTGTTTTGGTGCTGCAAAAGCTTATGTTAGTTAGCCAGTCTAATTTCTGTATTGCGTCTACGTCATTTAAATGCAGAATCAAAACTTCAGTCACTTGCATGTAGTAATAAGTTGGGCGCCTTGTCAATGCGCTGTTGAGGAATAAATCGGCCATCTCCAATTACGTTACATTCTTTCACGCCTCAATCGCAGCAAACAAACAACACGACAATATTATAACAACCTTATTCCGAATGGTTTTCATATGATGTGACATATGATGTCATTAGAGCCATAATGCTCATCAATCTGCTTTTCATAATGTTCCAGTACGATTATGGTAAATGTAAAATTGGTTTAGGTAATAAAAGGCATTAGAATGAACCATTTAAAAAAAAATTAAGTCGAATCAAGATTGGAGAGGGAGCGTATTTTGTTGCTAAGAAGTGCAGGTAAAGCAGTGTTGAGAACGCCCACAGCCGACTGACGGGGACTTCGTTTAGCATGTGTTAAGTATCCAAGTCACGGCACAAATACAAATGGCCTGGTTCAAGTGGGAGAAGGACCCTGTAAGCTCTGCATGCAAACAGCTCAGATCTCAACCAGAGACACAATTAGCTGAGTGCACCACGGACCCAGGTGTCTCCCATAGGGAGCGGCTCAGGTCCTTATCTCTGCTCATGAGAAGGACATAATTTCCCACCGAGCCCTTCTGTACACATACAAAACAGCACATTACTCAGAGTATGGGTGAACACCTATTCCATCAGAAGAGCTATAGATAGAGCAGTATACATACACAACTGTCAGAGGAGCCGTTTACCAAAGGGATTACATTCACACGGAGATTGGAACGTTCATTGACTTCTTCAACGGAAGGAACGTTGCTAAGATATTGGCATGCATGTCAAAATTTTAACATAACTGTGACAAGTAAATGGAAGCATCATACTTAGTTTTAGTGATTGTGTTTGTAAACAAAAATATATACAGTATATAGTCAAGCCGGACTGTCACCTTCTCCACGTTTTATTACGTTACAGACATATTCTACAATAGATTGAGTTCATTTTTTGTCTTAAAATTCTACACAAAATAGCCAATAATGACAAAGTGAAAACAGGTTTTTAGACATTTGTGCTAATTTATTAAAAATCAAAATGTAAAATATCATATGTACACAAGTGTGCACACCCTTTGATATGACACCCAAAAGTGAGCTGAGGTGCATTTTGTTTCCACTGATACTGCTTGAGATGTTTCTACAACTTAATTGGAGTCCACCTGTGATAAATTCAATTGATTGGACATGATTGGGGATTGCCAACACCTGCCTATATAAGGTCCCACAGTTGGCAGTGCATGTCAGAGCAAACTCCAAGCCATGGGGTCAAAGGAATTATCTGCAGACCTCAGAAACAGGATTGTGTCAAGGCATAGATCTGGAGAAGGGTACGGAAAAATCTCTGCAGCTTTACAGGTCCCAAAGAGCACAGTGGCCACCATCATTCGTAAATGGAAAAAGTTTGGAACCACCAAGAATCTTCCTAGACCTGGCCGCCCGGCCAAACTGAGCAACTAGTCCTGACAGAGGGAAAGATGAATGCAGCTAAGTACACCGAGATCCTTGAAGAAAACCTGCTCCAGAGTGCTCTGGACCTCAGACTGGGGCGAAGGTTTACCTTCCAACACCCGAAGCACACAGCCAAGAGAACAAAGGAGTGGCTTTGGAGAAAGACTGTGCATGTCCTTGAGTGGCCCAGCCAGAGCCCAGACCTGAATCCAATTGAACATCTGTGGAAAGAGCTGAAAATGGCTGTGTACCGACGCTCCCCATCAACCTGACGGAGCTTGCAAGGATATGCCAAGAGGAATGGACAAAAATGTCCAGAAACAAGTGTGCCAAGCTCGTAGCTTCTTTCCCAAGACGCCTTGAAGCTGTAATCGCTGCCAAAGGTGCAGCAACCAAGTATTAGGCTAAGGGTGTGTACAGATATGTAACCCCTAAATAACCTATTTTTGTCAGTAAAATAAAATTGCATATTTTCTAAAAACCTGTTTTCACTCCGTCATTATTGGCTATTGTGTATAGATGTTTGAGGCAAAAAATGAACCCAATCTATTGTAGTATAAGTCTGTAACGTAATAAAACGTGGAGAAGGTGAAAGGGGTGTGCAGACTTTCCGGCTTGACTGTATTGTTAGCCAAAATTAAGAACACATTGAAACCCAGGCATTGTGTATGTGTATGTAGGATTAATTGAACTCAATAATAAATAAATCTAAAATAAATATCACACTTAATGCAGAATGTGTGTGTGCATGTGCGTGGGTCTGTGTGTGTATGCATGTGCGTGGGTCTGTGTGTGTGCATGTGCGTGGGTCTGTGTGTGTGCATGTGCGTGGGTCTGTGTGTGTGCATGTGCGTGGGTCTGTGTGTGTGCATGTGCGTGGGTCTGTGTGTGTATGCATGTGCGTGGGTCTGTGTGTGTGCATGTGCGTGGGTCTGTGTGTGTGCATGTGCGTGGGTCTGTGTGTGTGTGCATGTGCGTGGGACTGTGTGTGTGTGCATGTGCGTGGGTCTGTGTGTGTGCATGTGCGTGGGTCTGTGTGTGTGCATGTGCGTGGGACTGTGTGTGTGTGTGCATGTGCGTGGGACTGTGTGTGTGTGCATGTGCGTGGGTCTGTGTGTGTGCATGTGCGTGGGACTGTGTGTGTGTGCATGTGCGTGGGTTTGTGTGTGTGCATGTGCGTGGGACTGTGTGTGTGTGCATGTGCGTGGGTCTGTGTGTGTGCATGTGCGTGGGTCTGTGTGTGTGCATGTGGTGGGACTGTGTGTGTGTGTGCATGTGCGTGGGTCTGTGTGTGTATGCAAGCTTTTTTTTTTTTTCCCCATACAATTTCATAAGTGTCTCAAGATGTGACAGGAGCTGACAGGTATAAAGTGAATGAATGTAAGCATGTGTTTGCTAGGTCCATTCATACACAAGAAATATAATAAACAAGTGAATACCAGCATGCGTCTGGATATATATATATATTAATTATATAAGATAATTAATATCAAGTTCAAGAGAAATTAGTATTAATCTTCATTATGCTCTCTGTTAAACGCCCTTGCAATTAAACGTGACAAATTCTACGTATGCAAAATCTTTCATTTACATTTACAAGTATGAAATAGCTTAGCAAATCTCACATTAAGTGTACTCCTAATTAACAAGGAAAGACAGGCGTTAGAAATAATTGATAATTTATTTTGTTTACAGTGGGGGGCCTTCAGAATGGAATAATGTTTCAAGCTCTACGCCACACTCATTGGTTTTTAATGACCTCCGACTCAAACTTTTTTTGCGAATTATAGTTTTAAACAGGAATCAATGAGTTATTGCCTTTTTTTTTTCTGTTCACATGAATATGCCAAGCACCTAACCCTAGAGATTGCAAAACAGAATGAAACAATTAGGCTCTTCATTTCAGTCACAAAATCTTGTTTATAACAATACAACATTGATATATGGGGGTGAGTTTCATTTTCAACACTTCCATAACCCTTAAATAAATCAAGTTTCTGCCTTCTTTAAATATTGAGTCTCACACCCAAAAAATATATGGATAAATATGCACCTCAAAGTTGTCAGCAATGCAACGTTACCGGTTTTGTGGGTAAAATGCTTTTCTAGTTCTTTAGTTCTGAGGGCTTTATAGGGCCTGAAGTTGTGTCCAGTTCTTGATCATAAGACTGAATGTTAGTTAGGGAGGCCCCACCACTGATAATTGGGCATTACAAATTTTGGGTCAGTCTCAGATTGGCACCAACCAAAGCCCAGGCATTTCCCCCATTTTTTCTCATTGAACAGTGAAACACAATCCCAAAACTGGGCATTTTAGACAGCCTCCTGTAGCTTCACAATTGTTCAATGACAACGATTGCACGGCTGGTGATACGTTTTCATTAAAGACTACAAATCCCATTATACCTTCCTCTCATTTGAATGGTTTTTGCATGCCATTTACATTGTGTGTGAGTGTGTGTGTGTCCACAGGCGTGCATGTCTGCACGTGTGTGTGTATGAGATGAGAGGTGTTGCCCGTGAGTGCCTGTCACACCTTTTTGGAGGAACAAAGACAGCGGTAACCGTAGTCACCCTGCCCAAAACAAACCCACCACACCCCTGGAAGGACTAGGGCGATTCGTGGTTACCCCCGGAGACGAGCCCTCTCTCACTCGTCCACCGTCACCAGGCAATCAAAACCTGTCTTCTTCCAGAGGAGAAGGTGCCAAAAGCAATGAGTCCGCATTAAATTATGCTACTCTGCTAACCGCGCTACTGGGACAGCGGACCAATCAGTCGGGGCTACCCATCATAATTAGAGTAACAGCTTAGAAAATTGAGTTTGATGTGGAATCCGTCTAGCGCCGTGAGGCCGCTGATTGAGTTCTCAGTTCAGATGCTAACGAGAAGCAGTGCGGGAGCTTCGAGAGACGGGCGGAAGAGCCGCAGTCCCAGCGTCGCAGGGAAGGAACCCGTGCTAGCTTTAGCGTAACACTGAGGATTATTTAAGCCAAAAGTCACGCTGAGCTGATGGGCTAGCTTTAGCGTAACACTGATGGGGAAACTTACACCGCGGCTTGGTGTAAATGTTCGAAATGGTTTTTTAAAAATCTATTAAGCAATCCCTGACCACCGATGGTGCAGCAATACTGTAAAACAAAATGGCTGCTGTCAGATTTATAACACTATATGGACCAACTCAGGAACTGGAATGTTTGAGAAAACCAATATGAATTGAGGAGTAAAGGTCACGTTTAAATGGGCCTCAATCAATGACTGAACTCACTGAAGGCTGACAGTTCTACAAATCACTGAACTTACATCTATGATGGCCGATTGCTTACATCTATCAATCTTATAACTCGATGCTTTCAGTTTTAGTTTAGATCAAAGAGTCGCCAGCTAATGAGACTGTTTTAAGATGTTTTAAGACAGAATTTTGTCTAGGGTGAAGAGCTTTAGAGCGTCTTCTGGCAGGTTTCTGTGGTCCAGAGTTAAAGCAGTCATTCCACTAGCTAACCATCATTTTGATGTGGACTGCATAGTCTACTCGGTAACATTCTAAGAGTTTTTTTATTTATTAAAAACGCTCAAAAAGACTCATCTCGTCTGCCCTGTCACAGTTTGGCTCGAAGTAAGATTAAGCCCCTCGCTTAAAAGTCTATCAAACACTGAACTCCCCTCTGACAATGATCAATCGTGGAACTCAGGGCTTACAATGCTACCAGCCACTGCACTCTAAGATCAATTCTCTCAATTATATCAAAAACTTAATTCCCCGTTTTCAATGATCACAGAACTCAGGGCTCACAATTCTCCCCGGTCACTAAATTCAAGTTTCCATTTCCAATTTCCAGTTTTAGAACTCAACTTCAGGACTATAGCTTAATTTCATATAACACTTAGGCTAAGGCCCACAGTACTAAACAATGGTCAGAAGGTTCTGCAATATGGTATTATTAATGTTAATTTACAGGAAGCGCTGCAATTTAAAAGTACTGTAGGTATTAATGTGCATTTACAGGAAGCTGTGCCTGTGTAGTAGGTATTAATGTGAAGCCCTGCCACTTATGTGTTGTAGGAATTAATATTAATTTAATCTGCACATCTTTGCCAATGAACCAGATGGCTGTCAGTCAGAGGTACAAGGATTCCAGTACTAACAATTACCAATATTTATTTCAGTGATAACACAGTATACCTACACTTGCCTCCATCAGCAACAGTGCATAATTGTGTTTTTTTTTTTTGTTTTTCCTGAGAAATTACAAAACTGCGCATCACTGGAGTGCCAGCATATGGTTATCAATGACCCAGATGGTCTGTACGTGTCAAGAGACTGGCAAATTTAGTCCTCTATTATCAAACAGCAGTAATTAACAATAATCAAGAAGGTGTTAATTATGTATAATGAAACAATCTCCACTCAGCCCCAGCCTACTTTTTGCCACTTACCCGTAATTATAAGCACTAAGCACTCAGCCAAATCTCTCTCTCTCCGGCGAGGAGACAGACAGGTTGTTTGCTCAGCTGACGGCTTGTTTTGTCGACGGTTTGGCAGATTTAAACCCGGAAGCTCGTAATTTAGCCGAACTGTCACAGCTGTTGGGGACAAACAAAGGGACGCAGGCGGAGCTCCGGCGGCTGCCATCCCTCGGAAAGGACCGATATTAATTAGCGTGACCCTTGCTCGGAGCCCGAGGCACCTGGACGCGCGGATACGGGGGAAATTACAGCCGTAAATTCCGTGACCTCACGTACCCCCCCCCCCCCCCTCCCACCCCGAGCAGGGACTGTATTTCACCGCACCACAAAGGCGCGTTTTGACAAAGTGAATTTGAAGAGGCCCTTTTATTTGAAGGCAACTAAATCAATAGAGCAAAATCAATGATAAGGTTTTGCTTGGACTCGTAAATACTCCAATCCAATGGCAAATCAAAGATAAAGGCTCCATATTCTCGTCAGCTTGAGGATAGCGTTGCTTTAAACGTGAATACATATTTATCTTGAGTATAATTGTCTACCATCTTGGTGATCTTACAAAAGCAATGTAAACTAATGTGATGTCGTATACACGGTATCCCATCATGCATTCTGTGTACAAGTGTAGCCACCCAGACTCAAACTTAAAAGCTCCACAGAAGCTTTTGCATTTTGGACACCGTAACTCATAAAGGGACAAAGATGACCCCTCTTATTAAAAAGGTTTGTCCTCTATAGCTGTCCAGAAGTGTGACACATGGCACATAGCGAAACGATCTCTGCTCTACAGTCACTTATCGAGGCATCTAATGTGCACAATAAAGACGCTACCATGATGCAGCCATTTTATGCCAATATTGGAGCCAACGTGAACACACACAGCAATATCATTTATATGGGTATAAATATATATTACATTACGTATGTATATAGGCCGACAGACACATGCACACGTGCACGCAATCATACATGCATGCACATGTCCCCACACACACACACACACACACACATCGCACTGTATGTAAAATGTATGGTCTTACCTGTAAAATGGTTACGTCGTCAAGGAACAGCAGTAGCATGATCATGTAAAAAAAGTCAAAAAGAGAGACCACTGGTTAGCTGCTTCGTATAAGAACTTAATTGATATTCCTCCCACGACTGGTCAAAGTAGTGCCAATGGTCCAGTATGGTAGTGTCGTATCTGTATGTGGACCTTTCAAAACACACATGCAGTATGGAAATATATTTGGTTTGGTTCAATAAACAAAAGCTTAGTAAGGCTTGATAAGGCTTAGTCGATTGAGACTACCCAATAAAAACATTCCGCAAACAGTGAGAGGGGTGTGATAATCGGCCTCATGTAAACACGCCGCTGAATGTTGAGGCAGTTATGAAGCTCCTTTCCTAAATTGTAAATCTCCTTTCCGGATCATTCTTTGAACCCTGGCTTTAATAGTTGACGAAAACAAAACGTCGACCCCATCACTGGTGTGTCAAAGCGAATTCAGTTTTCACATCACAGGGCGTCATGTTTAACCTACTGAATCGCACCTGGGAAATGGAACAATGGAATTATGGGTACAAAACGACTTAAGAATGTAGAAAAGTGCTTCTCCGGTAAAGGCAGAGCACTTTATGTTAGTTTACATTTTGGGCTTTGATCATTAAACACAATTGATTATTTTATCAGTCATTCACATATGCAGTGTGTGCGGAGCTACAGTATAAAGAGAGAGAGAGAGAGAGGGAGAGTAAGTCATTGTATTACTATGGAGACAAATGAGTTGAGTCAGATCCAAATATTTGAATTGAACGTGAAAGACAGCTTCATTAAAAACGAGCCCGACACGACATGTCAATACAGATAGCGTTCAAGCAGCAGAGCTGGGAAGGGAAGGCAAGTCGCGCCGCGATACTACGGGACACTGGTTTGTAATTCAATATCAGATAAAAATGTTTATGCAGACAGAAACGAGCCCTCTGTTATTATTTCCCTGATGGAAGAACACAATCTTTCCTTTTTTTTCCCCCCTCCCTTCAATTGTAAAATAATTGCGTTTCCCCCGAGGCTAATGTAAGTCGGCTCCGCATTGTTTCACAGCGTGTCAATTTCTGAGTCAAAACGCTGAGACGGAATCATGCGGCGAGCAGAGACAAATTATATAAATCAATGTTTTTTTTTTCCCCTCCCCTTTTAATCTTCTGTCATTGCACATGGGGACGGAGATATCTTTGAATTTTGATTCCTATCTTTAGCACGGATACCTATCCTTGAGTATTATAGGTGACACATGAGCCGAACAAGGCTTTCTCAGCATAATCTGGGAAGACAACAGTGATGGGAATTTATTTTCAAATGTTTGTAACGTTATAAGAATGATATATTGTTTTCTGTAGTGGGGTAATACAAATTCACTATATAACACATCTCATGAAATACAATCCAGACATGGTCACGCTATACAACCGCCACAAATGCTGCCCTACTTAGTTATTCTATGGTGAGTTAAGTATACATTAAGTATACATCGGACAGCAGGGTGCAATACAATGGTGGTTTCCAATGGGAGGCCGGTTGCACATAAGGAAATTCTGAAGGTGGACACACAAAATGGCCGCTTCACAGACCGAACGTTGTGTCCTGATCCCTGCATCCTTCTAAGACACCCTCACTTTTACTCCAGAAACCTGGAGACCCGTCTTTAAGAAAATTAATTTGGGACACGTTAGGCTGGCATCACCTGTGCAAGTGTGTGACCAGTTTGCACACAAAACAAACTCAAATTCAAAGTACCTGCAAGCTAATGTTACCTGGCCTCCTCGCTCCAAAATGAACCTAACGTGCAATGAACAGGCTATTCAGCCCATCTGGACTCTTACCTGCAGTCTACAGAGTATCCAGCTCTGGGTCACGCCAGGGCTTGAATACCCAGAGGGTCCCTGCTTCTACCTCATAACCTGGCAAGCTGTCCCATGTACAGACAATACAAAATAAGAGCATAAAATTGCTTCCTGATATCAATGCACAATTTACCTTTTTGCTAATTTCCAACCTTTTTCGCTGTTGACAGAACAAAACCTGAAAATGATTTTGTAGTCCACTTTTGCAAATGCTTTCATGAAATAGAAAAAGGAAAACCCTCAAATAATAATAAAATAAAAAAAATAATAAAATTCCCCTCAGTCTCCTTTTGCTGAGCCGAAAAACAAATGAATCAAGTTGTCCTAAATCCTTCCTCCTAAATTTACATTTCACACATGGACCTGCCTTTCTTTTTACCGCTTTCAAGAGCCTCTATATACTTATTCTACTGTAGATTAGATTGAGCTAAGCAACTGGGTTGGGTCCTCAGGGGGCAATGGCATATTTTAATTAACTGACAAGCTTGCAAGGATGCTGTTCAAAAATGTACAGTATATGGCCAAATACTGGAACAATCTGGGCCTCTCCAAGTCTCTCAAACCTAGTTAACCAACCAGTGAGGTAGCATGTATGTTATTGTCAAATTACATGCATTTTTCCTACCGCTCATTTTTCTATTACCCTTATATCGTAATAGTTATTTTCCACTTACCATTATCTTCACATTGGAAGAACAACAAACAGCAATGAACCTCTGCCCTATTCTGTCAAGTATGATTTGATTAAACTGATACGTTTCCCTGTGACCTTCTTTTGGGACATGGCTTTCTAAGTCTGGGGGCTTTTCAGATGGGGTCTCGGAAGGTCACATCCTCCGTTTGGGACAGGAGCCAGAGAATATTTATGTGATATTAAGCATATGCAATGGGGGGGGGGGGGGTCAGTGTGCTGCTGTGGGCTTTTCTGCTGAGGCCCCTCGTGTTCCTCATAAGAGAACAAGAGGAACGTTTGCTCCATGAGCGAAAGACAATGGCCTCCAGCTGAGGGAACTAATCACACTCTCGTTCACTCGTGTGCCATCATATTCAGAGGCTAGGGTTGCCAACCATCCAGCATTAAGCCAGGATTGTCTTGTATTTCAGCCAAAAATGGGTATGACCTGTATGGGACACCCCCAGTCCCCCATTTCACCTGGCATCAATGAATTTTACCATACACTGAAAATGTCATTAATTTCAAATTAGTTAATAAATAATAAATAACAACCCTCCCCCTGACTTGCATGTGTGTAATTTGTCCCATATTCAAGGGAATGTTGGGAATATTGTCCCATATTCATGGGAATGTTGGGAATGTTGGAATATTGGACACTCTAATAAGAACCACTAACTGCTCCAGCTGTGAGCTCCCATCGCAACCTCAGTCCAGTCAACTACATTATCAGATTCACGGCAACAGAGTTAGCCTGATGCAAAGTCACAAACCGTGGCCCTAGCCAGTTTCCGGGTCTGTAAAATATGATTATCTCAACAAGCCATGACAGGAGAGCTGCCACTGATTGGACGGGGAATTTCCCTGACCAAGAACAACTGGTAACCTGTGGTGTGGATGCGTGACATATCACCCGGGGAGCTACAGGAGTGGTAAGCCAAGGGTGGGTGACCTAAAGCCAGCCAACCCTAGAGGGACTATTGGGTCCCGTTGTTCTTGAGTCCAATAATAGTCCCTTCATTCAGAAACGTAATGCAGAAAAATGAGAGGCACTTAATTATATTAATTATTAATTATTATATCCAGCTAGCAATCAAGTTGGATTATATGTGGAAGGTGAACTAATGGTAATTCCATTCCATTGCTTTTACCTTACCACTGGAGATACACATGCATGAATAAGAGTTGCCAACATTCTTTGTATTTTCCTACTGTACATAATGAATATTGTCCATAAATCTTAAAACAGTCCTAAATTGCTTTCTGTTCCTGGTCTTGAGTTTTGGACGCCTTGCATTCAAGAACAGCCTCATCCCTCACCCCACCTTGGTGGCCACATTAATCAACGTAGAGATAGGCTGTAAGAAGGATTGCTTTTGGACGTTAACACGCATCGGTGTCGGTTGTGAGGCACTGACACGGGCTCGTCGGACCGGCAGATGCTTATTGGCGGGGTTGGGGGAGCGAGCGATGCGTCTCGGAGCCGGTCACCTTGGCGGCCACTCAACGTGACCGAGGCCAGCGCCATTATTACCGGAACTGTCCGGAACGTGTTATTTAAAGCCAAACAAATACCAGGCCTAAATGTCACAGCAAGGACGCGCACGTGGCCCTGCCTCCAGTCCCGCCTACTCAGGAACAAGGTTTAAATCCTGCCCTGCCCCCCCGGCCCCTCTCCAATCCCCACCACCCCCCACCCCACAAATCCATCTTCTCCCTGTGCCCTGACAACGGCCTCCTCCCTCTAAGATTTACGGCCACCAGCTACAGGGGGCGGGACCATTTATCGACATCGGCTGTTGGTTTTCTCCTCAAGGAAGCACACTCTGAATTAATCTGAACTACATCTTAATGTTAAACATCCTGAAAAACACGGACTATTGTGGCGATTCCCTTAGCTACAGAGACGTATATTAAGTTCCCTGGCAAATTTCAAGGATTTTTTTTTATACCAGTACAGTACTTTATACCCAAAATGGCTCAAGTTAGTGCAAGTTAATTTCAGTGTTAATACTACTTAAAGGGTAGGTCTACCTAAAAAATGTCCTATTTGTTATCAAAAACCTAAGATATATGTGAACTAAATCAAGAAAATGCGCAACATCACATTTCTAAATATTCTGGATAAATATTATAAGTAATTTCCTGATTTAAACTCCCTTCATGCCAACAAAGAGATACAGATTTGAATGAGTTTAGCGCCTCAAAGCAGTTTTAGAGACCCGGGTGAGATTGCACGTATGCATTGGATATATTCAGTAATTTACATCACAATGATGACATCAAACAGTCATCCATTCATTTCTTTTACCCACTTCCCAGATTGGAAAAGTTTGGGATTTACACAATTATCATCAGGAGAGGAATCCATTGTGGGAGATTCTTGAGGGGTAAGATTTCAAAGTCCTGATCTGCTACTGGTGGAATTATTCCTTTCAAAGGTAATCCAGCTTTCTCAGTGCTGGTGCCACTGCTTGCATGCTGGGAGATTGACACCGACTAGTCAGTTATATGGTCTAGTTTTGAATAAAAATAAAACATTTTAATGGGTCGCATCATTATGGATATGCTTTGTCTTGTGCATAAAGCCCATTGCCTCACCGTCACTAATGGGCTGCATTTGTTGTTTTATTGTTCATATAAAATTGATGGTCCAGCTAGTTGCAATTGACTTCCATTCATTTAGATACTTCAGACAGTGATATCTGGGACCTGGAGACTTGGAGCTGAAACTGTCATGTGAAATTAATACTTTCAACGTAACAAAGAAAATGTGAAAGATTCAATTTAGAATAAATCTCTTTTAATTATGACTGGTTACATGAGAGAAGGTGGTAAACTGTTGTTTATTCTACAGGAGAACAGGAGAGAGGGAGATATATATATATATATATATATATATAGAGAGAGAGAGCGAAAGAGAGGGAGAAAGAAATAAATAATTGTTTAATGTAAAGGCCAATTCATAGTCGCCACAAAAAGAATGTGTACGGACGTCCACAGGGTCCGCACAGACCTAAATGACATCATAGCAGACCCAAAACGGACCCTGAGCGGACGTCCGCCTAGACAGTCCGCGCAGCAGTCGTTTTGGTGTCCGCACGGACCTGGCGTTTCACCTACACGTGTACCTTCGGTGTACCGTCATCTTTTTCCATGAAGGACGCCATTGTTGTTTGCAATTTGCGTGCAAAACTGATGGGAAGTGTAGTCTACAAAGGGGGATAAGCTCGACTATGAAAAGCAAATCTAAAGAACCGAATGGGGGGTTATACAATGCAGTGTGCAATTTGCAACTGCAATTTACCCAACCCTAAAACACCACCACTCCAAACCTACCCAACCCTAAAACACCACCACTCCAAACCTACCCAACCCTAAAACACCACCACTCCAAACCTACCCAACCCCAATACACCACCACTCCAAACCTACCCAACCCTAAAACACCACCATTCCAAACCTACCCAACCCCAATACACCACCACTCCAAACCTACCCAACCCCAATACACCACCACTCCAAACCTACCCCTCCCCAAAACACCACCAACCCAAATCTACCCACCCCTATCCTAAAATACACCTCCCCAAAACACCAACTGCACATGCACGCACAAATACACACACAGCAAAACCCACTTCATACGCGTGAGAGTAAATCTATGCGGAGTTTATTAAGCTCCCGATGCAACATTTTGAAGCAAGGGGCCTTCAAAAGTAAAATTAAAGACCACATTCTATTTCAGAAAATAGATTAAATAAATCAAGATCACGGCAATAAACATGTAAATTTCGATCAATAAAAGTACTTGGCTTTTTTTCCCCTTCTCTTTTCAATAACAGCGGCAATAAAGCCGAGCTGAGCACAACGGGCCATTAAAGCATGTAAAATAAATTAGGGGTACATGATGAGAGGATCTCGCAATCTGCTCATAAATATAACATAACGATCACAACTAAAATGTCAGAGAATCAAATAAATCAATATGTTGGGACAGGGGCTGCCTTTATGTGCGGGATACATATTCAAGTATATGATTTGGCTCATTTTTCAGCGTCGAGCAGACGGGATGAGGTGCGGCTCGGCGGCGCTGTGATTTAATGTGTTTTCAGGATGAATAAGAGACAGCGGAGAAAAACGAGCACTTCCAGAATAAATTATTAGTGAGTGTGCTCCGCACATAATGAACACTGACCGGGCGGATCAGCGGATCCGTTTGTAGTAATAGCACTTAGGTCAGAGCCTCAACCGGGCCTCTCATTTATGTAAAGCGCACGCGCACACGCACACGCACGCACACACACACACACACACACACACAAAACACTTCTGCCATTACTGTACATCCGAACGAGGTCTATGTTTATTACAATGCGCTTTCATTACCGCGGTACTTTACGTTTGAACAAAGCGCCGTTATTCCCATGCAGTGAACCCATTAAAGTAAAACTAATGACAGTTTGTCACGGACCCAGATTACGATAGATATAAACCGATTCGGTAGGAACAGACATGTCACGGGGATCGCTCGCAATGCAAAGCAACGCCCTCTTAAAACGCGACAAATTGATGGCGTGCGCAAAACGATCTCAGAAGACCTGGAGCTCGGTGCGAGTCGCGCTCTCTTCATTTGACCTTCCCAGAATCAATGCAAACTGCTGACGCTAAAAAACACCAGACGTGTTAAAAAAAAAAAAAAAAACCCTGCATTCCTTCCTGCAACAAGACAGTAAAATCTAATAAGCGCACCGCACTAATGCTTACACGGCATATCTCTCGCAAGCGTTGTCCACAATAATTTACCGCCTTTCAAAATAAGCCAAGTTTGGCGGTCTGCAGTAATTTGTAGTTTAAGCAAAATAACATTTGCTGGAAAGAAGAGAAGGATTGGGATGCCACTTCAAACTGACGCCCATTACCGGAATTTAGAATTGGCCATGCATTCTGTTCTACATTATACGTGTGTGACAGATACTTCAAAGCATTACAGTAAAGAGGTACTGACAGACTCTTTTCTGCATAACAGTGTAGTTACTTATACTCTTCTCTGCATAAAAACACAATTAGTGACTGACTCTTCTGCACATTTGTACATTACAATATAGTTAGTGATTGACTCTTCTGCACATTACAGTATATTTAGTGACTGACTCTTCTGTACATTACAGTATATTTAGTGACTGACTCTTCCGTACATTACAGTATAGTTAGTGACTGAATCTTCTGCACATTACAGTACAGTTAGTGACTGACTCTTCCGGACATTACAGTATAGTTAGTGACTGACTCTTCTGTACATTACAGTACAGTTAGTGACTGACTCATGCGTACATTACAGAACAGTTAGTGACTGACTCTTGCGTACATTACAGTACAGTTAGTGACGGACTCTTCCGTACATTACAGTACAGTTAGTGACTGACTCTTCTGTACATTACAGTACAGTTAGTGACTGACTCTTCCGTACATTACAGTATAGTTAGTGACTGACTCTTCTGTACATTACAGTATAGTTAGTGACTGACTTCTGCATATTACAGTACAGTTAGTGACTGACTCTTCTGCACATTACAGTAGTTAGTGACTGACTCTTCCGTACATTACAGTATAGTTAGTGACTGACTCTTCTGCACATTACAGTATAGTTAGTGACTGACTCTTCCATAATTACAGTACAGTTAGTGACTGCCTCTTCTGTACATTACAGTACAGTTAGTGACTGACTCTTCCATACATTACAGTACAGTTAGTGACTGCCTCTTCTGTACATTACAGTACAGTTAGTGACTGACTCTTCTGCACATTACAGTAGTTAGTGACGGACTCTTCTGTACATCACAGTATAGTGAGTGACTGACGCTTCCGTACATTACAGTACAGTTAGTGACTGATGCTTCCGTACATTATAGTACAGTTAGTGACTGACTCTTCCGCACATTGCAGTACAGTTAGTGACTGACTCTTCCATACATTACAGTACAGTTAGTGACTGCCTCTTCTGTACATTACAGTACAGTTAGTGACTGACTCTTCTGCACATTACAGTACAGTTAGTGACTGACTCTTCTGCACATTACAGTACAGTTAGTGACTGACTCTTCTGTACATTACAGTACAGTTAGTGACTGACTCTTCTGTACATTACAGTATAGTTAGTGACTGACTTCTGCACATTACAGTACAGTTAGTGACTGACTCTTCTGCACATTACAGTATAGTTAGTGACTGACTCTTCCGTACATTACAGTATAGTTAGTGACTAACTCTTCTGTACATTACAGTAGTTAGTGACTGACTCTTCTGTACATCACAGTATAGTGAGTGACTGACGCTTCCGTACATTACAGTACAGTTAGTGACTGACTCTTCCGTACATTACAGTATAGTTAGGGACGGACTCTTCCGCACATTGCAGTACAGTTAGTGACTGACTCTTCCATACATTACAGTACAGTTAGTGACTGCCTCTTCTGTAAATTACAGTACAGTTAGTGACTGACTTCTGCACATTACAGTATAGTTAGTGACTGACTCTTCTCTGCATTACAGTACAGTTAGTGACTGACTCTTCTCTACATTACAGTATAGTTAGTAACTGACTCTTCTCATTACAATGCAGTTACTGATGGACGTCTTCTATTACAGTATAATTACTGACAGATTATTCTTCGGGTACATGTCTATACATGAAATTAGCATACACTCACCAAACTTCCGAATCGTGTACAGTACATCATGTACAGTACATTCAAACTAATGTTTCATTCTGTCGACAGCAGAATGTGCGCATATTAAGGACCATCCCAAGGATAAACTATTTGACCGGGTAACAATTTATCACATTAAAGGAAAACAAATGTACCCTCACACATCTATAGCACGAGGAGGCAATTATTCTAATAGCTTTCCTTCTCAAGTTAGTACTTGCAGCTATGGCTAACCCAATAAGGGAGCCGTGATTGATGACGCCCCGTGTTTACGGGTTTCACAGGAATACTCCATCTGAGAATGAGATCCTGTGACCACACAGCCTCAGGCATTCCCTTGGGTTGGTTTCCAACACTTCCAAGGCTACCACTCTCAGATGTGATATACGTATATATATTTTTTTAAGGCTGAAAATAGCACGTATGGTGTGAGGTGGCAGAAGCTGAATAACCTTTGCCCTGATTGGCTCAAACAGGCCAAAAGGAAAAAGAACAGCGGGGGGGAAGGGGGGGGGGGGGGTGGAGGGGGAGGACAAAACAAAAGGCTGTTATATGATGTGATCGAGCGCTGTCTCGTGTCCCATCTGGAGACCACACAAGACTCACAGAGCACACAAATACCGATGTTTGGGGCTTGTGTGGCGATGCATGCATTCCAACTACTTCAGAAATGTGAAGGAATGCAAGTAGTTTAAAAAAAAAAAACGAAAAAAAAAAACGTTTTTATTCACATAATTACTTATCATTATGTATACAAAGTTGTACCCAATGTCGTATGTGACAATGTGAAGGGATCACTGAAAAGGCTTTCGGCGTATAAAGCAAACCCTGCTAAGAAACAATACACATGGAAAACAGGCAGAGAGTGAGACGGACTAAGTCTGTCAGAACACAGCAACAGTGTACACGCATAAAAAGGAGAGATAAGGACTTTAAACAACAGGAAAAGATGTGCGACATGAATCAGCGAAAGACTGTAAAGACGTGAGAGACATAGATGTGAGAAACAGTATGAACAACCTGTTTCATAAGCGCACAAAACAAATATGAAATTCAGACATAGTGTACAGATGTGAAACAGATGCGAGGATGCAAGACAAATAAATATGTGACACAAACAATGTGACGTCAATACCGACCCGTTTAAATTCTGGATACAGAAATTCCAACAGCGGCCTTTCTGAGGTGTTTCAGTGATTGTACTATCCCAGTATTTTGCCACAACATATTGACATACGTAAATGGCTGTTCACTAGTTCTAAAGTTAGGGAAGCAACAAGTCTGCAAATGCACCATTTCACTGAAAGCAGCACCCCAGCTGCCAAGCCCAAGCAAACACATGCTCACGAGCTGCGTGCGACGTTCGCTTAACTTAAAGATAATCTTATCAGTAGAACACCCACGCTCAAATGGTTTTTAAAAATGGGACATTGTGAGACCACTGGCATTTTCGTGGATGCGTCAGACATTCAAATGAAATCAAAATTTTGTTTTGGGAAACGTAAACATGGGGAGGTCCAACACATTAGGAGAAATATAGAGGAACTATGAGTTACATGACTGTCCATTACTTATACTAGTGCAGTGCCCGTTCAAAACGTGGCCGTTCGGAAGGGGCCGATTTCTTGGCCCCCGGTATTGCTGTTTGCAGCTTTCTGGAGAACCGCTCATCCAATCAACTTCAGTCCAGTCGACACTGCACTTCCTTGGGTCCTGATCAATAGACCTAGCGAATTTCAACTTCATATAGTGCCCGGTTGTCGAGCAAATCAAAACACAGACACATAGACACACAGCAGACACAGACAAGATTTTTGCCTTTATAGTAATATATACACAACAAAAATGCAGGAAGAGCTGGGATTTAACATAATTACTTACAATCGATGCAATTGAGAATTACCATATGACGATCACATCACTAAACATGAGCTAGAGAATTAGTATAGAACAGCCCTGACATCAAAATATACCGTTTTAGTGTGCTCTTTAAATCAAGTGTGATATCTGGACAAAAAAATGGCAGTTCCACATAAAATTTAAGAAGTACATCTTTTTGACGCATCACTGACCCCTCTCCAGGTACCGTGGCAACGTCCTATCACACATCGGCGACCCTTCTGGGTACCGTGGCGACGCCCTATCACGTACCGCTGACCCCTTCCTGGTACCACAAGAACCAGGATCTGCCTCCGAAGGTGGGTTATTTAAGAAACAATTAGGAGCGTATACAAAGCCATTCTCCGGCAGTCTCGCTCGTTCGGCTAACCAACTGAAGGGCCTCTCAGGGCTGATTTATAACTCTGTCGCCTTCACAAGGCAACATAATTAATAGGAGCATGGACTTCTAATTTCAGTGACTTCCACAGCAAGTGGATTTCATTTGATTTATGATTCCTGGTGAGTTCGCATTTTATCAGTTCATTCAGTCATTATTTATGCTGATGACCAATTTCAATGGGTCGCTATCACCTAACTCGCTACTAATCAAAGAGAATTAGGGTTCAGTGCATTATTTAGGAGCGGCTAATTTATCTTCCGGGAGGAGGAGGAGGAGAAGGAGGAGAAATGGCTGCTGTGCATGCGGGGATAAGTCGATGGCTGAGTTTAAAAGCCTGGTTAGCATTCGGAGCGCCGCGCTGTCGTTTTTTTGCGGCCGTGCGCACGTACCGAAGTCCTCACAAATCACGACCGCCTGACACGCGAGGAGGTTTAATGCAGCCTGTCATGTCGGCATTACGCCCGTGACTGGACTCGAATTAGGGCGTGTCACCTGGGGTCCCTGTTTGATGGTAAATTAGAGTGGAAAGCTGCACTTTGGAGAGGGGGGGGGGGGGGGGGTCGGTCGGGCTTCTCGTTGCAGCGACTTTACCTTGCCGTCTGTAACCCAATCGCGACTTTTGCGCACCAAGCTTTGCGCCTTTGCGTTATAAGTCTGGCGAAAGAGGGCCACTTCATAGCAATAAACCAATCGCATCAGCTCGGCGAAGACAGGTCTGAGGTTAAGGCGGCGATTCAAGCATAAACCGTGAGGCGCAACCAAGCTGTTGACTAGCAACAGGGGGGCGTCTGTCAACTGTGTCACACTTCTGCAAAACCGCCCCACTGAGAATCAGACTAATGTCTAAAGCTGGCATCTTCCTGGTGGCTAGTGCCGCAAGAAGAAGTGAGGTTTCCAGGTAGAGAAGGTGAGATAAGACTAGAGACTTGACCTCCTGAGCTCCAGCGGCCCCAGGATGGGAGGGTGGCGCCCAAGACTCCCGGTGGACTCTGCGCAGTCCGTCTGCGCATGCCGGCATAGGGAGCAGTCAGGCTCTGCAGGGGCGGCGCAGCTCAGCAGCTCGACTGCGCGGGGAAAAGAAGTGGAGGCTAGCTACACGTTCCGGAAAAAAAAGCGGTGAAGCGGTTTTCACTCCTCCAAATCAACAGTGACGGAAGGGTCCTACAAATACAATTGGGGATCGTGGCAACAGAACACGTTGTCAACGGCAGCTAGAATAAAAAAATGTAATTATGTGCAGTGTAACACTAAAATACTACTGCTACGTTTTTTTGTTGACAAACATGAGCGCAAATTACAAACCAGTGCGAGTTGATTTTAATCAAAAAATATGATTAAAATGGGGACGTGAAACAACAAATCTTTGCTTTTCCAGTGGGCCTTTACCTTTAGACAACCGTTCAATATGTGCGTTCTACAAATCAGAAAAGTTAGCATTTGCAGAGATTGCGAAGTTAAAGTTTACAGAGGGGAAGCATGTATTTCATTAGTACATCATTAGAGATCTATGCGTCCTTCCAGCACTCCAACTGCTTCCTGTACATCTGAGATAAAAGCAAGGGTGGTGCTTGATAAATGGACCTGTGCTTTATCCCTGTTGATGGAGGTAAATCCTGTGGACGTCCAGGTGGCATCACACAATATAGAGTGCATGTGTGTGCAGTTTGCATTCATGCCTGTGTGTGTGTGTGTGTGTGTGTGTGTGTGTGTGGTTTGCATTCATGCCTGTGTGTGTGTGTGTGTGTGTGTGTGTATGTGTGCGTGTGCGTGTGTGGTTTGCGTTCATGCCTGTGTGTGTGTGTGCATGTGTGTGTGTGCGTGCGTGTGTGTGTGTGTGCGTGTATGTGGTTTGCGTTCATGCCTGTGTGTGTGTGTGTGTGTGTGTGTGTGTGTGTGTGTGTGTGCATGTGTATGTGGTTTGCGTTCATGCATGTGTGTGTGTGTGTGTGTGTGTGTGTATGTGGTTTGCGTTCATGCCTGTGTGTGTGTGTGTGTGTGTGTGTGTGTGCATGTGTATGTGGTTTGCGTTCATGCATGTGTGTGTGTGTGTGTGTGTGTGTGTGTGCATGTGTATGCGGTTTGCGTTCATGCATGTGTGTGTGTGTGTGTGTGTGTGTGCATGTGTATGTGGTTTGCGTTCATGCATGTGTGTGTGTGTGTGTGTGTGTGTGTGCATGTGTATGCGGTTTGCATTCATGCCGGTGTGTGTGTGTGCATGTGTATGTGGTCTGCGTTCATGCCTGTGTGTGTGTGTGTGTGTGTGTGTGTGTGTGCGCGCGCGCATGTGTATGCGGTTTGCGTTCATGCCTGTGTGTGTGTGTGTGTGTGTGTGCGTGCGCTTCAAAAATGAAGAAAAGAATGAAAAGAAATTAAAATCAAGACCCATCATCCATTGGATGGTCATCTACTGCTGTTGAACTAAACACAGGACAGTATGTTTCTGAGGAAAAAAAGGGTGGATGGGGGGGTCAGCAGGCAGGAGGGAAATAGCCACATTTTTAAGAGGTTGGAATTGTGACAGAAATCGTAGATTTGCTTCGGACGCGATCAGGCACGTTTTTGACATTGAGAGGCGCAAGCGTTTCAAGGCAAAGTACAAAAACAAAGCAATGCAGAAAACATGAAAGGAGTTCCTTATTGCCCTTAAGAGAGCCTTTTAGAAACAAGTTCCAGCACAGCAATTCTTCCAAAGCTACTTAATATATCTGGTACGGCGCAAGTTTTCCCCGATGTCGCATAACACGGAGGGGAGGGTGAGCGAGTAACGCAGAAGGCAGTCATCCCACCGGAGTGAGCGACACTGTTCATTTGCACGAGCGCTACACATTTACAGCGAGGGCGGCGAAAACAAGGGCGCTAGTTTTAACGGCTCGATCCCGTCTGGCGATGCGGTCAGCTCGGAAAAAAGGGGAGGGGAGAGGCGCCGTTTACAAAACCGCTCCAAATTTCCCAATTCGGAAAAAAAAGCAGGTGGGGAAACTGGACTTTGGGACGGCGACTCGCTCGAACGGCGTGCCGGGTACGAGAGGCGTCCGGGTACGAGAGGCGTCCGGGTACGAGCCGAGGCTGCTACACACACTAATTTCAGTCACACAGTCTCGCTGTGATGCATCTACAGAGGCCACTTATTTACAACGAGTGCTGACATCGCCCGCCTGAGTGTATTCTGTTCTCCGTGGACAGATCTTTTCGGCTAATGACTCATTATTAATGGCTCATTATTAATGTACTGTATTCCACATAAAAAAAAGGTCATTAACCCAAATTGAAACAAGTTAGTTTTATTTTCCATGTGTAATAAGTACAAATACATTGGCATTCTTCCTCCAGCTCTTCCTCAGAAATATATATATATATATATATATATATATATATATATAAATATAAAGATCACAATATAAATATATGTCTAAACATCACAATACTAGTATAAAAATCACAATGAAATTCACAACCTTTCCATTATTATTCTCCTTCTCTGTGGATCGCTCTGCTTTTGTTAAACTAATCAGTCACTGCAGTTGAAATTATTATTAGGAACAAGTTTGTAATAAAAAAGTTCTCTTTCTCTTCAAAACAATTCACAACATCACTCGAGACAATTGACGTCGGACAAAGTCAGGATGATTTGTGTGGCATCCATCACTTTTTATTCAAATGTGACACAATATAAACAATACAAGGCCTCTCGAGTGCCTCGACCCTGCAGTCACCCAAGTGAAATGAAAATGCCCTCGAAGAATTTAACAGCAGGTACCCCCCACCCCACCCCACCCCAATCAGAAGGGTCTTACTCCACCTTTCTTCATGCTTGTTCGCGGCACGACAAGCGGCTTTTAACAGGCTGTGGGGAGATAACAAAATCTAGACTCGGTTTTGTCGATTTGCACGTAGGTTGTACGCATGTAATCCTGTTAGAAGGTAAATTGTGGCAAGGGAGCGACTGGAGCCACAATGGCTGACCGCAGGGAGAAAATTGCCGTCATCGCCAGAGAGGCGAGGTAGAGCACAGGTCCGGGTTAGAAAAAAAAAAAACAGACGGAGGCAGGCTGCTGGAATCTTGCAACTTCTATTAAGATTTATTGGTAGCAGGATTCTTTGGGGCTTCAACATTATTCTTTGTAAACCCGATCTGTCTCGGATTGTTTATGAAATAGGATGGTTAGAGCCAAGATGGAGCCTAGAGAGCAAGCCTGTGCAATTTACCACAAGCAGATTCCCTCATATTTAACCCGTCAAAAACCCAGCTTTACTAAACATGTGACTGTGTTAAGCTTCATAATCAAATGTGACATTGAATATATACGTATATATATATTTTCATTTTAATTTAATTTTTCACAGTTCCTTCATGTTGCTTCATCTGTAAAGACAGTTGTACACACAACCTCCCCATTCTGAAAAATAAGTTATTCCATTCTATACAGTATGCACCGATAAACTAAATCCGTAGAGGTTAGAAACATTTATCCCTGAATCACAAACACACAGAGTATTCGATGTCATTATTTCATGATGTTTGGACTGGACACGAAGTCCCTGCCTTTATCAGGCCTCACGACCCTCCAAAGACAAAGCAAACACAGATGTAAAGGAAATACATTTTACTGTACTACCAACAGGGCCCTCCCAGCCCAGCCGAGTGGCCGGTCCTCATTGGCATAGGAATACCTGAAGCCTCTTTAAAGCTGCTGAAAAAGTGTGTATTCAACATTTCCCAGCATCTCGGGGTACTATATTTCTCTGCGCCTATTAAATAAAAAACAGAGGATCACCTTCAGGTTTATTAATGGTCATACCATGGATGAAGGATGCCTGCGAAATATCACAACATCTGTTTGCTGCGCTCGGCCCTCAGAGCGCCGCGCCCATTTCTCATGGCTAATGGTGCTCATCCGCTCGGCGAGTTTTTACGGACAAATGTGTATTTGGCCACATCTATCATGGTGAATGAGCGTTCCTCGAGAGGCAGCCGCCGGCCTGCCTGCCTGCCTGGCCTGCTCTCGCGGCTACGCGCTATGCTTTAACAAACGACGGCTGGGCCCGCGTGTTTTTAATCCATCCAATGGAAAAACAGGGGGGGGGGGGGGGGGGTCGGAGAGCGGGCGGAATCCAATCCGGAATAAAATCCGGGATCGGCCAATCGTCCTTCTGGAAAGGTCCGTGACGAAAAGGCATTAAATACCATACTAAACAACCTTATTACTAAAACATTATTATTGCTGGTCCTTTAAGAGCAGAGGCCCAAGTCGTTATGGTTTCCATGGCAGATATCCAAAGGCCTGATGACAGACATAATCTGCTGACTGACTTTTACATTGCGTTGAGCTCAGCCATTCAGCAAATGCATCCCCGGAGACCAACATAAAAAGGCGATATATTTATAGGCCCTAGAAATGTTGACTTAAACAAACATGGCTATAGACATACAAATCACATTGACTTATGCTTAATAAATCAGGGCTCGTTTGATCTACAGCTGGTTATGGATTTAAAGGCAAGAGGAATTACTCACGCAGTCTGGAGTTAAAATGCCACGGTGTGGCATCTGTTTTTGCAATTGTGGGAGTGGAGGGCTTTTTTTATTTTATTTTTTTTAACTCTAGGGGATATCTGAAAAAGTTAATAATCAATCGGTCATAATTACAAAAATTCTGCATAAATGTTTGAGGACAAAATTCATTAAGAAAGAATCCATCCACAGGACATTATTGACAAAACGTACATAATGACGATTTCCCTTTTGGAATCGTAGCATGATTCCAACTTAATATACATATTCTAAATTATAATAGGTTTCAACTCATCTCATTTATAGGATAAATTTACCCAAAAGTGTATTTTTTTCTATTAGTAAGCATAATATGTACGTGTAATACCCTGTTAATAAAGCAGTGCGCTTAAAATGTGGACAAATTATTCCCAGTAATGTTGGAGGGAGGAAATCCATACGTGTTTAATACAAAACGTATAAAAAAATGGACATTCATGTTCTTGGATACTTGTCACTATCTGTATGTGATGTACGTATAAAGCAATCATATAAATGTTGCGTTTGTACTTGTCCTCTGTCAATCGAGAAATTTGACAAGTCAAAACAAAGTTACCATCTTTTAAACTTTACCTCGAGAGAGGGCACACAATCATCTCTGTGTGCCTTTCTTCAACTCACACAGTTGATTGCAAATTCTTTGTCTGTAAAATGTTGCTGAAATGCCTAATGGAGTTGTACTGCACTGCTAAATCAAAGACCCTGTTTTGTCAAGTATGACAGAAGGTACATTTAAAAAAAACAAATCAAGCTACAAATCAATTAGATTACAACCAAAATAACATAAATACCAAAATACTGACTGAACTACGTGTTTTAGTGAAGAAATTTAACTAAGATGTTGTGTGGCATGAGCAAACATTAAGCCTAATAAAGTCACCATAAAGTAAAACAGTAGAGCTAGGTAAAGTAGAGCTGTGTAACCTATAGGGTGTAGGAAACATCGTGGTGTGCTTTGAGAAATTGTTCTGGGAATAAGGATTTGGTTCGGCAGCCATTTTGTGAGCGTGGAGTCAGACGGATGAGCTCATTATCAGGAGCGGGTGAAAAGCCATCTGCCCTGTGCACATCTGGGGCGCCTACGCTCTGTTGTTCATGGCCAGCCATTTCTACGGTGGGAATACTATTATGGGCCCATTCTGGAGCCCAGCCACACCAGCCAAAAACTCCTGACAACCGTGAACAGACGCTAGTGATTTAACCCCCACCCCCTCTAAAAAAACAGTAATGGTACAGGCCAAGTGGTGTCACATGGACATTGCTGCTTCTACAGTACTTTATTGTAAGGATACCGATTTGATTTCCCGTCATGCCATGTCTGAGAACAGAAAGTACTGTTCCTTCACACAACAAAATACTATTTTTAATCACAACATGTTCCATTTCTATATTTACATGCTCGGTACGCAATTGTTTTTACTACTTGTGGAGACTAAGCATATAAGATTTTTAATAACATATTTTAATTGTGATTATCACTTTTATTTGTGTACTGCTCAGAGACATTCACAATGAAACAAATTGGTAAAAAATAAGTGATTGATGCATTGAAAAACCTGTACAGGAAAGTACAATGATTTTCATACGAGATGAAAGCAGAGCACAGTAATACTTTAAGGCTTGGGTTGAAATGTTAAATACTGATCACATCAAACGACTGTTTTCCGAGGAGTGACCAGAATCAGGGCTTACCAGAAGACCCAACATGTTACACCAGTTTAGCACACAATCTTATCCAGAGTGACTTACAATGTACGAGAACATCAATGCATCCACCAGAGTCATGTGTCCTGGCATACTAGTGGGGTGTACTACCAAGCAGGATTACTCAGTTAGCTGGATAACTGCACTGAGTAAAACCTGGAACACTCTCAAATCTGGAACATGGACTGAAGTAAAAAGAGCTGTTCTGGGTTTTACTCAGTGAAGTTATCCAGCTAACTCAGTAATCCTGCTTCATAGTATTCCATGGCAGTGGCAGAATTCACTTGCCCAAAGAGAACCTCCGTGACAGAGGGGGCGCTAGAGATTTGATTCTGGATTGGAACTCCTCTCCTCTGTGCCTCGGAAACCGATCTTTGTGTCCTAATCTAATGTCGCTGATCATAAATGTTACGTTTGTACTTGTCCTCTGGTTACATATAAATTAATGTCTCTATGCAAACCGCAATGTCAGTTGCATTGTATACTGTACATGCAAATACTTGTACTTGAAACGTACAGGCGGTTTTGCACACTTCCAGGGAGGAGACGAGTGGAGGAAACGAGGTGAGGAGTGAAGGATATTAGGACGCACCCAGGGGGAGAGAATGCGATCTGACACACCTGCCGCCAGGATCAGGGGCCAGGGGAACCCGCTGTTTTTTAGGTGTCAGCCATATTCCCAACGGCATACTTCCTCCTGCACGAGCTCTGCTACTGCACCTTAGCCAGGGTAAAGAGTCCTGTACGCAACACCTGCCTCATTTCACACTGTTACTGGGCTGTCAAACTGCTGCAGGAACAATGCCATATATTACCCCAGTATATCATACTGGAGAGACCAAACACCAATCAACATGCATTTATTTGAGAGACAAATACGAACTATAAAAACGCGCACATTGCAACACTTACTGTACCCTACCCGCTCATATATATTTTATATTGACATGTTAAGCACATGCCATGAAAGAGATTTGCTGCACTTTCAATCTAGAAATGAAAGTTGCAGAGCTAGCTTGACAAAAAAAGAAATAATGAAATATCATTATATAGATTTTTCTAATTGATACAGCAAATTAATAATGCTTCTAAGGCGTTCTGTTGTGGTGGAAGACCCTGGGGTTTTGAAGGCCAGACTTGGCACGGTACTATATCAATTCTAGACGGTAGAATTAGGCCGCATCCAACATTCTTTTGTTCTCGTGTATTGAATTCTCTGTCACAATCAGTTTAAGCAGCAAGAAGAAGCCATTTACCACAGCGCTTTTGTTGTTCTCGTTGTGGCTGGTTTTTGGCTTTTATAAGGTAGAAAAGGATTTACACCAATACACCACGCAAGCAATGTATTGAGAATGTGCATTTCTGCATGCTAGCAGCATCGGACATACTCTGCAAGCACCTCAACAGGGCGCACCATGCATCTACAAATATCCAAAAGTGTGAAAAAATGAGTTTCTCAGCACAACTCCATGCAGTAGGTGGTAAAACCTATATGTGTTCACTGACTGTCTGTCGGAACCGTCTCCTGGAGATTCCACCATGTTATTGCCGATCACATCCATTAGGTGCCTATCTCCATCTCCAACAGTAAACCAAGCATCCCAGGTGAATATTAGACTCTTTCCAGGTTTCCGTGTTGCTGATGCAAGGAGTCTGTGATGTGAAAATTCTCTGTAAACAGTAACTGGTTACTCAGGTACAGTCCGACATGGATTAGTCAAATCTCGGGGTTGATTAGAGTATCTTCAATCTGCACGTACCTTAAATAATTAATAAGGAAAGTCAATATGTGTGCAATGCATGCAATTTCAATGTAAAACGTGGATAGAAGCGGTGATTAACTTGCTTTGGCACTATGAATAAAAAAATCATACAAACAGTATTTCCCAGAATGCACCAGTTTTCTGTAGTCTAAGAAAGCAACAAAATTCACACACAAAAATGAGTGAACCTGGAGGATAATGGTGCTGGCCTGCAATAAGCCCATTCATAATTCACCAGCATTTCATCTGGCAAAATGTATAGACTTCCGGGGAATTTTAATGGGCTTGAAGCAAAACTTTGAAATGGTTTTTCTTTTTCTTTTTTTTTCAAATTGAATTATTAGTAAAAAAAAAAAAAGTAAAAGAAAAGTTTTAAAGTCTGGGGGGGAAAAAGTTAGGCAGCCCTGGAATTCCTCATCATCCGAAAAGTAATTTCATCTTTTTATTTCAATGCGTTATTGATCCAGCTGCTTGGATCTTATAAACACTATTACATGGCCCTGCTTGTGGTTGCTATATAATGTCCAATACAGTCAACAAAGGAAAGCAATTTTCATTGATCAACGTCTGAGCAAAGCATACAAATAAAGATTGATAACACACTTCACCACATCCTAACATCAATTAAGTACTAATGAAAAACAGGAGCTGTATAAGGAGGCCTTAACCAATGTTAAATATTCAATTTTAGCCAGTTCCACGCTTTTTTGCCGTCACAAAAAGTTACAGCCGAATAAATCAGCACTGCAGCGAGGTCGGCGTTTTCTCCACCAATAAAACGGCAATAAATTAATCTTTCAGTCACTCGCTTTTTCGGTTGTTTATCTTATTGATCAGGAGCAACCTTTTATTACGGTTTCCTTTATTCGATAATATGACCATAAATGAGGGCCAGGCACTGAGGCACATTCGTTTTCCGCAACTTTTGTTTATTTTTATTTCTTTTTCCGTTGTTTTTCTGTTTTTTTTTTGTTTTTTTTGGTTCAACTTAATAGAAATAATTGCAGGTTGCAAGCCTTGGATGTTAATTTGTTTTGCTATTAGAGAAACCTCTTTCCTCCGTGATTCAATTTATCGTCCGGAGTGGCCACACACCCGGAGCGGCCTTATCTGAATCAACCCCCTGTCAGGTCTAATCAAAGAACACAAACTGAAAGACAGACTCCGAAACGAAGGAGGGCAGAAAACAAGATGGAGGAGAGGGGGAAAGAGAGAGAGAGAGAGAGAGAGAGAGAGAGAGAGAGAAGGGGGGCCGTAGCTGCCGTGAGACAGGGCAGTGAACCATCCTTTGTCCACCACTCCTTCAACCTCAGGCAAAACCACTGACCGAACTGACACTAAATGTGACCATATTAGGCCTGCTGTTGCCTCGACTCGCTCTGCCTGCAAAACGCAGCACTGATTTCTAACTATTCATCTTAACTTATAAGGCCTTAAAGAGGCCTTCTCCCATGCGCCTAAATTAACCCATAATCCCCTGCAAGTCTGCGCTTACACGGTTCAGAAGGAGCCGTGCCGTTCTTACAAAAAACGAAAAAGGCAGGTGGCTCTGCCTGTATTCACAGAACCCCAAACTCGCTGAATAACTTATCACATAGCATTTGTGCGGGAAACAGTCACGGTCGCAGCAGTCTGATATCTAGAACTGTTTTCAATATCCCCAGTCTCTATAACTGGTAGTGGAAGAGCACACCCTACCGCTGCCGTTTCATATAAATAAGAGGCGGACGTTTCTCCGGCCACACTGTCGGTGACAGACCGATGCCATGCTAACGTTGGGTCACTGGCTATTAATACACACGTTTGCTGGGGTCATGTGATGGCTGCATAGCCTTTGCCTGCCAATCGCTTGCCAAGGTGTCATAAAGGTGTCACTCACCATGCGGAGATGGCAACAGGAAAAGAGCAGCACCTGTTGGGTGCATCGAGGCGAAATTTATTTTCTTTTTTTAAACCGAGGTGTTGTCTACGTGCAAGTTAGAAATATGGGTAGAAGAACCACAAATTATATTCACGCGCCATGTACAAAATGAAATTGCGTTTGCGAGGTTATAAAAGAGTTGCACCGCAGTCATCTCTTTTCACCGCTCATCCCAGAAAACTAAAGAATGATGTCCATCCCCCCTCCTAATTACTCACCATTTTCACATTTTTACATGCATTTCAAAATCACTTTCGTCCTTTTTATCAATATTTACATAAGATAAAGACACGTACGTTTCTCAATTTACGAAGAAGGTCTATCTGTGCAAATTGCAAAGTGTTTATTACACTAACTATGTGGTCCAGCAACCAAAAGAAAAGCACCACAGCAGATGAAGCAGGAATGATGAAATATAGCAGCATCAAGGGGAAAACCAGCTCTGAAGTAAAGGGAATTATTAAGGGCTTAATACTGCACTAGCTCAATGGTTCGGTTTTATTCCGGGTCACAGATCAATCCATGCTTCAGTTCTGGTGGCAATAAAAGCAAAACACCCACGGTGCCAGGAATACTTTTATTCAAGTCTGAAAATAAACACCTCTATTTCTGAGAGTGTTCATTAACAAGCACTGTATCACAGTGAAAAACATTCTTAGGACGCTGACTACATAAAGTCAAAAACCAGAAGGCTAAATATTTTTTTCTTGGTGTGTCTTTGCAGGGATGTCTTGTGTACATATTTTTCAGTGTGTAAAACATCTTTCCTCATAACTTTGCATTGCATACCTAACAAATTTAGTTGCCTTTCTTTGTACTTTTTCAAGAGCCTCTACATCTCTCTTATTATGTGGTCTGATGAAGGCATTGTATAATATCAGTGTAACCTCATTTTACTAATACTCCATACTCCTTTTTTTCTATATCCCAGCATTGCACAGAACGATTGAAACTAAGCTACGATTATGCCATCTGTTGTGGGAAAATATAATTTAGTCTGCTTCCCATCTGCTGCTAAAACCATAGAAAAACACACAAGCGACCTAGAAATGTTTAGAAATGTCCTGCTCAACTTTCATATCATGTTTGGCTAGCATTTTCCAATCATTACATAACATTATAAATAGACGTCTAAAGGGAAACGCTGTTCAAAAGTGGTTTGGCCTGTCATGTTTCCCTTATTTGTATAACATCATTTGTCTGAAGCTATCTTCCCTTTGGTAAGTGAAATAAGAGATTTTGCTTTCACCAACAGGAAATGTATTGATAGGGCACTGGGGATTGTGTTATTTTGATTTAAAATGCTCTGCGTTCGAGAAAGCACACATTTTATTGCGTGCAGTTTCCACAAATATGCCAAAAAGGCCATAGTGATTCACTGCCCGTGGTTAAAAACATGAAGGCTACATTTTTATAGAACTCATCTGATGCCTCGTGTCACGTCCACCACAAAATGAGAGTCATCATCTTGTTTGCTTCCGCACTACACAGCAGTCTTTTACTACATTTCTCAACCTTTCACAGGATTCGGTTTGGAACAGTGATGGAGCAGGACTCCCTTGAGGGTACTAATTCTAAAGAGAGAGGGTGTTGTCAATGGACTTAAAAAATAAATTTTTTAAAAAGTTTGAAAGTTGTGTGCTTTTTCATGAAGTTTCTTGGATACCCTGAGTCCAGAGAGGCAGAAAGAACATAGAATTTTATATATAGTCATATAATAACTAAAAAACTGTTTTATTTAATTTCCTGGAAGATTATGAGGTGGACTCTTTTCATGTCCTGGGTGTCAGAAATATTGCGGGCCTGGTGATGACAGAAACTGTGGTCCACAGAATAGAATACCCCACCTCTGACACATGTGAGAGGACACAAGCTTAGCAAACCCAATGAGAGCAACTGGGTAGGTCCCACAGTCTTCTATTCAAAATGTAATGCCCCCCCCCCCCCAAACTATAGCCATTTCAGTCTGAATTTGTAAAGAGCGTCTTGCTGGTACTGCAAATATCTCAATATTCCCTTCTCATCTTCACCGTCAGAAATCTGAAGAGGCTTAAAGACTGACAGTAGAACAAAGCCAGTTCATTTCAGTTCTGCTATAATCACTAATGACCTATGACTACTGATAGGAAAATTATTTTAGCAGTTTAATCAATTGTATTTTTGTGAACTCATCCCTCTTTCTGCTTCCAGGACCTGTAGCGTGATATACGCCAATAACCCCATAGGGACTAATACGCTGTCAATCACACACAGACGGACCAATAGCAAAGAAGCCCTAAACCGCAGCAAAGCAAAGAACACTGTCTGACTGCCAGCATGTATTCTTAGAATTACTAATATTTCTGTTAAACATTTACAAGAGCAACACGCAAAAATAATCAAACTATACATGTTCTAATAATGGTTTAAGCAGTGAAGATTCTCTTGAATATAACTTATGTTATTATAGTCTATATTCTGATGCAAATATTTATTGTAACCTGATATACAGGTTATTTCTCAAAATAATTAACATTCAAAATAATTCCATGTACTGAGCTCCATTCAGTGAAATGTGAACATGATTCACTCCGACTGCCAAAACTGAGCACTCTACATAGTTTTAAATACATTTTTGGAATTCTAATGAACATTACTGGAATTGCAGTTAATCAAGAGGTTCCAATGTCAAAAACACAAGAGAAATCTGACAAGTGAGATGCCCTAACTGCATAAATTATTTTTTAAGAGTGCCTTTTTATTGTTTTCAGATATCATTAATCAGAGAATTCAATGTGAGGAATAAAACAAGCTGACAGTAATGTCTTGCCATATTTAATTAAAGATTTTTAATCATGCAAAATCAAAAATGTATTGTTCAGTACACAACTCCCACTATTTTCCATGCCTGAGGCAACCAGAGGGGATACTGAGATATTGGACATTAGGATTGTCTCTTGTTAGCCTAGTAAACTTATTGAACATTAAATCACAGAAAATGCAGGTCCACGGCTGAATTAGGCCAGGGAGCGGCTTGTCTCGACGGGCTTCTTTCATACGGGTTGCCCGTCAATCAGTAACTTTCACAGTAACAGTGAAACCCAAAATAACAGATCATGTGATTTCCTCTACAAAACTACGGCTTTAATTATGAGATTAAAGTATTAGGTAGAACCCCACAAAGCAAGTTTTACAGACTGGTTGCTCATTAATATAAGACTGTAATGTGTTAGGGTCATTATTTACTCCTTGTTTTTAAATGTTTTTAATGGGTAGGGTATGAGCAAGGCCCATGACCCCAGCAACAGGAAAAGAGAGATGAAGATAGCCAGCAGACTTTTAGCCACCCTTATTCGCTCCACTCTATAACTGTGAAGTTAGGCATCTGCGATCACACGCAAGTTAAGGACACCTCACAGTTAAAACAGCCGCCATTGGATCAAAGCGCTCAGCTATCAAGCAATAATGTGCACCACAGGGAGTCCACTTGCCTGAGCTGTATTTGGACCAACGACCCCCACAGACCAGCTGAGTGAATAGCTGGAACGGTCTCTGGTTGTTTGTACTATGCGAGGAGGGGGGCTTTGATTTTCCTTTGTAGGGCAGGGCTCAATGTTTCGTGCCGCGTCGTCAAGCGCCAAGCGTGAAATCACCAGGCACGATATCTACCGCTCGCGACCCCAAAACAAATTGTTGTCATTATATCAATTTGCTTCAACGTCGTCGGTGTGGGAGAGAGTCTGTCTAATCCACTGAACACAACGTCACAATTTACAACCCCACTTACCTTGTAAACAAAAAATAAAAAATAAAAAATTTTAAAATGTAATTTTCTTTGCAGCTGATCTGAAACACAGAAACGCTTTTGAAGAGCTAAAATAACGCGTGGGATAACGGGTTATTTAAGGAAGGGGACAGCGCTGGGCTAGGAGGCAGCCCAATAGCCGGGCGCTGCTTCTCTTTTTGCGCGTGGGGATGATGTGTGGGATGATGTGCCAGTCTCACACCTCGCGGGGGCTAAAAAGCGCCCTTTGGGCATCGTGCTCTCGAAGGCGGCTTGCTCCTGTCAACTTTTGGGATTTTCTTTTGGAGGTGGGGGGTGGCGTGCCTCGTCCCGACTCTCCCAGGCGGGAGGGAAGCGATATAGCGCTCCTTTCTGTGTGCTGCAACAGCTACAACAGCAACAGCTTCCTGTTGGCCCGGCGCTGGGCTGTTGCTTCATAAACATGTTTTGGTATTAGCAGTGGCCGTGATACAGGCTGAAGCCATGTACCAATCAGAGTTATACAAATAAGGGAACCGTGAGCCATCTGTGTGACCAATCACCAGCTCTCATTAATTATCATCTGTGCAGAAAAAATATATATACAGTATATTTTATATACTGTATATATGCGATGGGCCTTGACTTCATTGGTCATTTCCTTCCTTACTCCACTCCTGAAGTCCCTTCAGTATACAGCACAGTGCATTAGCCTAGCATCGGTCATGGAGGGAGAGAGAGAAAGCTTGTTTATGGTAACGGCCATTTCGTTTTTGAAGCAGATTGGTTTGCCATCTATCCGAGACGTGGGAACTAAGTGCCAGGGACGATCAGTGGCACTGTGTGAAATCCAAACAGACGGATCCAGGGGAAAAAACTGGGCGTAGACCCTCTTCTCTCTGTACAAAAGCAGGCCTGACAAGTGACCCTCTTATAAGTGGCGATTCATGAGCGCTGTGGGAACGGTGTGATTGGCGGTCGGATCGCTTAGCGCACCCACTGTTAGCGCACTCCCAGGTAGGGGCGCACAGCGCAACGGAACATCACGTGCAGTTTACGACATGTCCTATTACGCGCCAATGAAGCTTTCAACAACCCTCTCTCCACACCCACCCCACCCCTGGCCCACCCCCAAATTCCTCTGCCTCGCCCATGATTAGAGTGCTAGCGGGACTGCCGCTATGGGGTGTCAACATAAGGAGGCTGGCTCTGCACTCTACGCTCTCCTCACTTGGCGGCCTTTGGCGCGGCGAGTTGGCGATTTTGTAGTGATGGGATGGGCCTACAAATACAATATGGGGAATTCCAACTCACAGGAAAAGGAAACCAAACAAAAACAGTAGTTATATACAAGTGGACGTGGACAGGCGGGTCACTTTCAGGTCAGGGGACTATTATCAGGTTTATTTAAAGAGATACTGCAGAGCCTTTTCTAAGGCCTTTTTTACCGCTTCAATTTGAACTGGAAGTAGTGAGTAGGTGTGGTCATATGACGATGATGCCACGTAGTCATATTATGAATATTCATACGGTCAAGGAGCGAAAGGGTGTGTCGATATAAGTCGTAATATTAACGTTAGCAGTAATACAAAGCAATTCGCATTTGAACTTGAACTGGCTAGTTAGCAGTACAAGGGTCTCAGAGAAAAAAAACAAAAAACGTTGGTTGCTTTTATACAACGTGCCCAAACGAGACCACCTAGGATCACCTCAACTCCACCCATTTTTATGTTAAGGATCTCGTGACGTCACGAATCCTCGGAAACCAGCATATTGGTAAATACACAGAAACTCAGAAAACACCCATTTTGACTAAACATGAGATTTTCGGCAAAAACAGTTGTGTATGATCATAATCTAACCAAAAACATCGGTTTTCAACGGGAAAAGTTGGTTTGTGACTGCAGTATCACTTTAATGAGTACGATTCAAATTAAGATCGTGATCATCCTGTTAAAAGTAACCATCACCTCCCTTAACCCTCATATCATGTTGACATTTTATGACGCCTTTAATGTTCAGGGTCAAATTGACCCTAAATGTTTAAACTGACACAACAGTATTGTGATAGAAAGATCTTGACACTTTCGGTTTCACCTTTTGTGCGTCTCCCAATTGACTACCCTTGTATCCCTAAATATTAAAAATGTGTGATGAAACATCTCATTTTAGAGTCTGAGGTAAGTGAAAGATTGTGAAGTTTAAAACCTGTATGGAAAAGTGCCACCAGAATCACTCACAAAATAATAAAAAAAAATATATTTTTCTTGCATTTTATACAGCTACCCACAAATGACCCCACACAACACATTTGTATACAGAGTTGGTACAGGACTCTGAAAACAGAAAACATAGCATTATGTTTATTGCGTGTTTACCATTTAATCTCAACAAATTTGGAAAAGTCACATAATGTGAAGATGAAAAAAATAAGGTTAACTGGGTTTCAAGAGACGTCAGACATGGCATCGGGTCAAATTGACCCCGAACACAATATGAGGGTCAAACCCAGAAAGAACACGGCCCAAGTCCTGTTCCCATTCTGAGCGGATGAGAAATGGCTCACAGAGACTGAAGAAAAATTAATATTGAACCCTGCAAAATTGAAAAGTGCAGCGTGTCCAAAAAGATTCTTCAGAGTCTAATCCATTTACCGCGCAGATCACTTATCGTTTGACGATGTCTCGGGCAGACGCGATTGTGCTTTAGGTCTGTATTTTGTTTAATTATGGCGCTCCCTGACATAAATGTTCTTTCTGATCGCCTAATTCACACGGCCGTGGCACTTGGCTCAATAGGGTCGGCTGGAACAATGCAGAGAGCTATCGACTCTACCTCTCCGGCAGCAAGGTGTATCATTTAGGCTCAGAGTAATAATGAGATGCAGAACTTAGCGAGAGCTGTCAATGGCTGCGTCAATACACGGACCCTTAGCATCTATCATCCCGCCAATCGATGTTCACTTTTCAGCCATGAATCCCAGAAAATGATAGCTTTGGAATAAACGGCGGCGAGAAAACGTCAGACTCCTGGGGGAGGAATGAAATGGCTCAATTCTCCACCACCCCCTCCCCTCCTCTCCTCTCTCTTTCAAGAAGTCGCCAACAGTCTAGCTCAACGGGAAAGGTTACAGAATGTTACAGCAGAATGCGTCTGAAACAAAACGCAGGACAGGAGTTGTCCTGGTCCCCCAGTGCTGGAGCCAGTCCTGGTTTTTGCTCCATCTGAATGGAGTACAACCTATATGACTACATAAATGGATTCATTTTAATTAATCGGGTGTAATGAATGTAGGTGACCATGTGCCAGAGACACTCAGTGTTTCACCATTCAGAATATTCAGGCTCAGACTTTTCATCATCCATCAAACTCTTGTGATCAAGACGGAACAAAAACCAGAAACGGAACTCCACTGGAACTCCAGCACCAGAGTTGCCTACCCCTGCCGAGATACACACAGGTTTCATGCCGGGTATTGAAAAGCCTGCGTGTACCTGTCGGCCGACAGAATCGAGGCCGGGGTCAGCAGTGGCTGAAGGTCAAAGACCAGTAAATAAATGTGACCGTTGCCGAGTGAAAATTACCTTTGGCATTGATGCTACAGAAATGCTAACTGAAATCCAGTTCAAAACAGCTGTAACCGTTAGAGAAGTCAACTGAATGTTAAGGCTCTCGAGGTCTTCGATGCTAGCTTGAGAGTCTGACTTCATTTACATCCTGTATGGTAATGACTCATCACTAGAGCCAAGAGTAACATGTAAAATAATACGCTGATGATTCAAAACGTCATGATGATCACAAAGGATTTGTGCAAGGATGAATCAGTACAGTGTCAGTAATGGATCAGCACAGTGTCAGTAATGGATCAGCACAGTGTCAGTAATGGATCAGCAGTGTCAGTAATGGATCAGCACAGTGTCAGTAATGGATCAGCACAGTGTCAGTAATGGATCAGCACAGTGTCAGTAATGGATCAGCAGTGTCAGTAATGGATCAGCACAGTGTCAGTAATGGATCAGCACAGTGTCAGTAATGGATCAGCAGTGTCAGTGACCTCTAATTTGACAAACTGGATCATTAAGGCAAGTGCATTGCATGCCATGTTTTCCTTTAACCTTAGTCTAGTCTGGACTTGAACTTTGACCCTTTAAGTGATAGACAGGCACTTTAAGGCAATTTAGTCATGGGGGGGCTTAGGCCACAAATACAGTATATTTAATCCTAAAACGGCTTCCTCGACATCAGCTTTCCACTGACAGGGTTTAAAAATAAAAAATAAAAGATTTACGCAGATCAATCACTTGACTCATCAGTCGCTGAGCTGGGAAGCGGTCTCCACGGCTGCATTTTTAAAAGGCGGCGGTGACAGTGACAGACGAGCTCCGCCACTCGATTGAAGGCTCCGCCACGCGATTGAAGGTTCCGTCCCTCCAGCTTTTTTTTTTTTTTTTTGAAGGATGATTGTGGCGGAGTGACGAATACTTCCCCGTCTGCAGGGCTCAAGGTGACGATGCGGCCGTTAGGATTTCCCTGTTCCAAAACCCAAACAAATATTGGCGCAAGAGGTTTCATCAATCAATCAATCAATCAATATTTATTTATATAGCGCATTTCACAACAAGTTGTCACAATGCACAGCAAAACCAAGCCTAAACCCCCCACAAGAGCAAGCCAAGGGCAACAGTGGCAAGGAAAAACTCCCTGGTGTAACTAGGAAGAAACCTTGGAAGGAACCAGACTCAATGGGGGAACCCATCCTCCTCTGGTCGGCTCAGGGTCTAGGGCTTAAAGACCAGCATGGTCAAAACAGCCAATGTCCATGATAATATAATTTGCAGCAGCTAGATGACAGTCCAGATGTGGCGGCAGATGTGGCGGCAGCGTAAACGAATGGGCGAAACGTAGCGAACCTGCCTTTTCCTCACAGCTGCTCGCACAGAATCCGACTCGTGAGAGAAATCTAGCCGGAAATGGAGCCGTCCCTTATCCTCACGTCACGGCTGTTGACAGAAATGTAAAGCGCGAGATGACCCCGGGCTATCGGATGTGAAAATCGAAGTCAAAGCATGTACCGCTTTGAGCTGATCATCCCGCCGTCCCTTTTAATGGGGTCCGCGCAGCCATAAGACGTCTTTCCCTGCGTGCAACCCGACACAGAAAACCACCTTACACATTTAATCATCTCGCTGTTATATTTCAGACAGTATCCTGGGGACCAGAAACAAAGATCAAATCAGGCAGGACGTACAGCATTTAGCAAGAACTAATGATTCCAACTTTCCGTCCAATAAAATGTTCTCACTAATGCCATAAACTGACCGCCAAAAAAGCAATAATGACTGAAGAACCACCCTGTCCACAAACGTAAAACGAACACACAGCAGACTTAAAATGATATTTCCTTTGAAATTTTAGGTAATCTGCAGGTATTCAATTTGTATCTATAGGGTTAAAGCAGTTTAAATAATTATATTACCCTGGTCTGATATATACTGTATATTACATACAATGTACATTTACCAGAGGCCTTCTGAAAAGAGACACAATTCCATAAATACATTTGTCCTGATCCAGTTTCATTAATGGTGTTTGCCAGCTACGCGTCTTATCCACAGTAATGTACCCACTGTTTATGTCAACAGCTGCCAACGGCAGTATAACTTTCCTGTAGAGCCGTGCCATGACTGACCTGATTCACTCTTTAAAAAAAAGTCTGCAGGAACGATGTTTCATGCATGTTGAGTGATTTTGGCTCTGCGGTTTTTAAAACGGCAGTAGTCATGCATGTAAATGACCGCGGGCGCCGGGCGGGTATTCCCAAAACTGGATTTAAAAAAAAGAAAGGAGTGGGCAGAAGAGGACTGACAGACATATTGCTCCATTTCCCTTTGCCATGAATGACTGACTGGCTTGTAACAGCAGAATAAACAGACACTCTGTGCTTATTCACAGCTGTGCTGCTCAGATAAAACTCAGTCAATGTTGGATATATATATATATATATGTATTTTAACAGGGTATCAGTCCCCGTGTACTTTTGACTGAGATGTTTGTCACCGCTTCACTTCCTTTATGGGACTTTAGTATATAAACCAGGAAAGACTGCAGTGCTGGCTGGAGTGGGTGCAGGCCTGTATCACCCTGCACACACACACACACACACACACACAGCCGGCCACGACGCACGCACGCGCACACACACATGCGCGGACACACACACACGGACAGACACGTGCAAGAACAGCAAAAGATTATGTTGTAAGACATTAAAAGTTCACTGCCAAAAAAAGCAGGGAAATTCAAAATAAGAGCATGAAAGAGTGCTTTCCAACACACATGACTTTTCAAGATTGTACTGCACTGTACATGGCTTATGATATATACACACATGCACATGTCACTGTACATGGCTTATGATATATACACACATGCACATGCGCAATACAATCAGTAGTCATATTACCAATAATACTGAAATAGTACATTAAATAACATGACATCAGCTTCTGGATGCCTCGATAGTACTGCACTAAATTATGAATTAAGACAGTTTTGCTTATTTTGCCTACAAAACTCTCACATTTATTGATGACTATGAGAGTGACTAAAGTGAAACTGTAGCTGAAATCCCAGCAACAAACCATCTCTTGTTTAAATACGTAAGTCTTGATTCAGGAGTCTTAGTGCTTCAACAAGCCTTGTACTAGTCTAGTTATGGAAATATACTCTTAAAAAGCCACTTGCTTTCATTATCACACACTTGCAACACTCTTAGAAAGGCCGTATATCTCTGTTTGGGTGTGCAAGCTAGGCTTGTCATCTGTGCCTTTAAAAAGCTCAAGGAGTGAACCACCTTTGTTTAAAATCATTTCACTCCTCTAAAGCTGGATCTTAATAAAATGGCACGTCTCACCTGCAATCAGAACAGCGGCCGATTTTATCTATGCAGAGGCTTATTTCAAGACAAACCTCTTTACAGTCAATAGGGAGCCTCATCTCAAACACCACTATGATGTTTATCACACACCGGGGTAGCCATTTTGGACCAGACCGCTCGCACGCCGGCCGAGGCAGAGCAATTAATTGAACCAATCAAATCCGACGAGGGGGCAATTAGACGGGCAGTGCAGCGTTTCCCCCAATGAGGGAACGGGGGGTGGGGGTGGGGGGGGCATGAATATGAAATTAACAGGAAGTTAGCTGAGTCATCTTCAGCAGCCGAACGTAGCGTTAGCGGACCGGCGCTACTCGACGCTAGCTCCGCGGGTTCCACCGCTAGTCCGGAGCGGAGCCAACACCCCCACCCCCCCCCCCCCCACCCCCGAAACTACCCCGGGTGATAAAGGTACTTATAACCCTACATATATTTATGGATACCATTAAAAACAAAAACCGCCATAAAGAAAATAGCTGACTGCAGGGCTGTAGCCCTTGGACCCAATTTCCCCCCTGAAAGCAACGGACGGACACAGCGGCGGGGGCCAGATTGCTTTCCGCCACAAATTTTTTGTAGCGGGTGAAAAATGGGCCAGCGTGGCGGCGTGTGGACGGAGACGACTCGTAAATCTTCCTTTATCTTCGCCGCGGCCCCCCCCCCACCCCCCCCACCCACACCGCCATCTCATTCACATGTCTATCTGTCTGTTATCCCTGCCCTTGAGCGAAGATTACCGATGCCCTCCTTTTGATATATGACACGTTGCGAGCCGCGGCTTTTCATCGAGTGAATTAACCCGGGGAGGGGTGTGTGTGTGTGTGTGTGTGTGTGTGTGTGGGGGGGGGGGGGGAGCGGGTGCAGACCTGACTGCTGTCAGCTTTCAGACTTTCTCGCCAGTCGCTGGTTCTCTCTTCTCTTCAGCGGACGGGCCCTGAGCATTATGGGTACTCCCGACCTCGGCACATCGCTACACTTAATAATCTAGTAGGGCCCTTCTCTGCAATCCAATCTTTTTTTGACGGGGGAAAAACTCAATTGAACCCAAACAAATTTAACTGCCCCCCCCCCCCCCCATTCTGTATTCTTTCCTGCCCCAGTTGTAATTAACGGCCCATCGAATGCATACCTGCATACGTGTGCTTTCCTCCCCCCTTGCCGAGCTGTCCAGTTACCCTGCTACTGGGGTCAATTCCATTTTCCATTCAGTAAATTTGAAGAAAAAAATAAATTTAAATTCAAATTGAAAAATTCCTCCTAAAACCTTTTATTTTCAATTCCCGAATTGAATTTACAATAAATTTTGTGAATCGACTAAATATAAAAAAAAGAAATAAAAAAAAAGGAATCGACCGACCCACTTTGGCGCAGTGCACCAGATTGACCAGAGGTGGTGCTGCTGCACAGTGAGGTGGAAGGAAGCCCCTGCTGACCAAAAGCACCTCACCAGGAGGGAAGCTGTGGGCAATCGTGATTTCGCTCTGGGTGACCGTGGGATTCGATCTAGACTGCGGGGCGCGGCCGTCGCGGCACCGAGAACAAGCAGCGCAGCCGTACACGCCACGCAGGAAACCCCCACAGACAGTTTTGTTTTTTTTCCCTCCCAGGGTGAAAAAAAAATCTCTCACATTTGACATGGCATTATTATGTACACAGCAGTGTGCAGCGGTTGTTAGACAGTAGCCTTGAGGGCGCACCGCTGTTTCATCCTTGAGCAAGACACCGGACCTGAATTCTGTAAGCAACCAGGCAGCAGTATTAATGGACAGTGTGCCAGGCACACGCTGTGGAGGTTACCGTGGACGCATAACACGACGTTATTGAGAACGCGTGCATATTAATTTCACCTGACTCTATACTCTATATTTACTGTATCCATTCCAATGGGAAAGGTGTGCACCAGGATGCAATAAGGTCCTAATACAGGTGTGGTAAGCCAGGTGGACGTCTACACAAACTCACGCCGTGTTCGCCTTCACCTTAACTGCTCCTATCAACTGAACGGGCAAAAGAAAGAGTGAGTTTCAACAATGATGGATAATTCCCGATGCTCCTGAACATTGGCATCTTGAATAAATATAATTAATGGCACAGATGAGACGACATAAAATACTGCATTAAAAGTATCAAAGAATTATTGCATCGACATTAAAAGCGCCTACATTATACAATAATATAATTTCCCCCCTCATGTTCGACTTAATTAACCCTGACTTGACCCTCTCTAAATATTTGGCAGACTTAAAGCAAGACAATAAATGAGGCTTATTAAAAGTAGTAAATATATTTATGAAAATGTGACACGGATTAATGCCACGAGAACGGCTTTCTTTATCAAAGTGATCTAAAAGCGCATAAATAAAACATCACATAAAAACACGAGCGCCTCAATTCATTACTATAATGGTATTGTTTGTGATCCATTTCAATAATGCGCAGTCTTCAGCCAAATAAATGCTCGCAGGCCTACCAGTGAAAGCCCATTTAACTACAGGCAGAACACCGTTTCCTCGACCTTCCAAAGGTATTAATTACTGCGGATGTTCCCGTTTCAACGACGCTACAGCAGGTTCATATGTAACATGAATATTAGAAGAGAGAGTCCTATGCTAAATAGCAACATTACAGGACACTCATGAGGAGCCATAACTACATACTTATGGAAGATAACTGAACAATAAAAGTATGCACTTTAAAAGGGTAACTAGTGTAAATCTTTGTCATATCTAAGTCTTGGTAGAGTATACAAGGCTTTCTGTTGGCAGTGTGACAATGAGCAACTTGAACAGCCATATCTTTTGCCAGCTTTGTGATGATCTCAACCAGCTGTCGCTGCATCACTTCTGGGCCAAACATAGTTTGCACTCATTAAGTTTACTCAGCAGGGGTGGGTGGTATGACTATTTTATATCATCACTGGTACAATTTTATCCTTGATACATCTTCTTATGCAAACCAAAGCAGATCATCCTTCAAATATGATTGCTAACGTGCTAACCAGTGTTGCTTGCATTGAAAAGGCTTGATTAGTTGTGATGATATTTCAGCCAACAGTGATGTAAAATCCTCATTGGTTTCATAATTACTGGCGCCCCGGTTTTTGGTACTTTACGCACCTTACGGAGCCATCTTCTGCGGCATTTTATGAGACTGATGAACATATTGGAGGGATTTCTGACGATTCATCCATAGAGGATGTTTTTAAGATCCTTTGGTACTGCTGCAATGGACAAGCGATCTGTCCAGGGTGTATTCCTGCCTCTCGCCCAATGCATGCTGGGATAGGCTCCAGCCCCCCCGCAACACTGACCAGGAATAAGCGGGTTAGATAATGGATGGATGTATGCATGGATGGTCCATACTGCCCGCCTCAATTCAAACCAAGATGTTTCAATCAGGCTCATGTCTGGAGACTGAGATAGCCATTATAAAAGTGTGCAGATCTAGGTAATAACAAAATAATGGAAACATAAGTGTCCCAGCATTAAAGGGTTCTTCCTAACTGTTACTTCAGTGGTACCGTAAAGGTACTGTGTGGTTATGAATATTAGAAAAGAGACTCCTATGCTAAATAGCAACATTACTACATAGAGCCATAACTACATACTTATGGAAGACAACTGAACAATAAAAGTATGCACCTTAAGTATGCAATTAAGCAGCAGCATCTACAGAGGTTGCTTCCTGCAGAGAGGGCGGGAGGCGTTTTTCAATATGACAATGAACCCACCCGCTTATCATGAGTTGTGGAGTTTTCTGTGGTTTCAGGAGCATGGCATTGACATTATCCATATGCCATGGCCTTCTAACTCACCAGATCTGGAAATTCATTCCCATTTACGGAACATTCTGGAACAACACCCGAGGCAGTGTTTTACACTTCCATCAGCTGGAACAATATAGTATCCTGTTTTTATTTAAAATGCACGATTATAGATATTTAAAAAATGAAATGACCCTGAATACATTTTCTTAATTAATAAAAACCGAGTACAATTGAATAGAATATGAATAGAATTTTAAACAGGACATTGGATTACTGGATAATTGTAAAGTAGTGTGTTTAGGCCTAATAAAGCTGCAGTTCTGTAAAGTGACCTCGAGAAAAACGGACTAGGATATGTATAATCAAAGGCAGCACCAAAGATAAACCCATCGTACACTACATTAATTACACATTGAGTTTTGGTATTAATGCTTATAATCGAAAAAGTTTTATGATACACACTTAGTTTTGTTTATGCTTAGTGTACACTCTTAATATATGCTCAGTAATTAATATACACTTGTATACAGCATCTGCATGCATTTCTGAAACCACATTCGTCTTATCCCTGGCAACTTAAGTCTTTCAGTCAATATTTTTCCAAACAGTCATTTGTCCTCCAAACTGCTACAAACAGAAGCACTACTTATTCCTGCAGTGGTAATTTATTGAAACCACACCACCACCTCCAAATCCAAACACAGGCCTGCACTGCCAGGTGTGACAAATTGCGATGACAAACATGATTTATTTATGTTTTTAATACAAGAAAAAGCACCGCGTGACTCCTGCCACAAATCACAACCATATCCAACCATGTCTCCTTTTTTTTTTTTTTTTTTTTTTTGACCGGGAACGTTTTATAAAAATTATTATTATTATTATTAAAATTGCGATGTTGGGGGAACCCCGGGCGGGACCGGGAACGTACCGTTTGTGCATCGCAACCTTTTATCCCGTCTGCAATGGCTCCTCAAAATCAATTAAGCAGCAGCATCTGTAGAACTGGCAGACCCACAACTTTTTACATTCGTTATATTGTGCTCCATCTGGTCGGGGTCGTTTGCCTTTTTAATTTAGTTGTCTCCCGCTCTCTAATTTGTCTTACAATTACAAATGGTGTTGACTGTGGCTCCAAGCTGTAGCCCATCAGCTGTGCAAATATATTTTTAAATTTATACGCCAGCAGTCCCTGGCCGTAAATTTAACGCGAGGCCGTTATTAATAGATAGCAGCAGATGTTTGCTGATTGTTGATTACCGGTCACGTTGACCACTGAAATTCGGCTCATAAATGGAATGGAATCTGCAGCGCGGGGGGGGGGGGGGGGGACCGCCGCGGTGTGCCGGAAACATCCGCGACACACTCCCTGGAGTGAAAACAAACGCGCGTTCCCTGCTCCACCCTCCGAACTAAACCCCCTTTTATGACACAAATCACATGCATGTCACAAACGGGGTCGATGACGCGTCCCATCAATGTGTTGTACAGTAATCAGGCCGGCCGTATTGCCACAGAATAGAGTCAATGGTGTGGTCGTCACATGCCAAAGAAAAACAAATCTCGTTAAAGGTCAGTATGGAGGTGATAAAGAGGTAATTAAGATATATGACCATACTAGAACTGAACAAAGTTGTGTTCCTCATCAATACCCAGAGCAAGATATAATGCCATAAAGCTACCAGATTCTGTTGGTTTGAAGTAATCTTGAAGAACACCCGACAACAGTGCGTTATGGCAGTTATTTAAAAGGCGCGAGGCAAAGATTTAAAAAAATGTATAGTAATTTGAAGACATTCTCATTTGAGACGTCTGTCTGCAGGGAACATAAGTCACGTGGAAAGGGTCGCCATGGTACAGCAGAGTCCATGTTGCAGTCTGTGTTTGTGCGATAGTGCCCAACTGTTCCGACAGATGCGGCCACTGAACTTTAACGCGATTCTGGCAGCCTGAAGTCACACCAACACATGCTTAACATCTGTGTGAGGCGGACTGACAAATGCTAGCATTCTTACCAGGCGTCTCATTGGCTGCTCTCATCAACAAATCACCATGGAGTTCTCGATCCTTCTTTGGGCATGGACTTCCAAGTAAAATTCGCCTGCACTCCGCCCAAAAATCTTACTCAGCTGGACTGGCCTGACCTAGGCTATGTACAGTATGTGGTGAATTGTCTGGAACAGGTTCTCAATTATGAACTCAGCCAAATCTCTCTATCCCATCTTCAGATTAAAAACCATAAACATTGGGGCGAGTCTCGTTAAAACAAGAAATAATGTGCAGAGAATATACAACGCCTAAAGTTGTGTTGACATGAACACAAACAAACAGAAAGACGAATCAACAGAACAAGGACAAGCAAAATATTTACCTCAACTCTGACATATAAATAAATGCGAAAGTTAGTTTTTTGTTTTTTGTTTTTTTTCCTTCGCGTAAACCCTTTGGTGAGTTAAACTTGGCCATGGCTAAACTTGCCAAATTATATTTGTGAAGAACAAAGCTGAAGGTTACATTTAATTGAGAGTTAAAGTTAGGAAAGATTTGAGTGAATCCAGGCCTTTATATGGAGGAAAAGGAGCCTGTAAGAAACTCAGTGTGGGCTGGTAGGCTCTGGTTAGAATACTACAGTGGTAGTATCATGTGTACAGGGTATGTTCCCTAGAATGTTGATGTATTATTTCCACCCAATCAGGGCTCTGCGATAAAACCATGTTGCTAATGAAAAAAATAATTTTTAAGCGCAACAACAATGTGAGTGAAAATGTTTTATAATTTTTTATTTTTTTTTCCTGGAAGCATTTTACATGGCCCCTGAAGTTTGGGGGTTCACTACAGCATCAGCTATGATGACAAAAAAATATATTAAAAGAAAGCCAACACACTGCGTGGCAGAGATCATTGCTATTGCTCTCCAAAATTATTGTCCGTTTCGAAGTTTGGTTTGAATTATGGGAGATACGCGAGAACCGCAATAACAGGAATATTGAATCCCAACCAGTGGAAAAACACAAAAGAATTAGGCAGTTTACGGGTTAAAATAAATGCCTTCACTGTGTAATCTTGTCAAGGCCCAGTTCCTTACAAGCAAGGTGAGGAGAAACGAGATGCCCACAACAAGTTTCGAACAATGAAAAGTTATAAAACTTTTACCACGTAGTAAATAACTAATTCCATCCAGAGTGTTATATTGCTTGAAAGCCTTTATCCTGCCGGTGGTAAATCTTTATTCTCTCTAAAAAAAAAAGAAAGAAAGCCGCAGATAGCACAACAAATAAATTACAGGCAGACAAAAGCTCAAGAACAGTTAATCAAACAAACAAGATGTGCTACAAAAACGAACGCCATAAATTCTGACAAAAAAAACACCGTCTCCCTTTTCAAAAAAATAAAAAAATAAAAATCAGTACCTCTCTGTTTTAGCGCAAAGTTTTTTTTTCTTTTTCTATTTTAATCAGTCCCTGGAAACGGTTTTTATCCCCCCCCATAAATTTTTACAGTTGATTCACCTGCCCGATATCCTTCAGCCATTTCTTTCAGAAGCTGTCAAAAACGCCAACTATAATGTATGGCCCTTCCAATGAGAACAGCTGTAGCCATTCTCTCTCCTTGGTTCCAACACCCTGTCCTTTGTGAAATAATACATCAAGATTAACTGATTTCCTGTCAGTCTCACAGAAAAGAAAATTAATTTTCATGTAGCCCCCCCCGCCCCCCTCCCCCTCCCCCTCCCCCTCCTCCCCACCCAAAGCATATGAATTTTGTACATGGAAAGTAATTTAAGTTTTTAATTATTCATGAGAGCGAAAAACATGATGGAGAGGGCTGCCGAACACCCCAAGGCCGCAGCCCACCCTTGGTATGTGCCGAGGCTACAATAGCACTTACTAATGCCTTTATAAATAATATATGTATTTACATACGTCTCGGCGCAACAGCGATTTCTCTCCTTGTGATCTGGGTGAAGCGGGTCACGGACAGGCAGTTTGTCTAATCTGAGTGCCCCGTTAGGTCCGAGACGGGCAATGCATTATGCAGCGCCCGGGTTTGGACCGACATCCAAACACCTGAGCCGTGAACGACTTCCCAGCAGCGCTTTACCTGCGAGGCCTGTGGAGTACCCGCCACCGTTACACTGCGCAATGTCGCACCGAGAATATGACCAGATGGATGTAGCGAAGCTAGCGTGGAGCACTGCATGCGTCTAATGCTGATTGGAGGCTCGGAGAGAGGCGTGGCCTCCGGCAAGCGCATAGCGGAGTACGGTCGCGCCCTGGCAATCGGCCTTAACAGGAAGTACCACGCTCCTGTCTCCAGGGACTTCAAAATAACATCAAGCAGGCTTGAGGCCAGATTGATGTTGCTCCGGGGGGCGCAGTGGCCTCGGCCTTTCCTGACAACCGCGATGAATGAGAGCCAGTTACGTTCAGGAATGGGCTCCTTTCCACCCTACAGGTTGCATCAGCGCCAATCATGAGCCAAGCTGTCTGGGCGGAAACTTTGTTTAGTCTCAAGAAAATACAACCCGCAATATACCCTGTCACATATTAGAATGAATGACTACAAAGCAAGCACCAGAGGAAGCTGAAATGATGTCTAGGCCCCTCAGTTAATATATGGGCGCAATTAAACAGTACGACGCAGGGATGCCTGCTGTTGTGTTGGCATATTGATGTAGATGTCAAAGGCTACAAGTTATACAGGGTTTATAAAATATTTGTTATACACGGTTTAAACATTCCGTAAAAATGCAGATGCAACCTTTCTTCAGGTCATTGGATTGCGGTTCGTGTGACTCCAATTACTGAGCACAATTTAAAATCTTTGTTTTAAAAAAAATCTTTTTCATGTTCTTTGAGTGGAACTAGCTAGATTGGTCTGTTTAGTGCAAGTCTCTCATTACCGCTGGAGAGCGTAATTACCATTTAGTCTACCGCCATAACAACAGCGACACAATGCTTCTAATTCTCCGGTAAACTGTACGCACAGTGTGTAATCAAGCTTCTTTGTGATACAATGAGAATTAATGGCTCCGTGTGACAATGCGAAATACCGCTACTCCCACGGAGAGCGTTTGATGATTTTTCACTCCTTCCAGATTGTTCCAATCAGCCGCGCTCCCCGAGAACCCGGCTCGGCGTCTCCCCTCGTTAATATTGCACAGACAAAATTATCTTGCGCTTGCAAAATGTACTTATTAGTGAATTACCGGGCCACTGACCCCGGAGGATGTGGGTAAACAGTGACCTCGAAGGACGAGAAAATGTAGGCCTGTCAAAAACAGCAGAAAGCGCAGGCAGTACTAAAGGTCAAAGGTCAGACTAGTACCCGCAGGTGTTTCCATGACTATTAAATTGTTTTCCCCAGCATAATTATGCGATTAAAACAGTGGCTGGCTTGTCTTATTACATAATATCTAACAAAAAAAACAGTATATATACAAAGGTAAGCCTGTAGCAGAGCCTATTACAGAAAATAAGGCCTTGTTTTATAATAATGTCCTGTACAAAAGCATCCCTGTGTTTTCTATGGTCCCCACAGAGTACTGTAGCAGACAAATGTGCTTGTAAATCCCAACACATCAACATCACTATAATAGCAGGAGAAAAAGCGTTCATTACGACACCCTTTCCCTCCCTGTTTATCACATTGGTTCAGTAAACAAGGTTATCGCTCAAATGCTACTACCCAAAATGCATAGTGAACCAATGATGAAATGCTAGTGCGGTCCAGAGAGGGGTTCTCTTTGAGGCAGTACTGTTGTGCAGGAACCCACACAGCTATCTGGCAGAATCCAAACAAAAGAATGCCGAAATCTCCCAAAAAGGAATGCTGACTCCATGATTGGGAAAGGAATTGGATGAGAGGAGAACTATGATTTCTTGATTCCAGGATCTAAATTCTCGGACATCTTTTTAGCTCTGTGTAGTGACCACTGCTTTTTTCTGATTAAACTGACTGCAGCTTTGTCGTCAACTTATGCCATAAAATTCAAAATTTGTTTTTGTAGTACCATCTGTGAAACTCAGACATGGCTAACGTTTACCACAGGCAGCAGGTAACATAGTTCTTCAGCAAGCCTTGTGGAATATTTTCCCCTGTGTTAATATTTATAAATATCACAGCGTTTCACGCAGGGGGGTTATTTCTCAAACAGTCTCAGAACCTTATTTAATCAGCAGCAGTCATATCACATAGGGTCACGTATTAAGTGTTTCATGAGATTTTCAAAAAAGAAACTCACTTGCCCTGAATCGCCAAGTCACACATTATTATATCTAAGGACATGTAAGATGGGTCTTCATATCTGAGTCTGAAATAATAACGTTATAGGGAACGCTGCACGAGGGCACATTTCTGTAAGAGGCAGAAGTATTTACAGTTTCGAGTTCCCCTTTTGTCACGGCTAAATAACAAACTGAAAGGAGTCTTCATCAGCTCAGCAAACACATGCCATCCATTGCGCGGCAAAAAAATCCACTATTTATTTTCTGTCATCTGGAGTTAATGTTCCTTGTCTAAGTAACAAAAACAATTTGGAAAGGCAACTTCCACAAGTCAAACTTTGCAGTTCCCAGACTCGTCTCTGCTATCTGTCTCAATTGTAATGCTCTCTATTTATTTTGGATAAATTAAACAACTGCTATATCGGTCTAAACTGGCATAACTCAGAAGAGGAGCTTCATCATTATGATATTAAACACGGGGCACGGAGGGAACTTTAGCTGTATAACAAACATAACACAAAGCCCAGAGAGAATCCACAGGAATTACACATACCGAAGTATGGTGTTCTTATTCATATTGTCAACTTAATGCTTTAAGCGCTGTACAGCTCATAGCACAAGCCCAGGACATTGTGCTATATCTATTCACATACCGTATTGTATATATATATATATATATATATATATACACACTGCAAATAGTTGTTCATTATTAATTTCTTATGTGCCGTTTCTATTCCTCTGATGCATCCACTGTGAAGCACTGTGAGACACTGTGATTGTTATTGACAATATAATACAAAGACACAACGTAAAATAGACAGTCTATTGATTGAGTGATTGACAGTCACTTGATAGCAGCAGAAGAGGGCATGCGAGAACAACTCATTGGCCTCGACTCAATAAAACTCAGAATAACGCTCTAAACTAAGTTATTTTCCTTCATTATTCATATATGCGTTGTTTTTCTGAGAGACCACTGAGCTCACACAACTGTGTGCATAAGGAAGTAATGTTCATCCCAAATTTAAACTCATAAGGCCTTGCATGTGGTAGCATTGAATCACACCTATTGAGTAGGTACATTTTCTTTTCGATATTTGATACGACTCAATCGTTGTGCAAATCCAAGGCTTTCCAAAGTGCTCACATCAACCCCAAGTGCACTGGTCTGCTTCTGTAACCGCTAAATGGGGGATCGTTTGGAATTGAAGATGTATAATGCACGTTTCATAAACTGAGTTTGTGAGTTTCATCAGTACTGAGGTACTGGAGTAAAACAATGGCCTGTATGCTCAAGCCTTTGCAAGTGAACCCTCAAATTGCCCGTACCAAACACTTTAAGGTGTCAGCCTAATGTAGTTAAAGGTCATTTTGCCTTTCAATGGTGGGACATAGTGCAATTACACTCTTGTGCCCAGAGCAACATCGCAATTATTCTCTGGTGGATACTCCCAAAGTCATACGAGAAAGGCCTAGCCGCGTGTCCTGTTCTTCCTTCTGTCCTGACGTAAACTCCCAGTCTCGTCAACCCTCGCTCGCGCGGCACACGCACGGATACATCCCCAAAACTCACGCGAATAAATAGATGCGCAGAGACAGCAGTTTTGTTTATCCGCATATAGGGGGAAAAAAAAAAGAAAAAGAAAAAAGTCTGCGTTTTACAAAGATGCGCTTTCGCGGTGAATGGAGGGGTCACGGCTGGGTAAACAATCCAATATTCAAGGCTAAAAGCACACCAGACAATAAATCACCGGCGTGTCATGTTCAATCTTTACAAGGGCATTAGGCTGCAATAACCATAACGCCATTAAATGTGTTATCGGGACACTTAACATTCCACTGTTCCATGGGCAGGTGTGTCTCCAGTGCACGTCGGAGAGGAGACGGCAATCCTCGTCTGTCCCGCTGCCATACCCAACGGCACAGCGCTGGGACACTCTTTTGAGGGAAAAACTAAACACTGATTAAAAAAAAAAACACTGCACAAACTCATCTAGAGAAAAAGCCTTTGGAAAAAGCCTTCGGATGGCCATCACAAGAGTATTTAATGAATGCTAGCCTTAAAAGAGAACATCAGTGTGAGGTCTTAGTCCCTTTAATGATCTGCTTTCTTTAACTTCAGCCTCCGCGCAAATTGTGTCTACAAACTTTTGTTCAAACGAGCTATAATGAGCCTTCCCATTTCGCAATGAGAGTAACCCTCCCTTATCAACAATACTGGTACATGCACGGCGATAACCGCTTTATAGTTATGAGTTTTATTCACTTCATAATAAACAAGTGAATTTCAAGTACTTCAAACACAAAGACCGAAGGAAAAATCAGACTATATAAATGTCACACCCTGGGGGAACAGCCCTGACCGTGTTTTGCTTGCAAAGCTTTAGGCAAAGCTGTTGAAGAATATAAAAGGCAGCCAGACAGCTAGCGTCTACCTGCTAGCAGACACCAGGGTGTATATAGTCTTAAAATGACTTCTGGGGGGGACCAGGTATGCAATTATCCGCGTCCCATGATGCAGTGGTAAACGGAGAATCTTCTACAATTTACTGGCAACTTCTCCTTTTATTAAAACACTTTGTCTTATTGTTTTATTGATTTACAATCTGTCCCACTTTTTTTGGCATCTGAAAACAATCAAGCGGCGGAGCGGCGGAGTGTTTGGACGTTAATGGTTAAAAGACGGTGTTTTATTCCCGGGCCGGGGGATCGGCGCGCCAGCTGCTACACGTTCTGCTAATGGGAATGATTAATGAGCGGCGAGCAATAACGATGAGGCAGAGTCATTAACATATCGACAGGCCTCCACGATGGATTATCAGCATTGATTATTTCATGGCCTGTTGATGCCCATTTGTAAAGGAAAATAAAGTAAACGGAAAAAGGGAAGGAGGGCGAATGCGACAACGCCGTCTGCTTTTCCCAGCGCTGGGGATACTTCACAGCCCATAACCACGTCTTTCCAGGCACAGAGAGGTTAAAACGCATTCTTCTCTTCCCGTGTTAAAACTGTCGGCCTTACAGAGTTGAAAAAAGTTTGAAAAAAGTGCGAAGATCAGGGACATATAAATACAATACTCCCTTAAAAGCTAAAACCTTAATGACATTTTAATAGTTCAGAAATATCATCGTCAACCTCCAGTCTGAGAAAGCTGTTGTGTCGTAAATAACATGATAATAACTGTAGGGGCACTTTCCGCATTTATTCATTTGATTTTCAGTTCATAGACAGATCATTCAGCTAAATAACATTTATTGGTATGCAGAACCATCCGTCACTGGTGACCTAAAAACAATGCATCACAAACATCCTGAAAGCCATCGTTTTTCTGTATTTACTTTCAAATACTGCAGAGAATAAAGCCGACATTAGAAAATGAGTCGCGTGTAGTTCAGTTATTCTCACGGATGAAAGAGTAGGGGGGGCGGGGTTAAATTAGACCAATAACTGACTGGGACTCATCTTGGTCAGATTTCACAGCCAATCTAATGTCAGGTAACAGTCAGAGCCAGCCTTACACGGTTCACTCGGTTTTCCATTTCATAATATGACATGTTGATCTCTTGAGTTGAACAAAAGGAAAAAGGTGACGATTTACTGTAGGCCATTTTCACGGTCTCACGGCATGAAAAAAAACTCTCGTAACTCTGCATGTACCCGACATCCTTGTTGCGCTAGCAACAGTTCCCGTAGTGACAGGTGCTAACGGATGGGGGTGATGCTTCATTATTGATTGGCAGCACGTCAGGGCCAAAAGCCATCTTTTGGGTCACCGTGGTAACCCAGCCCATCTCACCCAATCACCGGCAGTGCCAAAGGCTGACGGCACACACTTAAGGCCAATTCACATAGTCGGCAAAAAAAAAGAAGTATGTATGCATACCACAGGGTCTGAGCGGACCGATGACATCATAGCAGACCCAAAATGGATGTCCGCTGAGGGAGTCGTTTTTGTGTCTGTGCAGACCTGTCCACACGGACCTGTCGTTTCACCTACACGCATACCTTCTGCGTACCGTAATCTTCTTCCATGAAGGACGCCCACTATTGTTTAAAATTTGTGCACAAAAATGATGGGGAATGTAGTCTCCAAAGGGGGGTTTGTACGCTCGACTGTGAAAGGCAAAAGTCGCGGACAATCCGGCGGACTGTCCGTCCGTGTACTTGCCTGCTCCCTATTTTAAACACTCTGGAACCACCTTTAACATACAATCTACAAAGGCCCTCAAAGACGAATACCCGGCCGTTTCCCTTTGATGGCAGTTATATTAACCCCACACAGTTAACACAATCACTCAGCTACAACAAATGTGCTTTGGACGGGCTGTAAGACGCTCATTGTTTTTGTTTCCCCTTCTGCATTAATGAGTCGATCAATGAGAACCATGCAAAATCATCAGCCTTTATTTTACGAGGAAGTCACATTGAGATTAAAACCTCTTTTACAAGCGAGACCCAGCCAAGAGAGGGCAAGGGCAATATGGCAGCCAACAAAACTACACAACGATACAATAAAAGCACAGATACTACAAGAAACAATAAATGTCACGCAAGTAAGTAAATACAAAAATCTTTTAAATACAATGATCCTCTATTCTCGTAAAAAAAATAAAATAGAAGAAAATGAAACGTATGACCTAATGACCTTCAAATGTCTGACAGAAAAGTAAACGTTTTTTTTTTTTTTTTAAACTGGGCCCTATGGCAGGGTCCAGCCCTTCCCCCCCGTACTGTGAAGCCCGGGCTTCTAAATTGCTTCCGTCACCAGCGCTGAGTAATGAACACGATTCTAATTGGAGTTCCCGAGGCCAATGACATTAGTCTTAATCTGTCAGGCCCCTCCTCCTCCGCCTATGACATCTAATGTAGAACAGGTACTGCTGAGATTAGAATTAATCCCCCGGGGTTTTACCCTCCCATAAATTCACAGAAGAGTTTGGGCGGAGAACGAGGTACGTCCGTTCTGTAGACTCACTCAATCTTCACAGTCGGCATAAATTTATATCTAAATTAATATCTAAAACATCCCTCTAGTATCCGTTTCCTCCGTTTTAAACATGCCGCCTTTCAAACCTGCCATTTTAACACCAATTTAATGTAAAGTACCGAGTAATATGAACAACTATTGGCGGCCATTATCACAACCATGCAGAGAATATACTCATTACATTTTCTAAAAGAATTCTTAAAGCTTGAATATTAATAATTACTTGGGGGGGGTTTACAGAATACACAGCAAAAACCAAGAACAACTTTATCTTTCTCAAGCCATTTAATAAGCTCTTCAGAAAGCCTCTCACTTGATGGTACTCTGGGAATAGTTCCATAGGCCATATTCTAGCCACTTCTTCATTAGCAGATCTCACATTGACACGAAGCAATAATCCAACGACTTATTATTTAACAGAAATTATTTTTTTGTTTGTTTTTATTGGGCAAACTGCATCTTTATTAAAGAAACTATTGCAAGTCACTTGTCAGTGATTTAAAAAAATACCACACCAATTTAACACAGTTGTGTATCAGTGTCCACTGTGCTTTATTTAAATAAATAAAATTCACGATGCACTTCATTAAAAATGGCTAGTATTGCGGCAGTGAAAACTGTTAAAAAAAATAAAACTCATAAAAAAACGTTAAAAAAAGGACAAAATCTTTTTTTTATACCAGCCGTTATGAGACACACAATGAAATAATGTACTGTAGTTCTGAGGACATTGGCTTGAACTTAGACGACCAAATAAAAAATAAAAAACCCAGACAACAATAACAACAGTGTGTGAATGCAGCCTGTCCCTGTTTGCTGTCACAAGCGTTTGAGCACATCTGGGCGAATACTCTCCAGATGAAGACTACCCTCCAGCGCCGGGTTAGCGGAGAGTAAATTGTTGTGGGATTTGTATGCCCGAATACGTTAGCGGGTAATTCCTCTTTGTTCCTCATTCCGCTTGTCTGTGTAGAATCCCGCCTCCTCCCTCGCCCTCGCACCCCCCCACCCCGGGCCACACTCATCCTTTCTCACATCCAGTTCCTGGCTTTGCCCATCCATCAACCGGCGCACTTTGTCAGCAGCGACTTCATCACCCGGCTCGTCCAATCAGGAGCGCCCATCGCCGGGAAGCTCCTCGGGCGGCCCATCCGCGTTTCCGTCTGCGATCTGCTGACCGAGGCCTCGGTCGCTTGTCCCCTCCTATTGCACAGGCAAGCAAAAAAAACACTAATGCTTCACCTCATTTATCCACATCGCTTTGCACCTTCGCTGGAGATGGAGGGATGAACACTGGGGGAGGGGGGGAGGGCGGCGTGGGAGAGGGAGACGGAGATGGAGAGGGAGAGGGAGAGAGAGAGAGATGTTTGCCGGATTTTCCGGAACAATCCGTAATCCGGTCAGGCGGCGGCAGCTCAATTTGTCTCCCCAACACTTCGCCCCCGTGCGTCAATAGGAATCACAGGGAGAAAATGTACGGCTAATTAAAGGCTGATCAGCCTGGTGTTGACTGCAGTTTGGAGAGCGAGTGGAGTAATCTGAACAAACCCCCTTTGTGTTATCCGCTTGTGCTGACAAACAATCGTCTCCTGGAAGCCTATTTTAAAAGGCACGGTTCCTGGCGGTAATATTCCGCGCCAACATCCATCTCCCCTGTCTTTTTTTCAGGAACAAATTCCATCAAGGGAAGCCGAAACAATGTCTGCACTTGTATTTGTGTTTGCCTCACAGGACAGCAGCGATTTAGCGGATAGCGGTTAGCAGACAGAGTGTAACTAACAAAACAAGGGGCACATCAATGACGCTGGCCCCGGGGCAAGTAAAACCAGGTGTTACACAAGTAAAACATCTTCACCTGCCTGATCAGGCAAGTAGTCAAGGAAAGGGGCTAATTCACATTCAAATCTCCAGTTGTTGGCCTCGCTCAGCTGGCAGACGGATGTGCGAAGCAAAATACATTCGGATAAAAAAAAAATAAAAAAAACATTTTAAAAGTGCTGTAGATCCTCAGAAATTCGAACCCTTCGGTAATGGGGGTCGTTGGGAACAAATTACATTTCCATAACTCTGAAAGCGAAGTCAAAATACACATTCTTACTTTGAATCAATCAATAATAATGAGGTGTGCATGCTGAAATCTTACGAAACGAAACGCGTTAATTGGCGTAGCGGTAACTACCGACAGGTTATGTGCGACGACTCGCGACAATGACCTGCTTTAGTGAGCGCCTTTCGAAGCGGCTTATCGATATTCACCACATATAAACCACATTTAATGCAATCCTTCTGTATTTTCCACTGCAACGTGCTAGTTTACACAAAAACATTTTATGAAAAACATCACTGATCTCAACTGACTATAATGCTAAAGGGCGTGGCACAGCATTAGGACCACCGGTGTGACCTAACTGTTCCAGACAGAGCTCATCACGCACATAATCCTTCTTGCAACATCTGATGCAGAACAGAAGAAGCAGCTTTCATACATATGTATACAGTCTGAATGTCAAGGTCCTGCCGATTGACCCCTGAAGAGGCGTGTGCGTTTGAGTCAGGACGCAAAAAATGTATTCAAATTTGTGACATTTCTGCGACATAAGCACTATCTCAGTAACAGCTCCTGCTCAGTTCCACTCAGACAGTCGCAACCTGGATGTGATCGATAGTGAATAAAAACCTGCACTCTGTGGTCTTGAAGTCTTGAAGGGATTTTTGACCAACACTGTCAGCTATGCTAGGTGTTGCTGACCACTTAGGGCAAAACCCAGTAAGGTTAATAATGTCTATACTGTATGCCTGATGATTAAGCAAAGTTTGGTCCGTTACATTACGTAACAGACTCGTTACACAACCTTTTTACCAAGCATTTGAACATAGTATCCATTTATACAGATGGATGCACTGAAGCAATTCAGTTACCTTGCTCAGGGGAACAACCTCAGTGCCCTACCGGGGTATCGAACCTGGAACCTTTAGGTCCAGTCCAGTGCTCTAACCATTTTACTACAGTGCGTACAATTGCTCCCTCTCTACTAACCAGTGCAACAAGCCCGGAAGCTTCAAAACCACCCACAGAAACGTCGTCATCCCACCCTTCTGGGTCCGGAAGCATATTAAAGGAGAGAATATGTTAAAACGTATTGCATTTCACTGCAGACCTCTAATTTAAATGTCTAAATAAATCACGGGACGCCACCCTTTGGCATTTGAGGCTCGGAGACGGGAGGAATTAAGTGAAACACAGGACTTAAAGAAAAAATTCCAAGGGCGCAAATACACCTCCTTTGCCGTGAGGTCACTTACCTCAGACAACTCTAAATAGACAACAAAATTGTAGGAATAGCCGGGACATTACGGAACGAGTTTGTTATAAATGGGCCCTGTCAAATTCTCATTCAGATACCAAATGAGTATTCTCAGTTCACTGGCTGCGTCCGAAGCATCGCCCACCAACACCGGATAACGGATGATTGCTATTAACCGTACGGTTAGCAATGATGGCTAAACGCGAAACGAAAACCTGCAAATAACGACCGTCATAGAAATTAACCCATAAAACTGATAGATGTCCGGCTGAGGCACAACTAATGGTTTTTCAGACCATGCTGAGAGAAGTCAGCGGCCATCGTTTTCTTTCCTCAACCCATAACAATTTTTTTTCTGCGTTCAAAATTTGATTCTGATATATGATTATCAACACTCCTCAGATATTGATTACCGTATTACACGCTTGGTATGGAGCTGCTGGCTGGATGTAATATTATTCCCAGATTATGGTGAGAAAATCCATCAAGCACTCAACTGAGCGGGCTTAAGACACACGTGGCTCCGGTCTGCGTTTTATTGGGACACAAAACAAATGTATCTTGTTAATTGAGGCCCCCCGCTGGACCGGAGCTTTAGAACCAAGCTGTTAATAACTAGGCCCTAAGCCGGACCCGGCTCATCTGAGACGAGGGCTTAGCGCTTTCCTCTATGCCTCTACTCCTCGATGCTCGCTTTCACCTGAAAACAGGTGCACGAGATCCACATTCGCCAAGGTCGGTTTGCGCTTTGGCAGTTCCCTACCAAGGGCCAGATTTACTAAGACCTTTAGCATATGCAAAAGCTTTGTGCGCAGAAAAATTTATAATGCAACCAATGATTGGTGCAAAACCAATACCATGAACAATCATTGGCTGTTTTGTGTGTGCTAAAAGGTTTAATTCAGGCCCCAAGTGCGCAATTTCTGCAGAGAAATTGACGAAATTGCCAGAAGCAAAGTGGCCTTCCCTAAGAAGCACAAAATAACGCTGGAATAGATTGTGTTATATGAGGCACAAACCAATTGTGAGCCATTAGGCAAAGTATACATCTTGATGTCAATATTCAGCAGGGCCACGGTTACCCAATTGCATACCAGGAGAGCATGTTGTAGGAAGTAATATGGACAATCCAGCATTATATTAAGCTAAGATTCACACTAATGCAGTTGGACATGATAAGGACGACTGAAAAGGGAGTGGTTTGAACCTCACAAGCGAAATCGTTTCACTCCGAAATACCGCGCTGTGAAAACGCGATGACTTCCAGCACGGGGATCGTTCCCAGCGATGGACGCCTCGCGCTGAGCTCTGTGCCTCATAAATTTAACTGGGGGGTGGGAAGACGCACGGCGTCATTCTCCCGCTATTGGAAAGCGAAACGGCACTAACAAGCGGGGAGCAAGGAATAACAAACCCGGCGAGGGAGGGAACGCTGGAAGTGTTAAAACCACGAGGCCGGAAAATGCGAGAGGAGAGGGGAAAAAAAAACAATAAATTCAAACTTCATGTCCTGTGAAGAGCAAATATGAGAAAGGCATCAAAATAATGAAGGATTGTCTATGTATTCTGGCATGAAATGGAGGCGTGTAACGGGGGGAGAGAGAGAGAGAGAGAGAGAGAGAGAGAGAGACTGATGGACAGGGGCTGGTAGTCATCCCGCGCGCGGAGTCCGGGGGGGGCGCCCCCGCTAGTGGCACTCGACAGAGCAATAAATCACGGGGGCTCTCGGCGATGTACCTACAGCTTATTACATCCAGCATGACAAATAAATAATAATCCCCGTCGCCACAGCCCTTTGCTCAAGGATCGAGCCTGAAACCTTTTGCTCATCACTCCTGATCTTAAGTGAAAACACTAGAACAAGGGAATTGAAGGCCATGGTTTACTGAGCTCCTGAGACGTGGGGGCGGGGGCTAGGGGGTGGGGGGGGGGGGGGGGGGTTATGCTGCCACAGCCAAGCTCTGGTCCGGAGGGGGACAAACCGGTGAGGATCCCTGACCGATGTGCGCGGTGTGTGTGGTAATTTAGCGGCCACGGTGCCAGATCGGACCCGACCTGGCGCGCTCTAAGGTTAATCCATATTCAATGCAGACGGCAGTAGTTGTTCTCCGTTCTGTGCATTGAATGTATAATAAATAATAATTATTATGGTTTTTAAATTGTGAAAGACTGTGCCCTATTCATTTGCGTCCCGTACACTGTATATATGCACGCAGGAGTGTGTGAGCAAAGACACACATAAACACACACACACACACACACACACACACACACACACACACACACACACACACACACACACACACACACACGAGCACTCACGTACACACAGACGAGCAGAAACACACACACACACACAAGCACTCAGACAAACACACATGCACAAACACACAGTGAGATTTTCACACATTTTCCAGGGGCAAGCATGTTTTGCCAATTCCCCTACAGCCAAAAAAGTGCTAGATTTATTCATACAGGAGAATCTGCCATATGAATGAATATGGCCGATATGTAAGTGCACTGCTGGATCTAGGATCCTCTGGGGTTTAGCGACGTGATTCATTCCTTTATTTAAGGCCTTCTTTACATCCTCTACATATTGGCCACAATGGCACTTACACGCATGCGAGTGATAGCATAGGTAATTTCCTACTGGTCAAACTCCACTGAGCCCATCGCAGCCAAGTCATTTAAAAATGACTAAATTGTACTGGTAATAAACCCACCATGAATCAACAACCGACACAGTCAGAGATTCTGAGTAGACGTTCCGCACAAACAATACCCACAAAATATACAAGGGATCGTATAAATAAAAACACATACAACATTTTTATGGGGATAATTAAACGTCTTGGCATTAAACATGTTTTAATTTCTTCAGTAAGTACGAGTGTTCACATTACTTGCCATATTCCAAAGCACAAATAAAGATTCTCATGTTAGTCACCATTTAATTATCAGAACACAAATGCTTCACACAGAAAGCAACTCCAGTAAGATTCACAGATATATTCTACAGTGTACTCGCTCACCTCTATCTGCTGTGATATTTACAAAGCAACGTGTAGAACACAATTTATACAAATCCCTAACAAAAAAGTACCCAGATAGTACTGATGGGTCAATGGGTACAGTCACCCCAATTTGGCACAAACTGTACAGCCCGTTCCAACTTACAGCTGTACTGCTATCCAAGCAATGCAATCAAATTAGCTTGATTGCAATCTATGGCTGTCCGTGCATTTAATTCTTCTGTCTTTATGTAGTCTCCAATTTTATGTTATCACAGCTTAAATCAATTACATGTGTGTGTACTGGATTCAGTAACTGTACACCAAGGTTCACATATGGGGGTATCTAAAAGGGGACCTTTCGCGGTTTAAATTAACTTACGTGCTGGTAAGAGTTGAATAAGTTCGTTTTTACAGTAAGTTAGGATAGGCTCTTTATTGAAATAGAATTCTGATCACAAGCTGACGAACAGCATTGACCAGACTGCGAACAAAGACTGTATTTGTAAGGAAGCCCATTACATTCTGAGCACTGCGGCAGCACAGCCAGCCACAAGGCTAATTTATACCGCAAACTGACAGAACAATACAATTAGCTTTTGCCAGAGAAAACTCTGACAAAATGTGAGATTCATAAAACCGAGGCAAATGTTCTATGACTAAACAATGTACTCGTTTTTATGGGACAGCATTTCCTGCTAACATTGTTGCAGATAAAATATATAGGCTACTGTAAAACAACTACAAAACCTAAAATGTTTTTTCCGTTGGTAAATTACAGGGCGACGCTTTCAAATATATCAGCAGAATCCGAGCGGAGGCTAAGGGAAAGCTATTCCAGTTCTGTGTCCAAGTGCCCTTTCCCATAAATCTCAGTGTCCTTTTAGCACGTCTCTTAAACAAGGGACAATTTACTCGCTGCCGTCCTTCAATGGAAATGAAAGGGCCCTCCCCCCACCCTCCCCATTGGCCGATAAGGAAACGTGAGTGACAGACGGCGTAAATCACAGGTGTCGCGCCGCTGCGAAACCTGCCGATGCAGAGGGGACATTTTGTATACGACATGAAAGAGTAACAAAAGGCAAATGAACGGCTGATTAAAGAGTGCACCGTCATAAAGGTCGCCGGGGTGTAAAGGGGCCTCTTCCGTTAATAGGTGCGTCGCGGTAACGACGGTGACGGATGCGACTCCGCGGGTCCGGGGGCCCCGCTCCTTTTTCACAATCGTATAAACATTAATCACTGAATCACCAAGCCGTGCTTAATTGCAAGTTGTACATCACGCAGCGGAGGGGGTAAGAGGAAGGGAACTCGCTACGATTGCTCGGTGTGCCCGGGGGGGGGGGGGGGGATTTTAATGTGAGCACCCCCCCCCCCTCCCCCCGCCTCCCGTGCACCTGGGACAGAAAGCCCAACAACCAACGGGCGACAACACAATAATTAATGCAGCAGCACAAAAAACGTTAAAAACATAAATACAATTATAAATCTGAACTGGCACACAATCGTCTGCAATTATCTCCGAGTAAGAAAGAATCGATGCTGCAATAAAAAGGATAATAAAGATACACAAGCATATTCTGGGCCTGTCAATATCCTGCCTACACATAGGCCTACGCTGCCAGCGATATGCTGTACACTGCAGGGCCATGAGAGAACGGGCCTCTCGTCACCATGAGAGATAGCAACATTCAGGGTCACTCCTGACGGCTGAAAACACCTCGTTTTGCTTTCATTGTCACTTTAAATATTCTAATCCTCTGCCAAAAAAACAATCAGAATTACATGTAAAAGTAGTAATGCATCTTCATTTGGGCTCCAGTTGGTGCTCTACAGTATGCTAATATAAAACAGGTTGATAAATGGCTCCTAATATTCTCCAGACACAGTTCTTTTCCCCTGCAGTCCCGGAGCTGATTTAGCTTGAAGAGCGCAAGGTGCATTAAGTTGTCGAACACGTTTCTGTGCGGATAGACAAATTACAAGAAGCAAAGACCAAGGGCGCAGCCTGGCTCAACTGACCAGGCCATTGTATGCGAATAGTGATTACATTACATTCATTTATCAGACACTGTTATAAGAGAGACTTACAGTATAGGAGAAACATTGGTCATATTAAACAGGAGCCCATTCACCTGATTAATATGAACTGCGGTGCCAGATCTGGCAAACGACATTCCCAGAACAGCGAGTGTATATGAAACAGCGCTAACAACATTCCCAAAACAGTGAGTGAATATGCAACAGCGCTAACAACATTCCCAGAACAGCGAGTGTATATGCAACAGCGCTAACAACATTCCCAGAACAGCGAGTGTATATGCAACAGCGCTAAGAACATTCCCAGAACAGCGAGTGTATATGCAACAGCGCTAAGAACATTCCCAGAACAGCGAGTGTATATGCAACAGCACTAACAACATTCCCAGAACAGTGAGTGAATATGCAACAGCGCTAACAACATTCCCAGAACAGCGAGTGTATATGCAACAGCGCTAACAACATTCCCAGAACAGCGAGTGTATATGCAACAGCGCTAACAACATTCCCAGAACAGTGAGTGAATATGCAACAGCGCTAACAACATTCCCAGAACAGCGAGTGTATATGCAACAGCGCTAACAACATTCCCAGAACAGCGAGTGTATATGCAACAGCGCTAACAACATTCCCAGAACAGTGAGTGTATATACAACAGTGCTAACAACATTCCCAGAACAGTGAGTGTATATGCAACAGCACTAACAACATTCCCAGAACAGTGAGTGTATATACAACAGCACTAACAACATTCCCAGAACAGTGAGTGTATATGCAACAGCGCTAAGAACATTCCCAGAACAGTGAGTGTATATACAACAGTGCTAACAACATTCCCAGAACAGTGAGTGTATATGCAACAGCACTAACAACATTCCCAGAACAGTGAGTGTATATACAACAGCACTCACAACATTCCCAGAACAGCGAGTGTATATGCAACAGCGCCAACAGCATTTCCAGAACAATGGGTGTATATGCAACACCGCTAACAACATTCCCAGAACAGCGAGTGTATATGCAACAGCACTAAACCAGTTGTGCTAGTTAGCTACACCAAGAACTAAAATATAAAGTCTGAATACATACGGACTGCACCCATAATAACCCATAATAACTCATAATAACCCATAATAGCCCAAAGCCAAGGAAGAGAAACATAAAAGCATAAAAATATCATCAAAAATGATACAACTATGTCTCCGTCTCTCACAATTCAGAGGGTGAAGATTCCCAACTGGTATTACACATTTTGCTTAAAATAAGGCATCAGAACATCTCACTCAAAATGTGGTGGAAAGGCATGCTTATGCTCACTACACATATCATTTGACTGTGGGAAGGAGAGCTCTCATAGTATTGGTAAAGGTACCGTGACAACAAACATAACAGTTACCAGGCCCTACCACATTTTACCATGGAACAGGCAGCCGACACCACCAGAGACTGGCCAAATGGTGAGATATCGTCTGCTTAAACCTCCTATCGCCAATAACGGCACAGATCATATCTGCTGAAATATGACCTCCATAAAGCTTCTTCATCAAATCCTAAAGTGATCTCAAAGTGCTCCCTTATCTCCATGTTCCACTGCAGTAGTGGCAGTCAATCATGCAGCCACAGAGACAACCAAGAATGGCATTCTCATGTTGGGGTCTGCGGACCCTGGGTGGCTCATCCCGTTAAGGCACTGTTCCAGGTTGTGAATGGTCCCCACGGTCATACTCCATGGTATGGAATACAAACTGTGGCTGGCAGCCCCTCAGAGAGACATACAGTTAGCGCTAGCATTGACCAGTACTGCTGATGAATATGATTGGCGATAGCAGCCCTGCAGGGCGACATACAGTTAGCGCTAGCATTGACCAGTACTGCTGATGAATATGATTGGCGATAGCAGCCCTGCAGGGCGACATACAGTTAGCGCTAGCATTGACCAGTACTGCTGATGAATATGATTGGCGATAGCAGCCCTGCAGGGCGACATACAGTTAGCGCTAGCATTGACCAGTACTGCTGATGAATATGATTGGCGATAGCAGCCCTGCAGGGCGACATACAGTTAGCGCTAGCATTGACCAGTACTGCTGATGAATATGATTGGCGATAGCAGCCCTGCAGGGCGACATACAGTTAGCGCTAGCATTGACCAGTACTGCTGATGAATATGATTGGCGATAGCAGCCCCGCAGGGCGACATACAGTTAGCGCTAGCATTGACCAGTACTGCTGATGAATATGATTGGCGATAGCAGCCCCGCAGGGCGACATACAGTTAGCGCTAGCATTGACCAGTACTGCTGATGAATATGATTGGCGATAGCAGCCCCGCAGGGCGACATACAGTTAGCGCTAGCATTGACCAGTACTGCTGATGAATACGATTGGCTATATCAAAATCAGGAAAATAAGGGGGAAAATGCTAACAATCACTTGGAAAAAAAACCATAAATTCCAAATAAGAAGTCAACAAAATGCCAACCATCCATAGTGTGGTTCAGGGGAATAGTTCAAAGTAGTATCTGTTTATAAAGCTTTTTTTTTTTTTTAAACAGCAAAAATAAATAAATGAAGAAATAATAATTCAACTTATTAAAAAGGAGGCAAGGCTTGATTTACTTAAGTATGAGTTCACTGTGAAGCCTGGCTTAACTGCACTACATCCATCCATCCATTATCTAACCCGCTTATTCCTGGTCAGGGTCGCGGGGGGTGCTGGAGCCTATCCCAGCATGCATTGGGCAAGAGGCAGGAATACACCCTGGACAGGCCGCCAATCCATCGCAGGGCACACACACCATTCACTCACACACTCATACCTATGGGCAATTTAGAGTCTCCAATTAGCCTAACCGGCATGTCTTTGGACACACAGACAAAAAAAGTAATAAAGAATTACATAAAAAACCCTAGTCAGACTCACTGAAACTTTTCTAAGAAAAAAAACAATGACATTAAAAATATCCATGGAAAGAAACTTTAGTGAACTGATGACTTTCTAGTGGTCATACATTTATGTTGAATTCAATTCAAATACAAAAAAAAAAAAAGAAGAAAAAATCTGAATAAAATGTCAGTATTATGGTAAGATAGATTGTGTTTATCAGGATCTCTGCTTTCTGCCAAGTCCAAAAAGGAAAAGAAAAAAAATTTATTTAAATACTTCAAATGAAAAATCTGATAAAAATAGTTTGAAACCTAAATGTGCTGTTGAGTTCATGAAAATGAAAATATGCGCCGACTCAGCATCTTACTTTCACAGTGTGATATTATCCGCCATGGTATCCATTAACTGAAATGTAAACCCGCTAAAGCCAGCTAACCAATCACAGCTGGACATGTCATAAACAAGGATCGCTATCAGTTCAGTCACTCACAGAGGGCAGGTTGCACAGCACAAATTTACCGCAATTAGTAACTTATTCACACACAAAATGAATGAGCTTTCGGATTTGAATGTGTTTATAGCCAAGGCGTCACAGACAACGCAACTGTATGCACCAGCCTCTTCATGTTTGACCACGCAGACGTGAACTGAGTAGTCTCTCCTACACACAACATCAGGAGGTGGTAATCACTGTGTACCTCACCAAGCTTAACCCTTTAAGGTGTAAGATCACAAATATCTAACTAGAATGTTACATTACATTACATTACATTACAGGCATTTAGCAGACGCTCTTATCCAGAGCAACTTACACAACTTTTTTAGCATTTCTTTTACATATTATCCATTTATACAGCTGGATATATACTGAAGCGATTCAGGTTAAGTACCTTGCTCAAGGGTACAACGGCAGTGTCCTACCTGGGAATCGAATCTGCGACCTTTCGGTTACAAGGCCAGTTCCTTAACCATTATACTACACTGCCGATGTTCTTAACTGAACATTCTAATGCTGATGTAACAATCACAACGGAGTTTGAGAACAGTGACTTTTGAAAAAACATGACAAAAAAACCTACTCCTCAAAGGGTTAAAGAACAGCTGGACAGAGACATGTTGGCTACTAGCCGCAGGGTGGCCACCCCCACAGAGTGTTACTGTTTCAATGTGCTGCTGATTTTAGGGTGAAGAGAGAAACCAGCAGACCCCTGTGGATCTCCAGGGCCAAGGTTTGGCCACCACTGTGTGGGACAATCACATTCAAACACAACCATTTGGGCAAAAGAACAGGGAATTTATCAAAATTCCCTTACTTTTTCCCAACAGAACCCATCAGCAGCACATACACAGTGGATGAAAAAGGGTTATATCTACAGAGCACAGCTGTAAACATTATAGTCGGTGTTCTAGAACTCCATTGCTTTCAATTACCAGTGGCGATTGTTACATCAGCATCAGAATGTTCAGTTAAGAACATTCTAATCACATATGTGATCTTACACCTTAAATGGTTAACTGTTCAACTGCATCAGCCTTATGCTGTAACATCCACAATCCGATGGTTTGGGTGAATGTAAGTCCCGGTTTAGTTAACGCATTCCTCCGCTTTCAAAATATTTCCACGACGCCTCTCTCGCAAGGGACGTCACGTTCAAACTAGTTCCGCGAACGGAAGCCAACGTTGCTATGGTTTGCCGTCGCATAGCATTTTAAAATCCCTACAGGTGGCTGGGAAAATCGGGAGTGGTTCGGGAGCGTTTCCTTTTTAAAGTGCCGTGTAGCAGACTGCAAAATGACACACTTTCAAAGTGCCTGATTTAAAAAAAAAAAAGACAGCTCAAAAAGATCTTTCATTTTCTCAACTGCTTAAATAACATAATAAATAATACCCAGCAGTCGAGCAGAGTTTATAATGCCTGATATGCATCTTATTTCAAATACTAAAATACTCCAGCCCTCTCCTATTGCTCACGACTGACAGCTGAAAGGATGATTAACATAGCAAGTCTCCTCACAATAAAGCACGTCATTATCTGACAGCACCAGTAGCGTATCAATACTGCAGTCTAAAATATCAACAAATATTGCCATTTACATGACAGTATACAGGTATGAATCATGCATGTTAAAGTTGTGAGTGTGGAATCACCCCTAACGCAAAACAAGACACATAGTGACAGACACACAAACATGCAAATGCAGACGTGCGTATAGAGACATAAATGCACAATGAACGGCACATTCCCTTACATCATAATGTCACGTGGGTAGAATGGAACAGACTGACAGTGCAGACAGGCAAATGAGACGTCCCCCAATGATGACATCATAGTGCAAAGGGCAAATCACAGTAATCACGTGACGCGACCTTTAAACATTCCAGAGTAAATTGCAGGCAGACACCACGGACACAGTACCGATACCGCAACAAGCCCACACTGCAAACATGGCCGCCGCCGAGCGCTTTCGAAGGAGAGGAGAGGTAGACTCCGTCCGCTCTGTTAAAGGACTGCAGTGTCCATGCCGCCACTCAAAGCGCGACGGCCATACTTGTAAGAAACCTAAGAGGTTAAGAGCCTCAGTGCAGGAAGAGGCCAAACACTTGAGCAGAGGGGACCAAGGGGTCAAAGTTCACCATGGGGGAGAGAGGGGGGGGGGGCAGGAAAGAACACATGAGGTCAAAGAATTCCTTTTTTTCTTTGGACACAATAAGCATCACTTATTTAAAAAGATTTTTTCAGGATGACTAACACCTGTACAGTAGTTGGTCCCATAAAAACATATTTAGCTGTTATTTAAAAACGTGAGCCCTTTCTTGGACATAATATAGCTTTCCGTGTTGTGTTGGGAGTCTAATCCCCTGAGAAGGCGGGGCGCGTGTTGTCTGCAACGCGCCGTTCTGGGGAGAGGCTCAGACGCCGCCACGTATTGTGGAGGGAAAACCTTGGAAGGTCACGGTGAGATCAGAGGGAGTGTCCTGCGCTATGAATCACACGGTTTTAATATGATTGCTTTTTAGTAGCGTGTAACCGTAATCCGTCTCCTGGAGGTCGTTCAGCAGCGACAGCGGAGAAAAAAATAAAATACATAAAGAATGAAATAAATGGCGCATTTGTCTGCCCGTTTGAAAAGTTTCTCACGATTAGAGCGGAGCTAAAACCGTCGCCTCTTTGTACGTTTTCCGCTCGACGTCTGAATGTCATGAATGGCATGTGGTTTTAGCAGGGATTAGATATGAAAGCCCTTTTGCGTTCATTTAAGGGCGGATAGCAACCGTGACACTGAATGAGGTTTTTAATCTAAACAAAATAATTCCTGCCAAATGATTCAGACAAATCAATCACCGATATAAAAGCATGGCATGTTGAAAGTCATATACAGTAGTGCGTTGGCACGTCAGAAAACAATCCTGAAGAAACATGAATGTGTACTACTTAAATATTACATAATACTAAGTACTTAATGTGCTGACTGCCCCAAAGAAGCAGAACTTGTGTGTATAAGCATACATTTCATTGCCGATGAATTTTTCATACATTTCATCTTCAAAATGCACACATTTTTTGGCGGGAAAAGGAACCATACACAGGTGGTGCGGTGGAGGTGCAGATTGTAAAGGGAATATTTGATGAAATGAAACTGAACAGAACCTGAAGTAAACCGTACGGGGTCGTGCGTGTAATTCAAGCTCATCACGGGCCTGAAAGTATGCAGTGAATGTTGAGGTTAGACGTGTAGAAGAACGCAGCGGTATTAAGTTCCCGTTGCATTTTTCAGGTTCTTGAGAACTCAGCTGTCAAGTCAGTGGAGAAATATTTTGCAAAGCAAGAATATAAACCAGCTGACTATCAACTTCAATCGGTAGAAAAGTACACTTTGTTGATCTTGGCTTTTCCTCATTGAAATGTCGAGAGGATTATCAATTTTTTTGTTTAAATTCTAAGCCACTCTTCAGTAGAACATGTTTATCTTTTTTTGTGTGCAAAAGCTACTGGGTCATTGGACATATTTACTTTATCAAAGTAAAAACTGTATGGAGCAAAATCATTTGTAATTTCAAAGTTCAGAAATGTTAATAGTAAGACTGTCACTTGCTACAATGACCAGTTTTACTGCTACAGTCCAGTGTGATGCAAAACTACACTGAAAAAGGAATGTGTGTTTAAAAAAGTAAAAAAGTAAAAAAAGTAATTACTGTATTTCCCATCTCCTTATTAAAAGAGATACATCAACCCAAAGTGTAATTAACGCTGTCCTGGCAAACCGTAAATCGCTCATTAACAAACGCTTCCATAGTCTCAAGGCAGACCTAAATTCCACAGGAGGAGGAGAGGAGTATTCTGTCGACAGAGCGATGTGTCCCGACTCCAGCAGCGAAACGCAAACTGTAACTGAATTTCTGTTGTGAGCAAGGCCTACGTTAAGGGAACCCAACTAATATCTCTCGTATGACCTGAGAACGGCAAAGATGACCGTCTTCATAACCTCCTGGATCTCCTGGAATATAACATTACCATCGCCATTTCTGGCCGACGTCCGAAACCGACTGGGTCACTAAAGGGGCGGTCTTAACAGCGTGCATCTCCACAACGAGCAGGCCAGTTAAAACCTCTGGAGTCAGACGACTACAACAGACGTCCTGTTGTACACCGTGAGTGCAGTAAATCAGTCAGCAGTAAAGGTCCATTGTTCCTCAGATCATAAACCGTGCGTGTAGGAACCCTGCTCCTTCCACAGAGCTTAAAGGAATGGTGTGGAATGCGGTGTGTAAATACAGGACGTTAGCATTTCAGGCAAACCGTTTCGGTCTCTCACTTGTAGTGTATGTACAACAAGAACGTGTGCACCTATTTTATATTAGGTATAATAAACCTAGCGCTCCCCTACAATCTAGATAGTATCCAGCACCATATCAAGCCTGGTCACACCCACTACACAACCTGGAAAGCTATTCCACACAGTGACTACTCTCTGTGTGAAGAAGTACTTCCTAATGTCTGTGCGGAATTTATTTATAAATTTATATAATTTAACACGGGGCTTAGTGGTAGGGTCGGCGTGGAGAATGTACTGGAATCAGGTTTTAAACATGAGGCCTAGTGTGGGGTCTGTGTGGAGGTAGTTTCCATCAACAAGGGTCCAAAAACCATAAAAAAGTTCTACTTACTTACACTAAATCATTTGTGACAGCGTTCTCTATAAAATAAATATAAATAAACACACGCCCTGTGTGTGTGTGTGTGTGTTAACACATAAATAACAAACACTTTGAAAGCTGACCAGGCATCCGTGGAAATCTCTGCCAGTTGGAAAGGCGATCTTGCCAAAGAGCCGGGCGCAGTATCCAGGTCTGGCCTCAGGGGGCAGCGTTACTCACCCTGCCCCTGTGTGAGTGACAGGCCCTGCGTCTGTAGGCCCGCTGGGGGCCAAGGTCCACCACAGAGCGGAGGGAGCTGATAAATGCCCGCTTCTCTGAGCTTTCCGTCCCCTTCCATTGGGCTGGGTCAGAGGTTCAAGACCCCCCCCCCCATTCCTCCACCTCCCCTTTTCAACTCCCGAGGCTGGAAGTTGAACTCCTGACCTCCTGGTGCGAGTTGGGGGAGGGGTCAGAACTTCAATGCACGTTAGCCCAAATTTACGACCTCACGGCGGGTGGCACGCACGGCAGACAGACAGCACCTGATAGCATCTGCTTTTGGGAGGGGCAGGTCACCCCTTTGTAGTTCAAACTCGCCGGCGACGCCCTAGTCGTAAATCACGCTAATTAGTCGACTGATAAAAGAAAACCAGAAAAGAAAAAAAAAAAAAAAAGGTCTTTGGGAGGTTCCTGCTCTCACACTTAAAGGTTTGGCTCACAAAGGACTGCTTGTCACCTGGAAGCCACTATTTAATCAAGTCGCTCGGCAGCCTTCCAAATCCCTCTTCAAGATGGAAGAGACGCACGCGGTTTTGACACAGGAAGTTAGCGTTTGTCTTCGGAGTTGTCTAAAGTGAAGGAACTGTAAGAGGCCGAAACAGGCTTTAAATCAGGAGGTCGCAGTGCAATATTGCAAACACTTGTGTAAGTACCATTTCATCATTTTACAAAAGATTTGGGCTACAAATAATGTTACCTTAATAAATAACAACACAGGTTTCTCATAAATACTCTGTGATAGTAATCGTAAAAAATAATAGCAATCATAAAAAACAGCACCAGCAGTGCAACCCAGTCAGAGTTAAAGCAGAGGCACACGTGTTAATGGGGGTTAGGTTCTCACCACAAGCCACTTCAAGCAGAGCAGTCTAGCAACTATTCATATTAATATCATATTTTGCATATTTCTACGGCTTGACGCGGGCTGTCAGAGCAACAAGCGTCGTGCTGACGCCGAAAGACCTCGACAACCGCAAAAGCAGCGTGCCAAAGACGCAAAAAAGGTAACTTTCGCACAACAACGGTTTATTCCAAAGCACACTGCCTTCTGGGTAATTACAACTGGAATGTGTGTTTGGTGCTTCGCTCAGACCGTTTCCTCTCAAGCTAACGACCCTTCCAAAACTGTCCGGGTCACTGAGAGCGACAGCGTTCACAAGAAACTGAGGCAGGGTCACCACCCCCTAGGCAAAACATTGTGGGCGGGGCTTGAGACAAATGTGACACACAGCCCGCTGTTAACTTCCTGTAAGGCTGTTCCCGCCTGGGAGGGGGGCTTTTATCTGGCCACACGCACATGATCTCACACAACCAGGCCCCACACAACCTCTGAACTACCCGTCAAATTCTTTTAATGCAACGATTCATCGCCAGGTATATTTACGATGACAAACCAAGCAATGAAATTATGGTCAAGTGCCGTTTCCTGGCAGCCCTGAAGCCTATTGTTTGGACTAAGAGGCTAGAGGTCGACAGGGTAGCGTTTCCCGAAACTGGGGGGGGGGGGGGGGCAAAGACCCAGCCGAAAATTAGGCTACTCCTCAGCAGCACGGCACGCAATGTCAGATAAACAGACAAACAAATTGGCGGAAAAGTGTCTGCCGCCGGAAACTCAGCTGAAGTCGTCGCAACTCCCAAGCACACTTCTGTTTTTGCTTTTCCTTGCTTGTGACAGTTGCTTCTCAGAAGTCGTAAAGAAATAAACGCGTAGACAATCCTGACGGCACAATAAATAACTGGCGCGCACGTGGTCCAGGTTTGGTTACCGACTCCCCACCTGTCTCCGTCGGTAATAAAAGGCTCTCGGACCTGCTGTGGGCTGGAAGGAGGTTGCGCCTTTTGTCGACTCCTCGAAGTCTAAGAAGGAGAACATTAAACTGCAGCCAACGGAGCTTCAGAACTTTTCATTGTGCATTTTATTTATTTACAAGCTTACATATTTGGGAAGAAAATTCCATCTTTGGGTAGACGAGACTGTTGCGTCTTCTCGACGCCTGCATTACAGCTGCCTCTCAAAATCGATGTGATGTGTGGCTAGTTATGAGTACGCTTTCTCGTGCAGCTTGACGCGACCATAGACTGCACGCAAAAAGGATTCCTGAAAAGGCAATAAAGTTCATCATAAAACAGACAGGCGGGGGGGGGGGGGGGGGGGGGGGTGGGGGGGTGGGGGTGGGGGTGGGTGGGTGCGGGGGCACACCAGGACACCGCGTGCCAGCCGGGGATGCCACGGCAGAGAGGCTCACGCGCTCGTCCTACATAACCCAACGAGCAAAATCTATTAGGTTACATTAGGAGAGGAGGGTGGGGTTAATTTGATGAGTTACATCAAAGCATTCCCTGGGCCGTGTGCTGGCTTGAACCGCCTTTTTTTTTTAAAAAGCGGCGAGATGACAGTTTGATTTGTGCAAACAAGACGGCTATTGTGAGAGAGGAATAGCGTGCGTGTTTTTTATTTTTTATTTTTGCGAACAGGTGTGACCGCTTCAAAGACGTACCTGCGCTCGGATGCGTTTGATGTAAACGCCGGGGCGGAAAAGCCGGCTCCCCGGTTAACCGGAGGGGAAAGGTCATTGTTGCACGGTTGGAGCAGAGGAACGCTGTTGTCTCTCGGTTTCTTTTAAAGAGCCCAAAAAAAACATATGCTTTTGTTTCCTGTAGCCCCGGGCCTTTCAGATTTTAATATGGTGTATTATACCTATTATACCTATTATACCTAACATCCTTTTATGCTCTGTGTTCTCTTTTAATGGCTAACACACTTTATATGTATATACATCTCTGGGGAAAAAAAATAATTACAAGAAATTTTCAGTTTAACAGCTTATGGGTATGTGTCTATGTAAAATCTAACTTTTGATTTTCGTTCGTGAACTATTGACTACATTTTAATCCCAGAAATGTTGTCATTCAGAACATTTATTTGCAAAATACTGGCCAAAATAATAAAAATACAGTGTTGTTATACATGAATAATGCACACTAAACAAGTCTATGGCCATAAATAAATAATAAAAATAACAATGCCTTCACTTTGGAAGGATTCAACAATGAATACTGATTACTACTTAAAAAAATATGGGGTGGTCTCAATTTTTTTTCAGAGCTGTATATATACAGTACACACACACACAAACACACGTGTGCACACACACTCATACAAGGACATACATAATGCATCTTTTTGCAGGAGAGAATGGCTCACTGATAGCCCGGATAAGGCATAGATGCACACTTTAGATGCAGATTGCATTTCTGCATTACAGCACTACTGACCCATAATGCTAAAACCACTTGAATAATTCTTAACAGAACCCACTTACAGTGGCTGTAGTAATATTGCCAACTAACGGCAGATAATACACATTATTTAAGGGCTCAATGTGCACATCAATGTGCAAACGTCTTTATAAAGGGCCTTAATCATCACGCCCCCGGAGACAACCAATCAGAGATGACCAAGCTGAGCTAGGGAGGCCGTTACAAAGTGGGGAATAATTCCCATGGATATGCTCATGTCCTAAAGCGAAATTCTATACAAAACATCACAATTTGGCATTTTCTGGCTTACCCTCAGAGTAAGTGTTGTGAGCTGTATTTCACGTGTCTTTACCAAATATTGCACCTGTACCTGCAAAAGATCATTTGAGGTGATGATGTCATTGGGATTTAACTCCTCCTGTTCACATCTACATGTCTTTAGAATTGAATTGAAGAATACTCTCTAATGGTGACAAATCTATTGTCTTCTGTACATTGCTTAAGTCACAATAAAAGCATTCAAGACAAAACTGGAGGTTCATAAACTTGGTTCAGCTTCATTTAAACTCTAAACTGAACACTAAAATTTCAGAGCCTATTCTAAACAAAGAGGGCGACTGGGTGACATCGTTGTTTGGGGCGGGGCTCTACACATTTTCTTGTTGTGGGCTAACGAATGATATGCCACACATTGCCATTGAGTCAGATCAATTTTTAAGATGAGGGACATACATATTAAATAATCATGTTTGAATAGAGTTCCTTTTGAAAGTTTTTTCCCCCATTCTTTTGCAGGATGAAAATATGGACATACTCTTTAAAACTGTTCTTACAGCTACACCAACTTAAAAAATTTAAATACAACACAGCACAAGAGTCACGGGGGGCACTAAGTTCCCATCTACCCTCTGTAAGGCAGCGGGCAGTGCCAAGAGCTGCCGGGCATCATTAGAGCCCAGGATTACGGCACAAAGCCATGCCATAGGTCCACTGAAGCTGCAGCGGTCTGACAATGAAAACAATACTTCTAAAACTAATATTTCTAAGGCATCAAAAATGATTTACGACCTGCCATAATAAAAGCAAATTGTATTAGTTATAAAGCTCAATTAATGCAGTCCCTTCTGCGTACTCCCTGTGTTTATTTTTAAAGATCCAGAGACACACACAAGTGTGCCAAAACTACTAAGCCCCATTAAAGGTCCCCCACAAAACACAAGAGAAATGCACTAAATTTAAATGAAAAACAATAAAAATTTTACGACAACAATTTTTGGTCACTCAACAGACTGCTCAATAACTTTGGAGTCTCATTGCAATTCTTTTGGACTGCACGTTGTTGCGAAAGCAAAATCAAAACGACAGAAGGGAAACTGTTCTCGAGGCTTATGGGTTGTTGTTATAAAAAAAGTTAGTGACAATTAAAGTGTCGCTTCAATAAGCACATAGTGTACCATAATAATAGTTTTGGCATATATAAGATTAATGTTTCTGTCCGCACTTTTCTAATTGTGTTTGTTTATAATGTCAGAATTCCACGTTATGACTGAATGAAGGACACTCCTTGGCAGTAAGATGATAGATGTAAGCCTTCGTTGAGTACATGGACTCAAATATGTCACTTACCTGCTATACTGGAACCTCCACCTGTCAAATCTGCCAACCGGAGGGAAAAACAGCATCTATAATCTTCCAGTTCCTCCAAACTACGCATTCCAACCGATAGCACATTTATTTATTCCCATACTGCATATAGTGTGTATTAATCATAAACCCCACACACCAAAATACATGCAGGCTACAGCTTCTACCAACAATTCACTCTGGTTTCAAAGCAACAAGCTAAGAAATTAGTTCAATTAATTAGTTGATTAACATGGCGGACGAAAATGTATGTCTCAGTATACTGTATAAAGGGATTACACTGCAATGCTGAATATACTGAGATATACTGCCGTGTCATAAACTGCATATATAGGAAGTATGCTTATGTTGAAAAGGACGTCATCCTACGGTGAAATATAGTGGCGGATCTTTGAGATTAATGGGGCTCTTTTGAGTCTCCAGGTCCCAGGGGTTTAGAAAAGGTCATTTGAAAAATCACGAACTCCACAAATTACAAAGACATTCCAGCCAGAATCCTGGTTCCGTCTGCCAGGAGGCTCAAACTTGGACCCAAATGGATCTTTCTGCAAGATGATGACTGCAGGAATACCTCAAAATCAACTAAAAGTGGTTGACTTTCACCGCAAGATTACTGTTTTGCAATGGCCATCTAAGTATCCAGACTTGAACACGATCAAAGATTTGTGGGTTTGAATTAAAGAGGGCAGCCCACAAGTGCAGAACAAAGGGTTTGAAGGATCTTGGAAGATTCCATACGGCGGAATGCTCAAAAATCCCCCAATATGTTCTTCAATCTCATAAAACAGTACAAACATGGCTCAGTAGTGTTATCCTATCCTACCAATTACTGGCACGTGAAGTCACAGGTGCTAATAATCTTTTTGCACAAAATGTAGTGGTCATATTTATTTTATGGTGCATTTTTTCCCTCATCTCTATAAAGGGTACTAATATTTTTGGAAGTGTATCCATGCAATTCAAACATAATTCAATCTTTATTCATAATATGAATACCTAGATTATACAAACACTATGTCTAAGATTGCGTACAAAAAGATATACAGTATATACTGTATGTGTACCTATATAAAATGCTTGTACGTTATAAAGCAATACTGTACCAATAAATATCTCTTGTGGCCTGCAAGGAAAATAAAGAGCTACTTCCATGTGAAAGAAGCACTTGAGAGCAGAACCACCCACAGCCTGTGTGACCTCTGACCTGCTTCGCATGCAATAGCAGGGCCCGAAATACGCGGTCGGCTAACATTAGGCGGGCGTTACGACTTCTGCATGTGTGAGTCATTAATTAAGACACGTCTACGCGCTGGCACCGGAATCGGGGGCTGGGGGGGGGGGGGGCGCGTCCGCCCGGCACCTCGGAGCCGCACAGGACTCTGGGTAGGCCTCGTCCGCGCGCGCGGCTCTGCCCTGTTGGCGTTGATTGTGTATGATTAATGGTTTAAAGGACTCGGGAGAGAAAGGTCAACTCCTGAGTTGCAGACAGAGCAGCTACACGGGGAGTAATTAAGAGTCGCTGTAAGCATGATTAATAAGCCCGCGCTGGCTTCATGTACTGTAAACAAGACGCAACCAGATGGTTTCCATGAAAAAGGGGGAGGGGGAGGGTGGGGGGGGGTTGTTTTGTCTTTTTTGCTGATTTTTTTTCCCCCTGCATGAGGGAATCTTATCTTTTCAAAAACAGGTAATGAATTTCGGCGTCTCACAATCGGCCTGGCTCTCTCTGCACAATCTCGACAGTCTCACCCTGTCTATCCCCGTTCTCTCCGTGTCCAGAAGCGTAAATCAGGCCGGCTGTGCGCCCCCCCCCACCCCCACCCCCCAAACCCCCATGCCCACCCATTTGCAGACCATCCAAATATGGCGGTCATTAAAATATTTCCGTTTAGCACCAAATGCACTGTCCACGAGCTACAGTCGCGATCGCTAACGTTCACTGCCAATTCATAGTAATCCCCTTTTTATCATTGTGCAGTCTACAATATGATAGTTATGGAGGAATTTTGTTTTCATATTTAATCGCTGTAGATAATTTAACAAAAGTACCCGGCTTTAGATGAATAAACAATGGTATTAATTTTAAGTCCTTCAGTTTGAGTAGTCTTGGATCTACTAGCATCTGGTTTAAGCAGAATATTTCCATGCAGCTGTAGGCTTAGTGTGCAGGATGATGATGGCCATCACATGGTCAGCATAACTGAGCAGCTGTTACACACACACACACACACACACACACACACACACACACACACACACACTGATTACAGATAAACGCATGAACGTACCTGTTAGGTGCCAGCCGTGAGTCCACGCCACACAAGGGAGACCATGTGGGGAAAGGAACAGACAACATTTTCAGAAACAGGCCGAAAAGAAATCAATTTTTCCTCCTTAAAATGGCTGAATTATTTGCATTCTTACGCGCGCCACAGAATTTACCAGTATAATTGTGCTAAAAACATATTGCAACAGTAAAAACATAACAGTGTCTGACCCACTGCAGTTCATTTTCAACCATGTATTTCATTCCTTCTGCACCACAAATTGAACTGCAAGTTATTTGTTTTCCTGAAAACCAGTATTTTATCTGTGTAGTAGGGCAGTAGTAAAGTGTATTTAAGGACATTCAAATCTTTTTAGGTAATATGAATGCATAGATAAATTAATATAGTACATAGGTAAATTCATTTTTATAGGCACTGGTACTGTGAGTTGGCTGTTAATAAGGATAATTGTTAGGTCTTATGTTTTCAAAGATAGAGTATGTCTGTTTTCATTTCCAGCGAGCAGTTACATGTCTATACAGTAAAACAGTGATATTTTGATGCACAGTCCCTGGTGCTCCTTGTCTTTCCAGCACAGTTCTGTGATTGGTCAAGACTGACAAGGTTAACCCAATGTCTATCCTCTCCCTAGCAGACCATGTGACTGGCGGTACAGCGGGATTGGCTCTGGCGTTTTCGGGGAGCGCGGGGGAAAAGGGTGTCAGAACGGTACAGCGAGCGCTAATCAGCTCTGCTGCTCTCTCGCCGCTCGCCAAATTTCGCTCTGTGAGGAGAAACAATTATTTGGGTTTCTGAAGTATGTCGTGCACACTCTCTCAGCTGCCCCTTCACATGTGTTTAAAGTTGACACCAGTGCAAAAAATTGACCTGCAGGGAAGGGATGGGCTTGCACCTCAAGAGTCGACACATAAAAATGTCTCCTTGAAGCTCATTTCTACTAACTATATTCAAGCAGAAACCCTTTCCAAGAGCATTTTCTCAAGTGCAAAAGTGTTCTTTGACCTACAGTTGGGGGTTACCCAAATCCAGGTGAAAAAAGTTGCCAGATATAGGTGTTGGCAGTGGGGAGACAAATTTCTGTGCTGATGACATCATTTTTACAAAATTAATTAGCAAACCTTAAATATTATGTCTAAATGCAGCCAGCCAAACCGAGGCTTGTAGTCGGCCGTTTAGCCTTCAGCTGGTGCTTTGGGAACTCCTTGCCTACAGACAAGATAGCATCATGCTCTGCATCAAGCCTGAATGCATACTGCCGCAGATGTCTAAAGTAGCAAGCCGGAATTTGCTAACAGAAATAACACCGTTAGCCCACATGATCCCACACATAAGTGGGAACTACAAGCGGATATCTGAGGAAGGGCAGGTGCTGGTGTGGGGTATCGCTACAAGGGCTGGCCTTGCATTTGGACGGCTTCACTTCTTTAGCACCCTGGAGATGCTAAGGTTTATAAACATGAAGGGCTTCCTTAAATATCCATCTCGACGAAAGGGATAAGGTGCAACATGTAGGCCATGTGCGTTGCCTTGGATGAGGATCGCCGCTAAACAAATAAACAGTGTAAGCCGAGTTGCGGTGTAACTTAAATACTTGGAGCGTTAAGTGCGCAGGCTAAAAAGAGCTAGAGGACTGTTAAGCACCCTTTAGTGCAGGCTGCTACCGGGCTCAGATACTCACTGCAAGGCATATTAATATGTCTGAAATGATGTGCTATGGTTTAAGTCTTTAGCACAAGCACACAAACACTGGTTTTCAATGGGTTGGCCGACAGAATGGGGACCGCCGAGCCTCCGAGGCGAATTGCAACAAAACGTTGTTTTCGTCCTGCAATTAGGACGTCAGCGGTGGAATACGAACATCCGATTTCAACGTCTTAATGGGTTTCTGCAAGCCTCAACCCAAAAACCAACTTTCATTCCCATCCTGTATTTTATCAAAATCGGCGATGGCTGTAAATTGGCAAGCGGGAAAACAAAGAGGAAAAAAAAAACCCAGCAAAGGCCTCCTTCATCGTGCGGAAGAACGGCAACGCTTACCGCACGTTCTGGAAGGGAGTGGCGAGGCCTTCGGAGGCCATTTTGAAATCCTGTTCGCATTCTTGAGTCACAAAGTTAGAGGAACACACACTTCTGCTTGGTGAGAATGAGCGATTGTGCGTTTGGGAGGGAATGGGTAGAAACACAATAGGAGCGTAGAGAAACAATGGCTGACAACAGCCCGAGCTTCTCTCTAATGACCACTGGCACAGAAGCGGCTCTAATTACATTAATTATGACGGGCAGGGAGTTCTCAGTTCCATGGCTTGCTGTAGTTTTTTTGTATTCGGGCTTGTTCACCGCACACAATCTACCATGTATCAGTACCTGTGCAGGTGAGCCAGCTGTCGCTTCCTTTTATGCCTGTGTGTCAGTGCTGTCCAATGGGTGTCTGTTGATGCCGAGTGTCAAATTCCGACTTCAAGATTGAAAAAGTCTGTGAGTCTCTCTCTCTCCATCTTGTCTGCGGTAACAGTGGAGGCAGTTGCAAAGGGGGGGGGGAGTTGGAGCTTCTGAATCAGGTTCATCCTGAGGAAAAGCTGTCCAGCTGTCATACCAGCTTCTCCCAGCAGGAGTCAGTGGTGAGCAGGCGCAGCCTTGGCATACAGACTGCAGACCACATTCACTCATAATGGCCGATAATTCCATTCTATAAATATGAAAGGATCAATGTGAAACTGCTGGATTTAAGCTTATTAATATGGTCCACTTGCTGGCATCCAGTAAAAGGAAAATAACAGTGTAGTGATTAAATCTTACGGCACGGTACTTCAGAATTAGCTAATGTTATTCTAATGATAATTATGAGTCGCTAACATCAGATAAGAATTTTTCTTCGGTTAATCTGTGCATTCAACTTTGTAAATATTCAAACCGTTCATTATTCATTTATAACAACTTTTTATGATGTCTTTGTAAAACTTTAATGACAGGCAAGAAATGTATTTCAGTGCAGTTTCAAGTATTAGCCAATCTGTCGCTTGCAATGCAATCTAAACTACAACATTTACAGGGCCAAAAAACCGCTGGCTCTAATTTTAAAGCCAAGCCTGCATTGGCAGCTCGTCTGGCTCACGCTAATGGTAAACAGACTCGCCTGGCAGGCCAACGCTGTCCGCCAACCGCTAAGAGAGGGAACTGGCAGGTGGTCTACTGACAATGACAATAACTGAGCAGCAGCGAGGCTTATATTGGCCTTTTTTTTTTCCAAGGCCTCTGGGGCAAAGACTCTGGTGCCTGATCTACAAGATGACGCACGGATGTGGTCCATATGGTTAGGGACCGCAGCTTTCAAACAAGAGGTTGCGCAACGTCGAAAATAAGCAGCAATGGACATCTCAACTGCTTAGAAATCACGGGGGGGGGGGGGTGGTTAAATGGTGGCAAATCAAAGACCTGCATATATGGCTGAAGATCCCGCCCTGAAGATGAAGTGAAGTGAACACTCCCGACCAACACCCTAAACCAATCTCCCCTCGATTTCACCCGTGAGGTTCAAACTCTAGTTCAGTGAAGTTCAGTCAAGCTTCCAGGTCCTGTTTCAATGGAAGTTCCATTGTTATTCAGAGCGTATGTTTTGTGTGAGGCTGTATTGAGATGTTCAGGGATTATTAGAAGCAGAGCACCGGGCTCAGCACATGCTTGGTTGCCTGTGTCGTTGAGTTTGATGGAAAACAGGGCTTTCTACTTCCAGAGACAAAGCATGTCCCGATGTTGGCCAACTACTTCATGTTTGAAAGGCTGTCTCTTCTGGTACTGGCCCGAGTTTATTAAACTGCCGTTTCAAATGGACTGCAATACTGGACTTATTAGCCTTCCGGCAATGGCAGGACGGTGGCGGAAAAATTATGCCCTTATAAAACCTACCTAATGAAAGGTTTAAGTTCCCTGACATTTTAACCAACCAAGTTTTTTCTGCCAAGTCAAACAGCACTAAAACAAAAAAAATATATATATTTTTTCCACGCTCAATGAATCTTGCGTATTAATAACACCTTTATGGAGTAAGAGGCCTTCAAAGTGTGCACAGATACAGCATTCAGTATGCTGACTGGAAACTTCTGGGTGGTATTGGGCTGTCATCGCTGGGGCGTTTAACCAAACTGTCGAAGGGTGTTTGGACGCTACAAGTCAAACACCACTCAACTCAGAAGGAGGAGGATTCAGCCGAACCACAATACTCTTTCTTGAATGACACAAACGACAATAAGTTTGGCATGAAAACATTGCTGGTCAAAGCGATATTTGCTAAAAATGTGTTATTGTAGTTAAGGCCAAGATGTATCAATAAAAACATCAACAGTTAGCTTATTTTTAAAAATGTTCCCAGTACCGCACAGTTAAAAAAATAAATAAAAAAAAAACTAGAATTGGAAACACAGCTGTATCGCAATACCCGAGTCATGAGATTAACAACTCATATAAATGATGTAATTAATAAAGAACTTAATTATGTGGCTATGCAAGCTTTCCAATACAGTTTCGACATATTATCACCTTAAAAACCAGCTCTATCACCCCTTAGGAAAGACTAATATGATTAATCAAGTGTGATTAAGAAATGCTAGAAATGATCGTGTACATTTACAAACTAACATGGAGGCCACAACGCCGCCCTGTATCAGAAAGGAGGAAAAACAGGAACTTTGCTCACATTTTACAAAAAAATCTCCAGAATCTGGCTTATTAGAAACATCTATACCAGCAGAATATTTACTTTTGGAAGTAGTTTATCATTTTTAAATTATCCTCGTAAGACAGCACAGAATATAAATTCAATGTTTGGACTTGAACTCGCCAACAATCACCTGACCACACTCCTACCCAGAGTGCTCTTCTACAATCACCTGATCACACTCCTACCCAGTGCTCTTCTACAATCACCTGACCACACTCCTACCCAGAGTGCTCTTCTACAATCACCTGACCACACTCCTACCCAGAGTGCTCTTCTACAATCACCTGATCACACTCCTACCCAGAGTGCTCTTCTACAATCACCTGACCACACTCCTACCCAGTGCTCTTCTACAATCACCTGACCACACTCCTACCCAGTGCTCTTCTACAATCACCTGACCACACTCCTACCCAGAGTGCTCTTCTACAATCACCTGATCACACTCCTACCCAGAGTGCTCTTCTACAATCACCTGACCACACTCCTACCCAGTGCTCTTCTACAATCACCTGACCACACTCCTACCCAGTGCTCTTCTACAATCACCTGATCACACTCCTACCCAGTGCTCTTCTACAATCACCTGATCACACTCCTACCCAGAGTGCTCTTCTACAATCACCTGACCACACTCCTACCCAGTGCTCTTCTACAATCACCTGACCACACTCCTACCCAGTGCTCTTCTACAATCACCTGATCACACTCCTACCCAGTGCTCTTCTACAATCACCTGACCACACTCCTACCCAGTGCTCTTCTACAATCACCTGACCACACTCCTACCCAGTGCTCTTCTACAATCACCTGACCACACTCCTACCCAGTGCTCTTCTACAATCACCTGATCACACTCCTACCCAGTGCTCTTCTACAATCACCTGACCACACTCCTACCCAGTGCTCTTCTACAATCACCTGATCACACTCCTACCCAGAGTGCTCTTCTACAATCACCTGATCACACTCCTACCCAGAGTGCTCTTCTACAATCACCTGACCACACTCCTACCCAGAGTGCTCTTCTACAATCACCTGACCACACTCCTACCCAGAGTGCTCTTCTACAATCACCTGATCACTCTCCTACCCAGAGTGCTCTTCTACAGTAACCTGACCACACTCCTACCCAGAGTGCTCTTCTACAATCACCTGATCACACTCCTACCCAGAGTGCTCTTCTACAAACACCTGATCACACTCCTACCCAGTGCTCTTCTACAATCACCTGACCACACTCCTACCCAGAGTGCTCTTCTACAATCACCTGATCACACTCCTACCCAGTGCTCTTCTACAATCACCTGATCACACTCCTACCCAGAGTGCTCTTCTACAATCACCTGACCACACTCCTACCCAGAGTGCTCTTCTACAATCACCTGATCACTCTCCTACCCAGAGTGCTCTTCTACAGTAACCTGATCACACTCCTACCCAGAGTGCTCTTCTACAATCACCTGATCACACTCCTACCCAGAGTGCTCTTCTACAATCACCTGACCACACTCCTACCCAGAGTGCTCTTCTACAATCACCTGACCACACTCCTACCCAGAGTGCTCTTCTACAATCACCTGATCACTCTCCTACCCAGAGTGCTCTTCTACAGTAACCTGACCACACTCCTACCCAGAGTGCTCTTCTACAATCACCTGATCACACTCCTACCCAGAGTGCTCTTCTACAAACACCTGATCACACTCCTACCCAGTGCTCTTCTACAATCACCTGACCACACTCCTACCCAGAGTGCTCTTCTACAATCACCTGATCACACTCCTACCCAGAGTGCTCTTCTACAATCACCTGACCACACTCCTACCCAGTGCTCTTCTACAATCACCTGACCACACTCCTACCCAGAGTGCTCTTCTACAATCACCTGATCACTCTCCTACCCAGAGTGCTCTTCTACAGTAACCTGACCACACTCCTACCCAGAGTGCTCTTCTACAATCACCTGATCACACTCCTACCCAGAGTGCTCTTCTACAAACACCTGATCACACTCCTACCCAGTGCTCTTCTACAATCACCTGACCACACTCCTACCCAGAGTGCTCTTCTACAATCACCTGACCACACTCCTACCCAGAGTGCTCTTCTACAATCACCTGATCACTCTCCTACCCAGAGTGCTCTTCTACAATCACCTGACCACACTCCTACCCAGTGCTCTTCTACAATCACCTGATCACACTCCTACCCAGAGTGCTCTTCTACAAACACCTGATCACACTCCTACCCAGAGTGCTCTTCTACAATCACCTGACCACACTCCTACCCAGAGTGCTCTTCTACAATCACCTGATCACACTCCTACCCAGAGTGCTCTTCTACAATCACCTGATCACTCTCCTACCCAGTGCTCTTCTACAATCACCTGACCACACTCCTACCCAGAGTGCTCTTCTACAATCACCTGACCACACTCCTACCCAGAGTGCTCTTCTACAATCACCTGATCACACTCCTACCCAGAGTGCTCTTCTACAATCACCTGATCACACTCCTACCCAGTGCTCTTCTACAATCACCTGACCACACTCCTACCCAGAGTGCTCTTCTACAATCACCTGACCACACTCCTACCCAATGCTCTTCTACAATCACCTGATCACACTCCTACCCACAGTACTCTTCTACAATCACCTGATCACACTCCTACCCAGAGTGCTCTTCTACAATCACCTGACCACACTCCTACCCAGAGTATTATGTATGTAAAACACATTGGGTCCGTCCCAATACTCAAAAAATGCATCCTCCTTTCCTCCACTACCACCTCATCTCCTCCGTGCCCTGGAATCCTAATCTAATGTTGCTGATTAGATATTAACGTCCCAACGTGAACCGCAATGTCAGGTACATTGTATACTGTACTTGCAACTACTTGTACTTGAAACTTACAGGCAGTTTTGCATACTTCAGGGTAGGAGTTGAGTGGAGGAGACGAGTGGAGGAAACGAGGTGAGGAGCGAAAAATATTGGGATGCACCTATTGAGTGAGTGTGATCATGTGACTGTACAGGGGTGCTCTGGTTAGGAGTGTGATCAAATAATTCTAAAAGAGTACATTAAATGACACCAAACATTAATTATTATGAACTATAACAAATTATGAAGTAGCTATAAAGAGACTTGAAACCTTGCTTCAGCAATGAAAACTCACACAATATAACGCATATACAATATTAGGGATGCAATAAACGGATGATATGAAATGCTACATCAGGAGAAGGAGGGATAAACTGAGGCGCTACACGTTCAGAAAAGCCAGCTATTTCAGTGAAAGCCTCTCCACAGTCCAGGGTCACTGCCTCTAAAAATAACAAGCCCCACACACACACACACACACACACACGACGGCGGCGGCGGCGGCTTCCTTTACGCCCCTAAAAAAGCCCCAATTAATTTATCAATCTGGAGTCCCTGTCAGAGCCCTTCCTCTCAGCGCCCCTCAGCGGCACATCGTCCATTATCAGCCCCCTTCCCAGCATCCCCGGCTGCTCTGTAATTACACCTCGTCCTCTGACAACTTGTATGATTGTTTTCCCTAGCAGTACATTACTTCGTTAGTACTCTTCCCGTATACGTTATTTTTAAAAACCCGTCACTTTGGCCCCCGGACCCGTCCCCGATTCAAGCTCGTCTGTTTATCATAACAATCATTAATAACTGTCGCTCCCTTGTCATCAATTTAACAAACCGGTTCCCTCATTAGCATGTTCCAGCATTTGTTCCCGCGGAAGAAGGGCTGATTATTTCCTACAACAGGCCAGAGCCAATTACTCGGGCGAAATGGAGGCGCATTAATCAAAACTTAACAAGGTGGCAAATTTAAAGATATCAGATTGCAAAAGACAGCATAACTAATATGTCACTGTCAGGGGGAGCTGCATAGGTGCGCCGCGACCCGCGCTAAATATATCCCCCTTTTGCGTCGTCCGTGTGAATTTGGACGTTTCATACGATCTGACAACTGTCAAATGGAGAGGGGGGCAAGGGATTGGGCAGGGGCCTTTTCAGGACATTTGTGTGCTCTGGCAGGGGGGCTGGAAACAAGGGAGGGGTTTTGGGAGGGTTTTGGGGGGGTAGAGGGGGGTGATGGGAAACGTTGACCGCGCGTCTGTCCGGGCCAGCGAGCGGCAGTTTGTTTTCTTTTACACTTGAAACGACGGCGCTCACCGTTCACCGCCCGAGAGCTGCATCAGAACCAGCTGCAAACACACAAAGCCCAGCGCTCCCCAAAACATGCTGATGATACAAGCCGGGACGGGCTGGGCCGGGTTGGGCTGGGGGCCAGGTTGGGCTGGGTTGAGCCAGGCCGGGTTGGGCTGGGGGCCAGGCTGGGCTGGGCTGGGCTGGGCTGGGTTGGGCTGGGGGTCAGGTTGGGCTGGGCCGGGTTGGGCTGGGGGCCAGGTTGGGCTGGGGGCCAGTTTCGGCTGGGCCAGGCTGGGCCGGGTTGGGCTGGGGGCCAGGTTCGGCTGGGTTGGGCTGGGTGCCAGGTTCAGCTGGGCCGGGTTGGGCTGGGTTGGGCTGGGGGCCAGGTTCGGCTGGGTTGAGCCGGGCCGGGTTGGGCTGGGGGCCAGGTTGGGCTGGGCTGGGGGCCAGGTTGGGCTGGGTTGAGCCGGGCCGGGTTGGGCTGGGGGCCAGGTTCGGCTGGGTTGGGCTGGGTGCCAGGTTCAGCTGGGCCGGGTTGGGCTGGGTTGGGCTGGGGGCCAGGTTCGGCTGGGTTGAGCCGGGCCGGGTTGGGCTGGGGGCCAGGTTGGGCTGGGCTGGGGGCCAGGTTGGGCTGGGTTGAGCCGGGCCGGGTTGGGCTGGGGGTCAGGTTGGGCCGGGTTGGGCTGGGGGCCAGGTTGGGCTGGGGGCCAGGTTGGGCTGGGTTGGGCTGGGGGCCAGGTTGGGCTGGGTTGGGCTGGGGGCCAGGTTGGGCTGGGTTGAGCCGGGCCGGGTTGGGCTGGGGGTCAGGTTAGGCTGGGTTGGGCTGGGGGCCAGGTTGGGCTGGGTTGGGCTGGGGGCCAGGTTGGGCTGGGCTGGGGGCCAGGTTGGGCTGGGTTGGGCTGGGGGTCAGGTTGGGCTGGGTTGGGCTGGGGGTCAGGTTGGGCTGGGTTGGGCTGGGTTGGGCTGGGGGTCAGGTTGGGCTGGGTTGGGCTGGGGGTCAGGTTGGGCTGGGTTGGGCTGGGGGTCAGGTTGGGCTGGGTTGGGCTGGGGGTCAGGTTGGGCTGGGTTGGGCTGGGGGTCAGGTTGGGCTGGGTTGGGCTGGGGGTCAGGTTGGGCTGGGTTGGGCTGGGGGTCAGGTTGGGCTGGGTTGGGCTGGGTTGGGCTGGGGGCCAGGTTGGGCTGGGTTGGGCTGGGGGTCAGGTTGGGCTGGGTTGGGCTGGGGGTCAGGTTGGGCTGGGTTGGGCTGGGTTGGGCTGGGGGTCAGGTTGGGCTGGGTTGGGCTGGGGGTCAGGTTGGGCTGGGTTGGGCTGGGGGTCAGGTTGGGCTGGGTTGGGCTGGGGGTCAGGTTGGGCTGGGTTGGGCTGGGTTGGGCTGGGGGCCAGGTTGGGCTGGGTTGGGCTGGGGGTCAGGTTGGGCTGGGGGCCAGGTTGGGCTGGGTTGGGCTGGGGGCCAGGTTGGGCTGGGTTGGGCTGGGGGCCAGGTTGGGCTGGGTTGGGCTGGGGGCCAGGTTGGGCTGGGTTGGGCTCGGGGCCAGGTTGGGTTGGGCTGGGGGTCAGGTTGGGTTGGGCTGGGTTGGGCTGGGGGCCAGGTTGGGCTGGGTTGGGCTGGGGGCCAGGTTGGGTTGGGCTGGGGGTCAGGTTGGGTTGGGCTGGATTGGGCTGGGGGTCAGGTTGGGCTGGGTTGGGCTGGGGGCCAGGTTGGGCTGGGTTGGGCTGGGGGCCAGGTTGGGTTGGGCTGGGGGTCAGGTTGGGTTGGGCTGGGTTGGGCTGGGGGCCAGGTTGGGCTGGGGGCCAGGTTGGGTTGGGCTGGGGGTCAGGTTGGGTTGGGCTGGGTTGGGCTGGGGGTCAGGTTGGGCTGGGTTGGGCTGGGGGCCAGGTTGGGCTGGGTTGGGCTGGGGGCCAGGTTGGGTTGGGCTGGGGGTCAGGTTGGGTTGGGCTGGGTTGGGCTGGGGGCCAGGTTGGGCTGGGTTGGGCTGGGGGCCAGGTTGGGTTGGGCTGGGGGTCAGGTTGGGTTGGGCTGGGTTGGGCTGGGGGTCAGGTTGGGCTGGGTTGGGCTGGGGGTCAGGTTGGGCTGGGTTGGGCTGGGTTGGGCTGGGTTGGGCTGGGGGTCAGGTTGGGCTGGGGGTCAGGTTGGGCTGGGGGCCAGGCTGGGTTGGGGGCCAGGTGCCAGGAGCAGGCCTTTCCCTTTCCTTACATCTTTCTTTATTCTTCTCTTTTACACGGCCAACTTTTTTTTCCGGTCACGTTAAAACAAAAACGGTCCATTTCGGAGAACAACATGAAAGGGGTTTGAACCCCACACTAATGTGCATCGAGCTTGATTGTTTATGAATTGTGACTCAATTTCACCGCATAACAACCACATGGATCTGGGCTATATAGCGCTCTATATTACGCTTATTTGACAGTCTTCCAACATTTTTCCCTTTCCACAGATATTATGGAGGAAAAATGTAACAACCAGAAATAATAGAGGGACAAAAGAACAATGACTAGAAAATAATTTATGATCTAGATTCATTCTTTATTACAGTACACAGCACAGTATTACATTTCAGTCTTCAAACCAAAATAAAATCTTAATCATAATGTTCTTCCTTCATAATTCTAGATATGCTTTACAGCATAACTCTCTGTATATAGGACTTAAATTATAATGCTAATTAAAATGACATAAATATGAATGAATGTGGTAAATATGCACTTTTAATCCATCCATGTAGTGCGGCTGTTAATCTTACTATAACAAATCCTGAATGTGCTTGTAATCGCAAGTGATCAATTTATATAGTGATATGCTGTTTAGTTCTCTATAAAATGTCTCTTTTAATTGAATATGTGCACATACAGTATTAAACAGCATCAGCCCTTTCAGCACAGAGCATATAGTTCAGCTCTTGAGCAGAAAGCTCGTAGGATATGAATTATGGCAGTTATATAGAATAAGCTCATGAGTACACCCGATTCCTGTTTGTTTGCATTTTCCATATTTATAGCTTCAGTTTTATAGCTTTCACGGATCAAATATATTTTGGCAACAGACCAAGATTACACTGCTTGACATACTTTACGTCCTACAGTTAAGAAATGTGTTTTCTGCAGTTTATACAAAAGTAAGCATTTATTATGGGTAATGGGGTTAATGAGATTACTATGGGTAATAGGGGTTCATAAGCTTTTTTATGGCTAATGGGGGGTTCATAAGATTATTACAGGTAATAAGGGTTCATAAGGCTATTATGAGTTCATAAAGTTCACAAACAGAATAAGAATTTATGACAGTTGAACCCATTTTGGGGGCTGTAATATAAAGAGGCAGTAATTTAGCACTACTCATAGCAGCTACTGCTTTAGCCATGTTTTAACCATCAGGCCACTCAACACTGCAAAGGGCAACAGGGCCATCGCAACAAATATAAACAGCACAGTAGGGTTTTGTCACTTAATTCACACTGCTCTTTGTTTCAATAATACAACAGCAGCAAAAACAAGCCTTCATGACCTCTGACCCCAGTTAGGCTGACTGATTTTGCACTTGTGAACCCACACCCGGAGCCGGCTGCCAGAGGAGGATCCTCCCAAGGATTCTTCCTACACGTCATCCGGGGAGTTTTTCCTTGCCATTGTCACCTCTGGCTTGGGGGTTTAGGCCACAGTAAACTGTGAAGCGTATTGTGACAAATGCTTTATAAAATTTGATTGATTGATTGAATCAGAAAATGCTGTCCCTTACACGTAGACCACATCTACGATCACTTTGCGTTAAACAACTTTTTATTCCAGAATGTTCTTTTCTCCTCAGTTTGGAATGGCCAGTTATGACAGCAGGCCCGTCTCCCCCCGTGAGTTTGGGGAGTGTGGAAACGTACCCTCTGAAACGCATGAAGCTGACCTGCGCATGTTTACACACTGCAGGCCGCCAGCCAGGTCGAGCGGCCATCACCCTGCATCTAGCGGCCATTACCCTGCACAGTCTTCAACCTGGCACAGGCAGACTGAACCTGGCTGAACAGACCTAAGCAATCAAATACCCAGCCAACTTAAACCCTCCCTCCATGGACACAAGGCCAGTATGCAGCACCCAGAGGAACTCCACTCCAGACCGACCTGTTGGGAGAGGATCTAGTCTGTACTCTAAGTATGCAGGGAGTCTCCCATCCTGCATACTCCAACCAGGAGACTGGCTTAACACGTGTGACAGCGATGGATAAACACTTTATATAAACCTCTATAAATCATTTGAAAAGAAGTAAGCCTGCCCCCACTTCACCTGATATAAACTGTATGGACATTAATTCATTATGATGTGAATTTAAATTTTTCTAAATGTACATTTGACCATTGAAAAGCATGTCTTATGAATAAGTCTGCTCATTTAACATCACGCCAATGAATACATCTGAAAGCATGTCTGAAATAATTTAGAAGGCTGTACATGCACATGTACTTACATTTGTAAGCATAAGGGGACATTATATATATATTATAAGGGCAGCAGTGTAGTATAATGGTTAAGGAACTGGCCTTGTAACCGAAAGGTTGCAGGTTCGATTCCCAGGTAGGACACTGCCGTTGTACCCTTGAGCTAAAGATACTTAACCTGCATCGCTCCAGTATATATCCAGCTGTTTAAATGGATAATATGTAAAAAAAATTAAAATAAATAATAAAAAAAGTTGTGTAAGTTGCTCTGGATAGGAGCGTCTGCTAAATGCCTGCAATGTAATGTAATGTATATATATATATACAGTATATATACACATAGACATATACACACACACACACACAGAAATTGTGCCGGATTCCTAGTCATGATCTTTTTAAAACACTATGAATATATGTAATAACTTGCATTAACTTTCAAAAATAAATAATCTGTGAACTCTATCAGCGCTGAAGACCCAAACACCCCCCCCCCCCCCCCACTCCTCTTTCATGGCAGATTAATTCCTCCATATGTTTTTTATTTGTTTTGCACGGGGCCTATTGCTCATTTGGAGCAGATGGATGCGAAAGCAAAGTTTCCCGCTCTTTAGCAGAAGTTAGCGAGGGTTATCTTTGGCAGCGTTCCCCTGGCGATGAAGGATTAAGCGTCGCAGCTGTCTCTGTCCCGGGGATGATGCAGTGCGCCGGTCCGCCGCGTGACAGCGCCGCTTAATCTTAATGTCCGCCCCTCCGCCGCGCCCGCGCGGGACAAAGCCAATCAGCGCCGGGGCCGCCGCCGGGACGGACCCCGCCGCCCGGCCCTGGGGTCTCTCGCCCTCCCCGGGCCCATTAATCAACTTCAGCCGCCCGGCCGCCGCCCCGCCGTGAGCTTCTCTCTCAAAGCGCAGCTGAGGCTGGCGGTGATGCATGCGCCGGCCCCCCCCCCCCGGGCGAGCGTCGGGAACGTCGGGAACGCTTATCGGATCGCGCGTAACGCCCGGTGTCGTGTCACCGAGGAGAGGGGGTGGGGGGGGGGGGGTTCGGACGTCCGTGACTTCCCCCTGCCAGGCCACCTAGCCGCTGTGTTTTAAAACAATGTCCCCCCCAGCTGATAACGACTCCATGACTTGGACGCTTCGGATGGCAGGGGAGGGCTGAATCAGTGGCTTGTGACTCATTTAGTCTAGTTAATGACTCCATGACTCGGACGCTTCGGATGGCAGGGGAGTGCTGAATCAGTGACTTGTGACTCATTTAGACTAGTTAATGACTCCATGACTCGGACGCTTCAGAGGGGAGGGGAGGGCTGAATCAGTGACTTGTGACTCATTTAGTCTAGTTAATGACTCCATGACTCGGACGCTTCGGATGGGAGGGGAAGGCTGAAACAGTGACTTGTGACTCATTTAGACTAATTGCGTTTTACAGGCAGTCGTTGCGTACTAAAATTCAAGTGGACGCCGAGGTGTTAAAGGATTGAAGCGTTTGTGTCACTACACTATGATGGGGCTTATTCATCATTGCTGAAAAACCACTCTGGATAAAAAAAACACTCTGCACACTACAAAACATAAATTTACACATACACACATAAATATTGTTATAAACAATTCTACGTTCTATTGCAAATATTAATAGTCTTCAAAGTTTCCCAGTTTCTTAATAACATATGGAGCTAAGTATATCTTTAGGTCATGTTACACATATTGCTTCCATAAACTAATGAAATAGGCCTCACTACAGCCGAGCAGTATTCATGTTTTGAAAGATTTAAAAACCACGCAACAGCACAACTACAGCATGGTTCTCTCCATATGAAAGTGCACGGCTCTCCCGTGAGCTGTACAGATATACCGTACAGTACATGATTTACCGAAACCAATTTAAAGCTAAACATATTTGCAAGGTTGCAACAGGAAATAAGAATGAATAAATAAGTGGGAAAATTATTTATGATGTTATTCGCACCATCTGTTGGTACCTTCTCTGGTTTCTGTCTGTGGAAAGGACCCATTTGTTTGGGCCAGTCAGTGTTTTTATCACTACCTTTATTGCAAAAAACATTTCAAATTCAGAAAGAACTACTTAAATACTCATTAATATATATTAATGAACAAGAGACCCAAATCCATTTTACCAATGTATGGTGTTTACAACTGTAAAAAAAGTGATTTCATTGGCACACATTCCTCAGGTTTCAGCAGTAGTGCATGTAGGAGAAAGGTCAAGAGAGGAAACAGAGCTCATATTGAGATATATCCAGTGATATAACTATATTTCACAGTATTATTATATATTATAGGTTCATTATACACACACGCACATGGGCAAACACACACGCACACACACACACACACACAAAACTGAAAAAAATCTCTTAAAAAAAATTACTGGCTGAAATATCATCAATTATGGCATAATCCGAGAGATGATATTAGTCACTTGTAGTCAGTCACTCTCTTCCACTGAAATTTCACTGTCTGATTAGTCACTCAAACAGGATAATTTTGTACAGCCCTGTTTACTTCCTACGCGGATCAGTTGTGTCTGTGGAAGTAGCTGATCTTGGCAGTCACACAATTTGCTGTGGCTATGACTTATCTTACACTGTTGACTCTGGCTCCTGGAACACTTAACCACGATGACCAGGACCGCGGTAAGCTCGAAACGGTATCACAGCGCTTGGGGTTAAACGGACAGCTCGTTTCCCACGGTCATTCAAACGGGGGCGTGAAGAGACCGTTTAACCAGGGAATAGGCCGATTGCCAAAAACAAGCGGCAATGTCCAGCAGGCCTCCAGGACTAGTAAAAGAAAGCCAGGCCGCGGTGGAGCCTTTTCCCTTCAGCAGGGGCAAATCGAACTTTCCGCAGGATTTTAACGGAACGGTCTCGCTTAAGATTCCTCGGAATGTGTGAAGGCCAGGCGGATATGATGGGAATGTGGACGAGGCCTGTCACAAGGGCACAGGATGTTTTTCCCAGACAACAAAGGGAGCGTTTTTAGTCTCTGTCAGACCACAAGGAGAAAAAGCACGCAGTATCTAAAGAAAGCACAAAGACGAGATCGGGTTACCCAGCATGCATTTCTGCCTGCAGTATTCCTACTCATACGGAAAGATAATTCACTCAGAGAGACAGATGCAAACAGAACATCCAAACACACAGGTACTGTACTGCCCACCTGTACCTTGGGACTTCACACACTCCTCCCCATCTAAATGGGCCTATTGCCAAGCTGGTGAAAGCCCACAGATATCTGTGGTTTCAGTTAAATACATTACGTTTCCATCTCACAAACTTGACATTGTAAATCGACGCAATTTGTAATTACATGGACCTTATCTGGCAGCAAAACCGAACAGGAGACCTAGAGAGAGTATACAGGCAGCATTCCTACCATTATAGACATATTCAGACCAACATACACTCCTCTAATTGGCTTAATTTTTTTAAAATGTTTTTTTAATTTTTTTACATATAGTCAAACCTGCACTTTTCAGAACCTTGTATATCTGCTGTAATTAAAGCCAGTTATCCAAACCTTTTAACCCTCAAATCAATAACCCTCTTGCGCCGAACAAGTTATTTTCTGTGCATCTGAAGAACACGGACAGATAAGGACGCATTTAGAGAAGTTGTTCATTTGCGTCCACGGCCAGTGTTGCAACAGCTCGGCGGTAATTAGCCGTGTGCATGAGAGATGACATTAAGCAAATTAAACAAATTGGGTGAGCAGCTTTCACTCAGAATCAGATTTCCCTTTGCTTGGCTGGAGTTGCTTGTGCTTGGCCGATTAATTGGCGTTTACTCGTTAATTAAAGGGGCTGGCGTCTGCTTCCTCGTTTGCACCTGTCTTGTGTTCAACAGCTCTCATGGGCCGCTGAACCCGGAGACGGAGAGAGCCGTGTTTTGAAGTATGACAGACACGCATTAAACCCGGCTAATAAACAGCTTAATAAGGGACAGTTTTCTGCTAGAAAACCAGACTCCATTGTGTGGAGCACGCAGCCAAAAAAAAAAAAGACATCTATACTGAGATGCGCACATGCTCAAAGTACAATTGAAACTGCAGTTGCTGGGTAGCTCCTGGTCTACTGTGTGGATGGGCCCCACGGTGTGGTGTTATTTTGCCCGGTACCCTCGAAGGATGACGCTAGCATCACCCGGGGATGGGAGGGGGCTCGTCCGGGATGACAGAATCCTATCGTTCCCCTAGGTCCCTGATGTACGAAACGCAGTGCGATGAGAATTGTCAGCTGACATCACGTGCGTCAGAGGAGAGCTTGTGCTCATCTGCACTCCCCCGAATTCACGACCGCAATGGCGGCAACGCTGGGTAATACCACCGGGCATCCCAAAGTGGGAGAAAAAGAAGAAAAACATGTGTTTTTGCATTACAAAGGTCAAAGGTCACTCTGTACTTATATAAATAAATAAAATACAATTTTAAATCAGTCAGTGAATATATGAAATAAAACATGAGAGCTTTAGCTACCTGCCCTCTTGACAATGAGGCAGCCCAGTCAGTGGCCACACCAAGATAAGGTAAAACACGGGATTATGGGTAGGGAGTGCCAATAAAGAGTTTGAGTGGCTAACTATCATGTTTTTTATTTTTATTAGTGTAATCTCCATAGGGATATAGGTACTTCTGAACAGCTATACATATGCATCACATCACCTGGATTTCCTCAATGCATACACTGAAAAAGCATACATTGTATTCATAACACTACCAGGCTGGGCACTAGTACTTGAATAACTGACTGCTTGGGTACTCAAAATACTTTCCACTTAAACATGATCACTTATTATAGAAAATTTAATAAAATAGACATTTATTTTACAAATCATTACAAATTCAAGCTGTAAAAGATGGTAACTGGGCTATCTGCTTTGACAACTATATAAAATATAGATTTAATAGTGATTAGCTGAGCCTAGTAGCACGCTAAATCTATGGTTTGATGCTTTAGTTCAATATCTGGCTGTAGGAGGATGCTGTGGTAAAACGTTTCGCTACAAGTTGATGCTGCGGCTGGGATTTAACATGTCAATAAATACATGCAGCATGTCAGACAATGTATCCTCATGAAAATAGACGGATAAGAGGATGCATGATTTCTTGACATCAAAAATATTTTCTGATTTCACTTCCTCCCTTTCATTGTCTCAAATGTGTGAATATGAACCATCCATTCACAATGGGAGGTGCTTGGTGGGCTGAATATTTATTAAAGGGTTTGTAGAATATTCCAGGCTGCCATGGCAAATTACGGGCGTCAGATCGGACTGGCTGGCCTGAGATCACCCTCCAGAGACGGGTGTCTCTCCACTGCAACAGGGGCCTCCTCTGGAAGTGTGCTAACACACACATCATCACCAGCGCGCCACTGATAATAATCCTCCAACACATCCTGAAAATTATTAATTAACACGACTCCGAGGTGGGATTAAATGAATATGCCGCTCCGATATTACTGTAACCGGCTACGCGGATCAAACAGCGGAGCCTCTGAGCCTAGGTAAACGGTGTTCAGCATTCAGCTCGCGCAGGTTAGCGTAGCATCGGGGCTTTCAGGCTTTAGCAGCCTCATAGAGAAAAGACAGGAATGTAATGTTCATTTAATTACACTCAAATGGGGGGGGGGTTTAGAAGATACGCGTGGAGACATTTGATTAGTAAGTGATTCACGGAACAATAGACTCAGTGGTATGGAAAGACAATGGAGTTCATTGTTCTAATTGAAAGTGTGAATAAGGTGAAGAACACTCTCTTAATAAATTGTTCACAGTCATTCCAGAATAACGGTAAAAAAACGCACAGCTGTAAAAGTAAGCAGTCAGGATCCACAAAATCATTGCTTTATTAACTGTATGTGGTCATCTAGATCATTAAAATTCTGGGTATTAATTCTGGGTCCAAGTTTAAAGATCTCCCCTGGGATAAGATGCATGTTGTGGTTGATGGTATTTTCTTTTCTTTTTTAAACGAGAAACATCACTAGGGCGCATGGGTGGATTCCAATCGCTTATTTTATCCGTCCTCTTCTCCTCAATCCTCGCCTGACCCGGAAATCGATCGAGGTTCGCCATCGTTAAGGACGTTCCAAACCACTAAATGCTCCTCGGAGGAGCAAGGAGTGGGGGATGAGGAGGCTCCCGGAGGATGCTTCAGTGAGGAAACACAAGTGTAGCCATTGCGGAAGCCTTTTCTCAGAACGCGTGTCGTGTGTAAATTATCCACTACTCTTCATATATGCCATGTCGCAGACACACCCCTACACAGATGCAATTTTACTGTTCCTTTCCATTTATTATAAAGCGCTAATCCATAATGGCACTAACTAACAAAAGCACCGTTTATTCATAAAAAATAAGCTAAAAAGCATTATAGTTAAGCACATTATAGTGAGCATATTATGACGCTAACGCTTGATTGGGCAAGGACGTTCCATTTGCCTAATGGATGTTGCCTCGTTTCCTCCATCCTCGTATCAGATCCTTGCATCCTTTCCTCCTGTCCTCTGTTGGGCGAAGCTAAGGAGCAAGGAAAGGACAGGAGGAAAGGACGTGAGGAAAGGGTGCAAGGAGTGAAAATAAGTGATTGGAATGAACCCTATGTGGTCATCTAGATCATTAAAATTCTGGGTATTAATTCTGGGTCCAAGTTTAAAGATCTCCCCTGGGATAGGATATGGTATGCTTGTTGAGGTCGAAGGTATTTTCTTTTTTTAACGAGAAACATCACTAGGGGGGAAAGAATTGAATATGAAGAGGAGAAAATGAATATCTCCCATTTCACTTACATTGCTCTCTGAGTAATTTATTTGCATTTAAGAAGAAACTGAGAAGAAATGCACTATGGGATTTCTGACTCTCTTACCGATCCGGAGCTCATTTGGAGCCAGAGAGCCGGCAATCCCATAGTGCATTGCTCAGTCCCATCTGTTTAAAGAGAACCCCACTCTCTGTAGTTTGAGATCATGTTTTAAAAGCTTCCTTTAATACCTTGTGTCTGTTGCACGCTTTTGGTAACTGGTACTTGGAGTGAGTTGTTACGGGCGCTCCATATAGATGTGACAATGGGATCCTTCCCTGCGCAGAGATAAAGAGCTGTAATTCATGCCGTTATCGTGCCTCTTGGCCAACAGCAGCGGTGGTGAAGAACAATCGAAGGTCAGGGCTGAAAGACGCGCAGCGGACGTGCTTAACCGAATTTACGATTAATCTCAAAAAAGCCTTTCGGCTTCAGCGCTTTTTAAAAGGAGCACGTTCTAATCCAAATGTGAGCGCGAGTAATCTAAAATATGGATAACCACCAATTACTCTATTAAACTGATACCGGTTTTGCAAACAACCAGATAAACATAAGCCATCTTCAAATGCATTTTTCATGCTGAATCATAAAAATAAAAAAAAAGGCCAAACTTGGCGGGTGAATTTTATTTTGCAGATGTTAAACTTGTGCAATGTGAACACACAACTTGGCTTCAGCGTTCCAATAAAAGCGGTCCTTAACAATGCAGGACCGGGGAACACGATACCAATGCATCATCTTAAACGTGCACGTTCACGCAGCGCTTATAGATGCCTAATGGCTGAAATTCGTTCGCTGGAACATGCATTTTTCATGTCGCCGCAGAACTGCCAGGGATACCGTAAACTACAGGCGCTAATTGATCTGCCTCTTCAGATCTGTGAAACAACGGGAGTACGGAAATGCCACAAAACTGTCATCTCAGCCTTTCCCCCCCGCCCGCAAACGCATCCATAAATCCCGCCGCCCACCCGCCACACATCTCCCGTTTTCATTGCACTTATGCCTTTTATGGAATCTGTGTGATTCGGTAATTGCTGGTTCTGTGGAGTTATCGCAGCGATTCCCGCGGCCCGCGATCTGGATCGGTCCCCCTTTTATTTATGATTATTTATTTATTTATTTTTATTTTTTTAAGAGGCCGCGTGTGAGGGAGGGTGGGAGATTCGAACGCTCGGCCCGACAGGTTGCGCAGTCGGCCGGCAGCGAAGAGCGGTGTAATCTACAGCATATCTGCTCGGTCGCCAAGGGCGGTTTTATAAAGAGCCGCAAAAATTTGCGTTGTGAAAACCGTAGCTTTGGAGGTAGCGGCCCGGGCTAGCGAGGAACACGACCTCGCCACAGTGCTGATCTCACTTTTTACATGTTAATTTTTCTGCCAACTCCACACTTTTTTAAAATGCATGCAAACAAAATTCACGGCAATGCACGTGTCCTAAATTGCATCTTCCTTTAATGTATTAGGCCTACGTATTTTTTAAGCCCATATATGGTTCCTGCAGGTGCGACCATGTCTGCTGTCAAGGACAGGTGTTGTCCTGTCGTACAGAGTCCGAGCTTCAATAGCCTAGGACTAGGTAGCCGCTGGTTTAAAATGACAGGCCCAGAGATGTGTGATGTAAAAATGAGAAACAGCCAGATATGTGTAATACTGAACATTTTCAGGCACATACTAGCAAGAAAAAACATAAATAAAAAAGGTCAGCACATTCATGCTGGGAGCCATTCATACAACCTTCGGTACAGTAAAGAGACTGTAAAATATCTCTGCTCCAGCATTCTGACACAGCTTACCTGGACTGGGGGAAACCAACCGGAAATATTCCTCCATTTTCATCTACTCCATTTTCATTGGTTCAGTCCATTTTGCTTGGTTCGCATTTCGAAACTCAGCACACCCGTCCCTGACAATTACATGGCATTGCAGCGGGAACTATCGCCACTTACAAAGCGTATTTCGTTCATAAAACAGTCCGTCGCAACGAATGCCGTTTGCTAGGCCGTGCTAGCAGGGAGCGAGGCCTGAAATGATGAAGCCTTAGTACAATCGTCAGTTTGATTCAAAAAGGTCGCCTGGGTAACTGGAAGTAACACCAGCCGATGATGGATCTTTATTACTCATGATGGTCAGTGTGTTGACCGGCTGTTTGCTTTCGTTAGCACAGGACGAGGTAACCGGTTTGGACCACAAATCCATTCGGGGACGGAAACATATATGTTCCGGGAAAAAGAAAAAGTGTAGAGAAATACGGCAATGTTACGGACTAAAGCAAAGCCGAGCAGGTCGATATCTGGGCCGGGGTCTTGTCTTGTCGAGAGGTCGCGGGTGGTCTGAAAGAGAACAAAATGGCTCCCAGTCTGGGTGAAAAATGGCAAATGGGGAGAGGGGGGATAGATGGCACTTTTTAAATGAATGCATGAGCAATGCTCACAGCACCACAGTGCTGGACAAGTGTCACAGGAAGTGAAACATGAAGCAACATAAAAACCTCCCAAACGGAAATGCATTAAAAATTCAACAACAAAACCAGGACAGGAGTTGGCATCGGGAATGCACTAAAGTATTTAACAATCACTCAATTATTCAATCGTTCAATCAATCAGGCCAAACGTGGGCCACCATTCATATTTGTAGTGCTCCCGAGCTTGGATAACGTTTCTGTGGCGTAGCAAATCAGGCTGAGTTTTACACTAAGTGAAGAGTCAGTGGAGGGACATGGATAATTGATTTGACCGTCATGAGCGTTCATGGGGATTCTTTGGCTGTACTCTTTTGCGGCGTTAAATCTGTAATATACACCAGCACACACATAAACTGTCAATCAGTGTGTAGATTCACCGGCAGGAATATATCTATTCATAGTACAGTACAGTACTGCACACACACACACACACACACACACACACACACACACACACACACACACACACACACACACACACACACACACACACACACACACACACACACACACACACACACACACACACACACACACACACACACACACACACAGGAAATGCATAATAATACAAGGTCTCCATTAAGTCTGGAAGAAAAATAAAACCAAAACAATAAAATTCAAACTCAATGCAGCGCCGTCTTTATTCCCTTATTAAAGGGTAATATTTTACCCGCTTTGAGATGAACCACCTGAAACGTGTGAGAATATGTATTTTCTAAAATTCTACCACAGAAGTGCCGTCTCTGCCAGGGGCTGGAGCACGAGGCCTTTGTGGCTATGGGATGTGAGGTGAGGGGGGGGTGCTGGTTTCTGAAGGGGCTGCAGCGACCCAGGCTAATGGCCATGATTAATGACCAAGGTCCAGAGGAGAGCCGGGACATACTCGCTACATATATCATCCCTACCCATCAGCCCCTGCTCCTGCCCTGCCGCTGTAAAAAAAAAAAAAAAAAAACCCCCAACGGCTTATCTTCTCCCGGCCCTCCGCGCACTGCTGCAATGTCTGCTTTCCTTTTCCCCTACCCCCTGCCCCAAAATTTTTTTTAAAACAAGCGACAGAGATAAGGTTAGCAGGGAAATGACACGTAAAAAGGAAGTGGAAGATACGCGCTACGGAGAGAGAGAACGGGGCGGCGGGGAAAAAGGACGTCGACGTTTTTTTTTTTTCCCGGCGACTCGACGCGCCGCCGCAGAAGAAGCCCGCATCAAGGTCTGTTCCCGCCACGGCGGTCGGGCCGTTTGCGTGATTTATCGGGTGAGGAAAGCGCGCTGATAAATTTTAACTGCGCCTCCTCTGCTCGCGGGCAAGCCGCCTTGTCAATAACGAAGCTCGGGCCGCCATAATGAAAAGTGTGAGAGCTGAGGGGCTGAGCGTTTATTTACGAGCCGCCGCAGCGTCGCGGGGGGAGGATTTATCCTGCCTTCTCACGCACCCTTCCGAAAAAAATACCCCCTCCAAACCGGTCGGAGGGGGAGCAGAGATTGCATCCATATGTCCGTAACCCAATGGCACCTTTTCCACAGTGCAGGCGGATTTCTGGTTAATCAAAGAAAGCGTTCGGTTGTTTACATACAGCCACAGCTTTGATTATGATCAATTAAAGAGCCGGTTTTGTGAGGGCAAGCCCATTTGGCGATTACTTCGACCTCGGGTTGTGATTGGGTGGGTGTTACGTGCCCGATTTTGCATGGGCACTGCAAATTAACACCGTATTATACAACATAATGCTAACTGTTGCCACACAGGCTAACAAGTGCTATAAACAATTAGGGCCAAAGAAAATTATCGACATTTTCAGGTTTTGCGTTCTTTCCCCTCAGATTTTATTGGTGTCGTTTGTTCTCGTAAAAAAAAAAAAAAAGAGCAAAATTATAAACATTCTGTCGTATTTTCTTCTTGTTGCCTCATTTACATGGGAACGCACATAATTTATAAGCACAGCTACCGATCGGAGACTGTTTCTCCGTCAAAAAAAAAAAAAAAAAACGCGAAACAGTTGTAACATTTATGACGCAGCAGCACTTCTGTTGCCGTTTTTATTTTATAAACCTCTAACTTTAATCATGACTTGCCAAGCAAAGGCAAGAAACTGTTCCTTCCCCTCTCCGTTACTCTCTCTGGCACTCTCAACTGAGATAATGCCACATCATGTGCAATGCATTGCTGTTCTTTCATTAGGAGATAAACACTTTGCCAGGCGTTTGTTCCATTAAAACCGAAAATGTAAAAACACCCTCCGAATTTGGCGCGCACAACAGTACTTCTTTCTGTTAAAAAGATCCCATTACCGTGGCTGGCAAAAACCCACAAACATAGCGCAAACTCGAGGCACCATTACTGGAGCACCACGGATGAAGCCTTTAACCTCCAGCAGACGCGAGCGGTCCCACGCGCTTCCAAATATCTGCGTCGCAGTCCGTCCAGCTCAGGGCTTTCAGGAAGGTGTCTGACCTGCATCTCAGAGCCACTCATTCTCACTTCCATTAATTGATGTTGCAGCAGTATCCCTCTCTGACGGGGGGAGAGGAGGAGATCATTTAACACCTCACACACCCCCCCCAAACACAGTGCTGGCCTGAACCCTGCGCACCCTAAGCCCCCCCCCCCCTCACCCCACACCCCCACTGCAGCTTCACTGTGGAAATTTATAAGGGATGGACGTGTCTTTCGCTCCACCTCCATAAGTCAATGTTATGGCCCGGAGAAGGGAACGGGCTTTAGCAGCTCGCCCTGACAGGAGGATTTTTATTGGTCTCCCTCCCTTGGCCTCACAAACTCCAGCAACAAACACCGCGAGACCGAGCGCGCGGCCGTCGACAGATTAACGGCCGCTGAGAGAGTCTGTTTGGCCATGTACTTTCCATCAAATATTAGAAAATTTTGCCATGCCAGTCAACTTGAAAATGTTGATCATTTTATTTTTTGCCCTAGTTGTTTATAGCACTTGTTAGCCTGCGTGGTAAAGGTTAGCATATGTTGTCTAATACGGTGTTAATTAAAAAGTTCTCCCCATGCTAAACCGGGCACGTAAAATCCTGAAAAACCCAACGGCCGACCAATCACAAACCGAGGTCCAAGAAATCGGCAATAGGCTCGGCCGCGCAAAACCTGGCGCTCGTCATCGCCTGCACCAAAATGCAAAGGTCTCGTTTAACCTTAAGGTTGCTAGACTGCTTTTCCAAATATTTTCCGGTAATAACTGTACATACAGAATTATGACTGGCTGGTCAACATAACTGGTCTGAGGGAAAACATCTGAGAAAGGTTTGTGGTTGTCTTCTTGTTGTTTTTCATTGGCTCAGATTATCACATTAATAAACACCTGTCAAAAATATATGTATTTTAATAATTTCTTAGCACAAGGGACATTCGATTGCAATATGAATGGTGTGGCCTTAGCTTTCTTGGGTTTACCAATGACAAAAAAACAACAACAAAAAAAAACAGTATTATCAATATCCAGCCACCCGTCTTCAAATTATAGTGTACCGTTCAATTCTAAGATACAGCATTCTTAATCAAAAAGGTTTTATTTTAATATCAGTAATCAAATAACAGAATACAAGCTTGAAATGAACAAATAAAAACGCAATGCAATATGTGTATATGTAGTGGATTACTCACAGATGATATAAAAAGAGGCATAAATCATCTGAAGAGACCGTGCTCACTCATACTGAATGGCCAGAAAACTACGCATTGTGTCTGTTTGAAATTAACCACAATGATTTGCATAGCCTGCGCTTGTAGGTTTAAGGCAGTTCACGGAAAGTTGCAACTGAACGGTCACTGGAAACAACTCGGAGGATGTAATTTGCAAACCAACGCCGTGTCAGCCGTAGGGAATTCTAATGATTAACAAGTTAACGCATCAAGATCAAAAGGTTCGGTTCCACCAATCAGCATCGAGAACTGCAGGAAGGTAACCTGAAACACCTGTGCTAAATCCCGCCCAGTAAAACAGACACACTGTACAGTCTGTCTCAAACCTAGTACCTTTCTGTATATCCTAGCAGAAACCTGAGCCCATTGCCATCAAGGATTCCCACTAGAGTGAGGGCTACAGCATTGCCCAAGCCACTCACGAGCACACGCACACACAAAATATATCATTTTCACACCATGGTTCTCCATGCCCTTGATGGTGCTGCATCAAGGTTTCTGAAGTATTTATTTTCTGACACAATAATAACTTAAACTTGACAGAAAAAAAAAAACATTGGCTCAAAAAAAAAATTTAATTTTTATTTTTTGCACTTTCCATCCCCTCTGCCAACAGTTTCAGCTAAAGAAATTTTTGTTTCTTTTTGTTTTTTGCATTGTATAATTAACATTGTGCCAGAGTCTGCATTGCTGGAAGTGCTCAACATGCCTTAATGACCCAGTAATAGTGTAGCTGTCATGTTTAGGATGGCCCTGCTTTTACAAGGCAAACTCGAGCTGTGTCCTTTTCCTCTCTGTGGATTTCCAACTCAACAGCTCAGAGATCAGAGGCCAGGGATGCCAGTTAGTTCATCACACTTAGAAGAAAATCTCAAATTCATTGATTTTTTTGTTTTTTTTGTTTTAACCTTTTGGTCATGTTCCACTTTTCCACTCTCTCTCTCTCTCTGGAAACGTCTCTCTCCTCTTTGGTAGAGGCTAAGTGAGTTAAATGTATAATAACAGTAATGAAAGCACGCCATTGCAATCTATATTCATAGACTATTAGGGACGAAGGCTGAGGCCAATGTTTTAAAGCAGTACGGCACGTGAGAAGCAAAGACCGTGGTCTTTAAATGTGTAGGCCCTAGACAAGCTAGCCAATGGGGAGGGTGGATGAAGGTCACGATAACAGACCTGGGGAGAGGTAGCGACCACCGACTGAGGGGGGTTGGGTAGTGGGTACTGATCTCGGTCCGGGGGTTGGGGGGACCAGTCGAACAGTGTTCGGTTGTCCCCCTCAGACGGTTGGCACTCCCCCAGACGGATGCTACCTGAGGCGACCGCCTATGTCGCCTACGCCTAGAACCGGCCCTGGCCGAACGTTCCAGAGAGTTCCATTTCCAGTCACCTCGGAGTCTCCTTCTCTGCAAGTGAAAATACACGCGGCTGACAGACCGCAGTATTTTTTATTTTTTTAAAAACGCTCTCAATTTGCAAACTTGGATCAAGTCATTGAGGAGACATTAATTGGGGGGAGGGGGTGGGGGCAAAATAAAACTTTGGGTTACATTTCACTCAGAAATACCAACAACCTTTAACTAAGCAACGTCAACGAGCTGAACCCCAGAGTCCAACGTCGATGAATCAGAACTCCAGAGAGGAGCAGAGAGAGAGAGAGAGATTTTGTAAATGTTATCCGACCCCCAGCTCTATTTTCACTGGAGAAGAAGGCACAGTGTGGCGGGTCATTAGTAATCAGCCGGTGCAAGCCGAGCGCTCGGCGAAACAACGGCGTCCATGCATCACCCAGCTGGGGTCTTCACACGCCGGCCGAGGTGAGCCCCCCGCACCCTTAAAAATGTATCAGGGGCACCGCGGAAACTGTATTTAAAAACAATCCCTTACGGGAGTTTCAGAACTAATAGCCCTCATCATCTAGAGCACATTGGAGTTGTAGCAAAAGAAAATATAGAGTGGAGGCTTTTTACAAGAAGTTCATTTGAAAACATCAAGACAACGGTTACATAATAGTCAGTGTTTTGCATACCATTTCAACACCAGTGGAGAACCGCTCCAGGAAGCAGGAGGAGGAGTGTTACGCCAGGTTACCTCATATTTCTTCATTGGCCAATTATTTCTTCACGGGCTAAGCTGGTCTAACACTCAGAGAGGAGGTTTTCCTTCTAATTAATGTTTTACCTGATGACTAATGGAACGACCACAACTTCAATACAACCATTAGATACGTTACAGATTATAACGGCAGAGATTAAGTCGGCTCATTAAGGGTCATCATCACCAATCAGTTCCCATCCTGAATGTATCGCTGACTAACATCAGCCAGCTAGCCAACCTGAGCAAGCTAATGTTAGCTTGCAAGCTACCTAGATAGATTTGCTTGTTTAATATTCATTTTTGATTTGACATTGGTTGAAATTAGCCAGTGTTCCACAGTTGTTGCCAATAGTCAGATAGATAACTAACCTTATTCCCAGATCAAGATAATTTATCGTATAGTGTCCTATTGCTTTTAGAAAAAAATGTTCTCGTCAGATATGCATTCTAAATCCCCCCCCCCCCCCCCCCCCCCGGTAATTTAAGAAATTGTGGGCTCCCCGAGCCAACCATTTTATGAGCTGGCAATCCAGAAATGCCCAAGAGGAAACAGTATTAGATTCCATTACATTAATTCAGCAGAGACTCTCTTACCCAGAGTACCTTGCAATGGAAGAGATCACAGCTGCATTCCCCAAAGTTACACGAGCAACAGTGCTAGATGCGGTTAGCATTAGCAACATACACAGCTGACAAATGGGTAAAACCAAACTCCATTTAAATTTTACGTTGATATTCACAACGTCATATACAAACCAAAATAATTCACATTATACTCTAGAATATTCCATTAAACCACAAATAAAAAAATAAAAAAACTACAAATCACAGAAGGGGGTTTTCCAAGATACATGTCCTCTCCATGACCAGTGAAATAGACCAGAAGTCAGTCTGAGGCATTTAGCTTCATAACAAGCCCACAATATGCTCTATTCAGTGTGGCTACACAGACAGTGTGTATATAGGGTATGCATGCATTGATCCTAACTGGGCAAAAGGCCCCAATGTAATGAAACCAAAGAACCAATCAAACATGCTTCTGTTTTCCAAAGGCCAGAGATTTTCCTTGGTACTAATGTCACAGAACAGTCTTGAAGTGGAACGCATTTGCCCACAGTCTTGCTTTGTTGGGGTAAATATTTCTTACAGTATTGAGGTAGAAAGTGTGCTGGTCTCATCTGGCCATGAAGGACGAGTAGAGAGTAGAGAGTAGAGAGAGACAAACAGGGAAAGAGGGGGAAAATTTCACTCAAGACTCTGCTTTTCTCTCGATCTTGTGGAGAACGACAGAGGGTCCTGTCAACACAACAGCAAGCACCCCCCCCCCCAATCAGAACAACAGTAGCCCCCCCACCCCCAATCACCCAATCAGAACAACAGTAGCCAAACCTCCCCCAATCAGAACAACAGTAGCCAAACCTCCCCCAATCAGAACAACAGTAGCCAAACCTCCCCCAATCAGAGCAAAGATACAGGGACAGGATGCTTGAAGACGCACACCCACTGCACTCTCTCTCTCTCCAGAATGATTTCCTGCCATTTATAAGACGGTAATCGGCGGCTCCAGATTGTGAACGGCGTGTCATTTTCCGCGCGCCGCCTCGCGACATCAAGGAGGAGCGGCTGCCAGCTCCGACGGGGGCAGAGGAGCACGCCGCGGATCTTTTTGAACTCGTTCTCCTCCTCGGCGGCCGCCCCACCCCCCCGGGGGCCCCTCGTAGCGGGCCTGACAGCTCCGCACGGCAACGGCTCGCGCTGAATGACAACTGATTGGTACGAATCTCAGGCCTTGTAAATCTACCTGTCACCACGACGACGGCGGCGGCGGCAGCAGCAGCAAGGAGCTCGGTCCCGGCGGGTAATTTGGGAGAGGCGCTCCCCCTCGATGGTGCGCTCTCTCCCGAAAGCCCCCGCGGCTTACCTCTGGCCAGAGAGGCGCCCCACCGACGAAAGACCAGAGGTCTGCTTTCTCACCCGCGTGTCGCCAAGCGCCTTATTTAAGCACCGAAAACTCGCCGGCAAACGGTTTGTGCCACTTTCCTGTGGCGGTACGAAAGTGGCACCGCCGTGCGCCTCCGCGGGAATCGCCGCGGTCACTGGTACCTGTGACCGCCCGAGCTGTCATCCGTTATCAACCAGCCGCCTGCTTAAAAACTCACCAATTATATGATAGTGATTCCATCCTGTCACAAGATTTAGTCCTTAGTCTGTTAATCTGATTGTAATTTAGTCCCCCCAGAAGCTTTAATCTGGTAATATGATAGTGATCCTCTTAGTAGGTCCTCTTACAAGCTTTACCCTGTTAATAAGATTGTAATTTAATCCTCCAAGAAACTTTAGTCTGGTTATGATTGTGATTTGGTCCTCCCAGAAACTTTATTCTAGTTATATGATTGTGATTTGGTCCTCCCAGAAACTTTATTCTAGTTATATGATTGTGATTTAGTCCTATGAGAAGCTTTAGTCTGGTTATGATTGTGATTTAGTCCTACGAGATGCTTTAGTCTGGTTATGATTTAGTCCTACGAGATGCTTTAGTCTGGTTATGATTGTGATTTAGTCCTCCCAGAAACTTTATTCTAGTTATACGATTGTGATTTAGTCCTACGAGATGCTTTAGTCTGGTTATGATTGTGATTTAGTCCTCCCAGAAACTTTATTCTAGTTATACGATTATACACGACTATGAATTAAAAGATTGCTGACATATTAGGCATGGGCTTGCCTGCAACTCAGGTAAAAAGAACAAAAAGTTACACAAAGGACCAGAGGAATCCCACTAGTATGGTTTAACTGCACTAGACCCACAATGATACAGTCTAACGGTGCTAAACTCACACTAATGCAGTCTAACTGTGTTAATCACACACACTAATGCAGTCTAACGGTGTTAATCACACACACTAATGCTGTCTAACTGCACTAACTTCACATTAATGCAGTCTGACTTGACTAAGCTCACACTAATGCAGTCTAATTGCACTAAACTCACAATAATGCAGTCTGACTTCACAAAATTCACACCGATGCAGTCCAACCACACTGAACTCACACTAATACAGTCTGACAGCATTAAATTCACACTAATGCAAGAAACCCGCCACAGAGATCAAGTGTTCTCAAGAATTCAAGGGAACCTCGATGGCCTCATTCATATCTCAATGCACTGACAAACTGGGTTTTAATCTGTCAAAATGGAAGAAATGTGTTCATTTCCTGACCTTGCGACAGAACTGTTTTTTTTTTTTTTTTTTGCATGCGTTACCTTCTGAAGCCTCGTTTCAGTTCGGTGTTTTCCAGTAGCAACACAAATAAAATCATTTTGGTGGGACTTTTTCCCCCCAAAATATACTTAAAAAAAACAAAACAGAGATCACAGGGCCGTGACCGAATACGACCCCTGTTCCCTGTCCCCTGTCCCACTCCGGGTCTGCCCTGTCTCACTTTGAAAGCAGTGTGCGAGAGAAATCCCGCAAAACTCTTTCCAAACTAGTGAGGAACTAGTTAGTCATATATTTTTTATTTTTCTTGAGAATATCAATCAGTTCACATATGACGACGGTTACAAAGTATAGATTATGAATGAAGATAGAATTAACAAAAATAAAAAGAGCAGTTTGTAATATATATTTTATTTTCTATTGAGAATATCAGTTTACATATGATGATGGTTACAAAGTGTAGATTATGAATGAAGATAGAATTAACAAAAATAAAGAGAGAGTAGTTTGTAATATGACCCGCTCTTGTACCATAGATATGCATATGCGCTCTATGTCTTTTACATTTTCACTTCCGGGTTACATGCTGAAATTGTTGGTTGAGTGCACAGTTCTGTGGATGAGTGTGCTCCTGAATTCCCTCAACAAGACCCCGGAAATAAGGGTTTCATCCTGGTATTTTAAGTGCCCCCATTTGTGAGAAAAAGTCACCAACTGAAAATCTTTTGGACAAAGTGGACTCAAATATGCTCCCTCAAAAGGGTGTGGGGATCGTATTCGGTCACGGCCTAGATCACTACGTGGACATGATGGCGAATATGATCATCCTGTTCTGCTTGTTCAGTAAGGGCTTAAAAGACTACAACACCCAATCAGGACAATGGGTCTAGCAATTGGGCTTGGAAGCCTTAAAAAGTACACAACATAGTCACAAACTGTAGTGTGAATTTAACCATCACTTTTCCACCAACATGCAGGAAACTGGATTTAAAAAGGTTTCTGAAAGGGCTCAATCTGAGGAACAGTTCTGTCTCCCTTTCACCAGGCAAGACAAACCTCCCAGGGCCTGACATCATCACTTTTTGAACGTTATGTTCATCCGTCGTTTTTATTGGATTTCAGCAGGGATAAGGAGAGGGCTCAGGGCTACACACATCAACTGAAGCCACACTTTACATGGTCTGGTGTTGGCACTGCTCCAACTCCACTGAATGAAGCCACACAGTCATACAGGGTACTGCATGAAACATTGCATATATAGTACATATCATACATATCATAAGGTACTTTGGCCATAAAATTCTCCAAGTGAACATGTTGCGAAGAAACACATGCAAGTAAACTAACACAAAACAAATGAAAAATTAAAATTTCACAAAATGAAATCAACAAATGGTCGATTAAGGTCATCCTAAATGCAAACCCAGTGCAAAAGGTTTTAACAGTCAAACTCTTCATCTCATAAACATGTGCTATTTTACTGTTTTTTACCTGAAAAAAGAAGCGTATAAAACACTGTACACATGATGTTTTATCAGTACACTGTACAGTAACTGCCAAATCGAACTGCTCCCTGTATCCACTGAAAACAATGAGTGTAGGGGGCAAGCTTTTTGCAGGAAAGATCAGCCAAGTTCAGAAAGCATTTACATTTATTTTCAAATATGTACAACAGTTTGAATGTTTTCTTAAAAAAACACATGACGACAAGAGCCTTCCGGGAAAAAAAAATGTTTTTCCGGTTATGATATACGACCCTCCTTTTGGCCCATGGTGTATACTGTTCCTTAAATTTCTGTCACAGTTGTCGTACAGTCTTACTTTTTTACCATTACTTCTGAAAACAAAACTACAGGGAGGCAATTTAAACTGTGTACTGAACACGCCGGTGGGTCTGTACTGAACACGCCGGTGGGTCTGTACTGAACACGCCGGTGGGTCTGTACTGAACACGCCGGTGGGTCTGTACTGAACACGCCGGTGGGTCTGTACTGAACACGCCGGTGGGTCTCTGTACTGAACGCCAAGTAGTCTCTTAATAGCATTTTCTCTGCTTATGTAGAGTAAGAAACGGTGTGGATTACATATCCAAGTCAACATGTCCTCCCCAAAAACAGTGTTACCAAAACAAATGCCCTGACACAAAAGACAAATCAAAAGTGTCCAAAATATTGGTGCTGGCGAGGAATGAACACGTCTGTGAGCACATACATAACTGAACGATGTTGCAGAGTTCTGCTCCACACCACGTCTGTACAATCACATGATATTTATCTTACAAAGCACTGCACACACGACACAGCCCACAGATTTATCATGGCAGTCATGCAAACAAAGAGACGGGAATAATGTTACTGCGGCTTTTATAGGGGGGGGCAATTAACTGAAATGTCACTTTGCTTAAGACGCCACGCCCTTTATTAAGTTTCGATTTAGCCTTTTCCGCGGCGCACATTACATTATACAGCTCAGTGATGGACCCTGGAGGGAAAGGCTGAAATGCTGTCAGTTGCATTAGGATTAAAGCAGCATTAAGATCCCTGCAAATGTTATGACATAATTATAGCTACCTGACATTTGGGCTTTTAAAATGCATGGTATTTACTGGAAGTAATGTAAAAAAGCACAGTCTGTGTAAAGCTCGTGACAAGCTAATAACCGGGTAATAATAAACTAGTAATTGTGAAATATTAGAATTCTCCGCGATGTTTAAATCAACATGCCCTCTTCTTGCAGGCAATTAGATAAATTAATATACTGTATGCTGTAAACACTGATTATACCTCAAGAAAAATATATGGTATGCAACATCAAAGGTCTTGCTCTTCATTGTGTAAACGAGGTTCCACGTTTGAGTTTAAAATGCCAAAATGTAGCCATGTTTGGAAGGCTAAAACGCGTGACTCAGCAGTTTCTCACATATTTTCATAAGTATTAGCCAACAGGTTGTTTGGGGGTGAGGTAAAATATTGGGGAAGATGCAATGTAGAAACGGCAGGAAGGCGGGAATGTGCATTTAAATAGAAGTACTATATGACCTCGCAAGGCGTGGGCCCCAGGGGGGGGAACTTCCCCCTCGACGCGTCCGTGCGGCCAACTGCCTTTCGTACGGCACGGCCGCAGAGAGGTTCGGGGGAACGGCAGAACGAACGGCAGAGGCGACCCGTACGGATGTGCAACACGTGACGGGCTAGGGAGGGGGGTAGGAGAACTCCCCCAAGCGGTGGCGCGGTTACGAACGCGGCCGGACGGTCCTCATTAAGGCACCGGAGTCGCAGCTGGTCAGATATACCGCGGGTCAGACACACGGCGGGTCAGCGGCAGTTCAGCTGAAGGTCATGTGACTGAACAGGAACAGGGGGGGAGGGGCCAGGCCGAAAGCAGGTGAGAGCGATGGCCACAGGGTAAATGCCAAAGCTATAAATTGAAGCGTGGCTGCCCCCCCCCCGCTCCCATAAAGTCTATTTACATTTTCACATAGTGCCCACCTTTAAACTCCCGTGTTTGGATGTTTGAGAGCAATAAAGGGAAGGGGCGATCCATCAAGGGCGCCTTTTCCGACGTGCGTGTCAGGGAGCGATTTACCTCGCTCTCGGCTGTTCGCCGTTGTCCTCCGCTGCGGGGCGGCGGTCGAAGGATCGTTTTATCGGTCGCGCCATTGAAGAGGACGTCGCCTGCCCGGGCGCGGAGCGTTCGGCCTGCGAGGAGCTCGTCAGCCGCGCTTCAAATGTACGGCGCGTGGCCCATAAACTGCTCCTCAGTCTGGAGAGAGGCTAGATTTCATAAGAGATGAGCGGGTCTCTTTTCCTCACCGATAACAAACCATATTTTTATGCCGCAACAATCCTGTTGAAAGTCAACTCAGAATAAATGGTACGAAAAGTACCTGAAAAAGAAACAAGCGCTTGTCACTGGGGTGGTACCCTATAGGTGCATAAAACTGTACCCCTAGGCCAGCAGTACATAATTTATTTGCACCTTTTTTGCTTGAAAACATACTTATTAGTACCCAAATGGAACATTATTGTACTTTTAAGGTACATTTGGGAGATTAGTTCCTTAAGGAAAAAAATAGTACCTCCACTGTACCTTTATGTCTGGGAGTGTGTAGCTATAGTCCCATCTCTGGTGGTGACGAATCGCAGCTTCCCACAGTTAATACGCCCGTCAGGTATCAGTAGTAATAAATGAATGTCACCCCCAATGGGGGAATAAGCCATCGAGCACACATTTTACATGTTGGAAATAATGAAATAAAAGCTTACGCCCAGTTGCTTTGAATTCCAGTGGCCTTTCGCGTGGGTCTGTTTGATGTTGCCGCCCGTGGCGGGACCCTGTTTGGAGAGCCGTTGGGCGGAGCCGCCAGAGAGCCGCGGCCCGTCCCTGAGTAGCCCCTGAGGGGGGGGCCCGTAAATCTGGGGTAGCACAGATCCTATCACCTCTGCACCGACCGGGGTATTACTGAGGTATTACTGCACCCAGTCACGGAGATTCGGGCTGACGATGAAACGGCGAACGCTTTCTAGGGAGAGGCTATAACCAGCGCCTCAGAGACGGGGAGGGTAAAAAGCATACCTGCAGACTGTAATTCAGGCGAAGGAGGCGCCAGGAGGCGGCAATCCGCAGCCCGAAATCACAACCTCAAATGCCAAATTCAGGAAAATAAAATGTATATAAATGTAAATAAACACACAGGGCCTGATTTACTAAGACCTTTAGGGCACGCAAAACCAATAACACAACCAATGGCTGGTGCAAAACAAATACCATGACCAATCAGCCAATCATGTTATTTGTTTTGTGCACATGCTAAACGACCGAGTAAATCAGGCCCGTACTGTATACTGCACAGTTACATACATGCATACCGTACACACGCAATGCTTGCGCACACGTACGCACAGATTCTGACCTTTTTTCGTCAGACTAGTCATTCTCTGTAAGTAATGGCTCAAGTATCAACGGCAGTAAGTTAAACAAAATAAAACAGCCATTTCAACAGTGACCTGTCAGAAACTGGGAGGGAGGAGGGGGTCAGTGGGGGGGTTGAGGGCATTAAAAAATGATTCAGCTCATTCTGCGGTGAACAGGATGCATGGCCTTGCGCGCGAGAAAGAGGGAGAGGGAGAGGGAGAGGGAGAGGGGGGGGAACATGCCTAAATTATTACTGCAGGAAGGCAATCTGTCAAAGCCGGGCTGTTTTGGCATAGTGAATACCACTGGTGAGATCAGAGAGTCAGATTCTGCTTGCAATTACTGCTAAAGGACCTTGGATGCAGGCAGCCTGCTATCAGTTATTCCCCAGGCCTCAGACACTTGGGCCTGTCAGAGCCGCGCAGCGCCCTCTGTTCTGTAACGGCGCGGGGAGGCGGCTGCGCGCGGCTCTCGGCTGGCGGGCGTTTCCGTAGCGCACGTCGTTAGCCGCGTTATTGAAGCGGTGCAGCTCGCGTTTTTCTTTTGGAAACCCGACACCTTCCCCCTGACAGGGGAGTAATAACAGGGTGCGGGAAGACGTGAGGGGGGACGGGGACGGGGGGGATCTGGCCTGGGTTTGTGTCGGAGCGGTAGTTGATGGTGCTCGTGAAAACGGCGGCCATTATTATCAGCGCGCTCGTAGGCAGTCCTGACAGTTATGGCTTGTGTATATGCTGAATCAAGTTGAGCCCTGTTTTAATTTTAACTACTTGACCGTTTTTGTTTTTCCAACCGTACACACATAGTATATGAACATAAACACAAAAGTTTGTAAGATATATTCTAATGAAATGCTATGGAAACCCTTACAGGAGGATGTGCCTACGGCCTGTTTTCTATGACCACTGTAACCCCATAGCTTTATTGATCAGTCTTCACCAATGGTGAATTTTTACTCGTGCCATAGACTGTAATTGTTTTTCAGATGGAAATTGTAAGTTACACTAAGTCCTGGATGCCTTGCCACAGTAGGTTTATCCATGCATACAGAAGGCGCTGAGAACTTTGGAAAAAGAGTCTTAGTCTTTTTTTAAAATGAAAAAAAGAAAGATTAGTCACCCCAGATATCAGGTCTCTAGGTACCGTCTTGTGAAAAGAATTTTCACCTCCAAGCAGTACTTGTATTTCAAACCACCACAGACAACACAAACACAAAGAAATCCCACAATCCCATAGGCTCAATAAGGTTAGAGATCACTGTCAAGACACACAAGGATAGTCCACAGCCGTGACGACACCCAACAAATAAACAATCATACATACACGTTTTGGTACACCTGCTGCTATGAGTTTGTTTCCAATGGTAATTCCTTTACGACAATACATTTCATAATTACTTTGTTACTATATCCAGCCTGCGAAGTGCAAGAAGATGTTTGACTAATTATTCTGATGGGCTTTGTGAACGGTAGACTGCACCTGCAAGTATCACGGTGTGTGCACTTATATATCTTTCTTTAATTTCAACTGAAATGTGTCAAACAGCTCTAAGGGCATTACAAAGATTTAAAGGAGCTAAATGCCCCTTCCTCTATTAAAAGAACATGATAATTTAATCAGGACAAAGAAATTAGATTATTAATTACCACAATGTGTCAGAACCTCTGTTTGACATCTCAGCTGAGGGGTACTAAAAGTCTAAATTGGGGCACAGTGTTTGTAGATTCATAGGTACCGTGAATCCTGAATAGATTGAAAAGAATGGTCGGGCTCCAATTGAAATCTTTCATCAGGAAAAAAAAAAAATTATTCTGGGAGTAAGGAGTTTGGGCCTTTATTACTATGTTATTGGTTATTGTCAGCGCAGCACCAGGAATAATTTGGATTCAGGTGCAAATACCTACGTACATGTTAATTATTGCCCTGGCTATTGCTCTGAATAACGTGTCTGGACATGGCAAGTTATGTTGTTTATATCTGCGATATTTACAGCTTAAAACCAATTCAGGTGTACGCTACTTATGTTATCAACATCCTCTTTCTCCCTGTCAGTCTTGCAATAAAAGTAAGGAAAGAAAAGCTCTGTACCGATACGAATATTGAGAGACCAGGCCCAGACTAAGTCTTTGTTTGATTTTGGCAGCCGCCGCTGAACAATATTATCATTTCTAAGCCGTGGACATTCTCCGACTTGAAAGAAAGGAGCTTTAGTGCACGTTTTGTGGCACCGGCTCGGAGAAAGTTGGACGGCGTGTAAAGGAAGGAGCGGCACGGCTCACGTGCGTGTGATCACAGGACGTGACCACCGCCGCTCGCCCGCCACCATCAATCAGCCGCCAAACCAAACGGATTCTCCTCCGACACACCCACAACTCACTCTCCGAGGCGTATTACGTGACCGGGGCCGCGAGAAAACGACGAGAAAACCGGGGTTTGCTTTTGCTTTTAACAAGAGGAGCCTGAAGCGCATCACCCTGTAAAAATGGCCGTCCTGTCGCTGTCTCTCAGCGCGGCGCGCCTCCACACTGCCCCCCCCCCTCTCCCTGATTTACGAGGGCCGGGAAAGTCAGGGATGACAGACGAATTAATCTTCTCTTCACGAGTTTGCATCCTGGGAATCTGCGCGGCTGATCTGGCTCTAACAAGCGGCCGGCGCTCCCACAAGCTGTCTTTTAAAAAGTTGATGTTTTCATGTCAGGAGATGAAGCGCCCTGTCAAAGGAATCTATTTATACAGCAGCAGGATGAGGGCGGAGCTCAGAGACTGGTGCACTGGGATAGGGTGGGGCTTTGCAGTATGATGCCCTGTGAGAGGGCGGGGCTTTGCAGTATGATGCCCTGTGAGAGGGCGGGGCTTTGGGTCCAGTGCAGCATGATGCCCTGTGAGAGGGTGAGGTTCTGCATTATGACGCCCTGTGAGAGGGCGGGGCCTTGCATTATGATGCCTGTGAGAGGGCGGTGCTTAGCAGTATGATGCCCTGTGAGAGGGCGGTGCTTAGCAGTATGATCCCTGTGAAAGGGCGGGGCTTTGCAGTATGACACCCTGTGAGGGGGCGGGGCTTGGCAGTATGACACCCTGTGAGGGCGGGGCTTTGTGTGAGAGGGTCAGACTTTGCAGTATGTTGCCCTGTGAGAGGGCGGGGCTTTGCTGTATGATGCCTGTGAGAGGGCGGGGCTTTGTGTGAAAGGGCGGGGCTATGCAGGGTTCAGCCCGCAGCAAACACAACACTGATGCTCCAATGCTTTTCAGCCTCTTTATCTGGGTAGCCAGTCAGAATGGAATTTATCCAGTTTTCCAACAGATAAATCATGAAATTGAAAAACATCTATTTTTAAACACGACACTATTTCTTGTGCGTGTGACATCATTAAGCAATTACTCTCCCCAACCGCTTCAACTGTAATTGGTACACTCCAACATAAAATAAAGTCAACTTCCTGTTCAACTCCCATTCTATCAGAGTCTCAAAGCAACAAGTCTAATCACAGCCAATCATATTCAGCCTTCTCTCATTGGTCAATCACAGCCCAGGCAGACTACCTAGTATTAAACCTTATGTGAAATTCTTTAAAACATGTTATGGTTTTGGGAGGCTTACTGAAAAAATGACAAACCGGCTGAATGAAACACATCGTACCACTTGGGAAAATGAGTCCCATTTTGGCCAGGTGAAAATGTGGCAACCCAACACTGAAACCAACCGACACGTCGTTTTGTGATGAAGTGAAACCCGACACCTTCCGTCCCTCATGGGGATCAGCTGTCAGAGAGCCAGCCCAAAATGGAAGGGCCTTTCTCAGGTGGGCACCATGGAGGTGAGGCCACCAATCAGGAATCCACACTGACCATCGGCGGACTCGCACGCTCGTCTTCGCCCTTCTCAATTGTCGGAGGACGTTAGTGGTGGGACGGGCTTGGGGCATATTTCTGCGCTCATTTTAAAGTTTGGCAGCCTTTTTCCTCTGTGGTAATACTGACGCACTCCAGAAGTGCATTTAATACACCTTTTTCCATTTGTAGTTAGACAATTCAACCCTTCTGGTCATGGCATAGAGTAGACTTTCGCTCAGTGAACTGGACGTTCTTCTTTCCATTTACAAAAACGCTACAAAAAATCTGAAAGCTACAGAATATTCCAGCAAACCATCTTCAGTACGTATCATGTATGGCATCCTGTACAACAATCTGTACTCAATCTTATCCAGAAAGGGCCGGTGTGGGTGCAGGCTTTTGTTCCAACCAAGCACTAACACACCTGATTCTACTAATCAAGGTCCTTAGCAAAGACTCTAGTGGTTGATTAGTAGAATCAGGTGTGTAACTGCTTGGTTGGAGCAAAAGCCTGCACCCACACCGGCCCTCTCTGGATAAGATTGAGGACCCCTGCTGTACAGAAAAAAACCTCAACATTTAGGGCCAGATTTAAATATTTAGACATTTAGCACGTGCAAACCTTTTAGCACACACACAACACCAATAACATGATCAATGATTGGTCATGGCATTTGCTTTGCACCAATCATTGCTTGTGTTATTAGTTTTGCACGTGCTCAAGGTCTTAGCGAACCAGGCCCTTAGAGTACAAAATTGCCTGTACAGTAGCTTGGAGAGTGTGAACGCGCAGGCTCAGATGCTGTGCTAATTTCACACAAAATTACATAAAGGCCACAGAAGTTCATATTGCATTAGCATTTGTGCTAACGTGCTATATTTATAGATACCCAGTGTATGCCTAGATTGATTTCATTTTGAAATAGGTGGTAGGGGAGGGGAGGCCTTAACCCAGTAAAACAATACTACATTCCCTTAATGTTACTTAAGCTATAATATCAAGCTAAACGCTGAAATTACACATTTGCTAAGAAAGCAACCAGCACAGCAGGCAGTATGATGGAAAACAGCATTAAATGACAGGGAACTAAAGCATTCATGAATTTAGTCATCCCTTAAAACTACAGATGAAAAATAACGCATGACTTTCCCGTAGAGGTAGTTTCCGGTGCAATTCATCTTAAAATGGATTGCTCTGTCATCTCGACTAACACTTACTGAAAGCACCCATCAATACTTTTTGTCAAAGACCGCTAGCTGTGTAAAATGTGCCATCAATCACTATTTACATAAAACAAAGAGCTTTCTATAGGACTGTGATTCAGTGCCGAAGCCCTTGAGAATATTTACTCTACGTACGCCGCGTTTGCTCCACACTATTTAAATAAGTGTATAACAAGAGAAGTTACATTGTTACACAGGGAAATAAGAGCCTTCTCTCCGTTCAGACAAAAACCCATTTAAAAGACTCCTTGACTGATCTTGCATGATGCCAGTGACAAGTTTCTACACAAAGCTATATGTACTTCATATTTGCAAAATACATTTCTGAAGGACTTTGCATTCATAACTGTGACCTCTCAACAATGCCTCAACGTGCTCATGTAAAGCAAGACTTCCTTAGTTCTTTTGTAAATGTGCGTGACTCGAAAGCCCGCCTGAGTGTGCTTTCATCCAACTGCTTGGTTGAGGGCCATTTCGCTTGTGTGAGTTCACATTTTTCCCCTCTTTGTCCCAATGGACTTCTATGGATTTTTTCTTAGCAGACAGATAGGAAAATGAGTAGCTTCCCGTTGCCGCTGATCCTGCATGCGCACGCATGTACAGAGCGAAATCACAACCATTCATCTGTGTCCCATCCGCTACAGCTGCAGATTTATACTAGCGTAAGGAATACTTAGTCATTACGCATGGTAATGATTCCATCTTCCAGAGTACATGTAAAATGGCCAGACCTTTCTTGGAATAATCTTCTTTCGCAAATGGGTTCGCCGTTTACTGGTTCTCGAGGAAGCGCTTGGGGGGACAGAGGGAAGATTGTAACGTCAAATCTTGAGGTTCACCGCAGCGGGTGCCGTGCCTCCACAGGTATCGGTCTATTACAAGGGTGCGCAATCCTTTTCCGTTCCCTCATAGTACATGAGATCTGTTCGAAGGGCCCCATTTCTGTAAATACATTAGGCTTCAATTCCCTACTTTAAACCCCACACAACGACTCCTGTGTGTGTGTGTGTGTGTGTGTGTGTGTGTGTGTGTGTGTGTGTGTGTGTGTGTGTGTGTGTGTGTGTGTGTGTGTGTGTGTGTGTGTGTGTGTGTGTGTGTGTGTGTGTGTGTGTGTGTGTGTGTGTGTGTGTGTGTGTGTGTGTTGACGGTCCCAACAAATCTCAAGCCCACACTTAAAGCGCAATCAGAGATACTGATGAAAGAAATCTGCTACACATCTGCTATGTGTCAAGAGATTAATACAGCATAAAGGCCAATGCTAGACTCAACCTATTGCTCGCCTCCTGAACAGTGGTTAAGAATCACCCAAAAATATTACATTTGCCAAATACATATTTATGCCAATTTGTCTTTTGCCACATACACAGCAGTCTGAAAACACTAAATGATTTAGCCAATTGCTTCCCTCCGTCTCTTCATTAGCTGATGTGTGTGGAACATTCTGGCAAAACAATGGCTGCCATGCATGACCCAGGTGGGTGCTACACATCGATGAGGGTCAAGGTGAGTTTTCACATTCACTGAGACCATAAATAGCACTAGATAAATTCAGGACAGTATTACTCCTATAATATATATAATCAGCCCTATCACATTCACACAGACGCCATACTGGTTTTCTGCTCCCGGTTATCAACATGAAGAAGGAACAAAAGCCACCTCAGGAGAATATCCTGTCTTTATTATTTTAGTTTTAGAGAACTGCGCTTACATGGATCTATATCCGGAGTATAATTTACAAACCCTCAAACTGTTTGTCCTTACAGGCATTTGGAGTAAAGAGGATAAAAATCCAGGTTTCATTACTGTTCCTCCGTACAAATAATAACCGCACAGCCATCTCTGGTCTTCATCTCCCGCGACATTCAGAGATGGCAAACAGGCCCACACAAACTACTGCGTGTCACTTAGAGAGCTTACTTACGGCTAACGGCTACATGTTGCATAGCCAGTGTTTTCACTTCAAACAAACCCTTTCGCAGGAAGTGCAGAAATTGGATAAAATAAATTGTGATTACATTATCGTCGGGCTTTAATTATCGCCGGACCCGCTGAGAAAACGTTTCTCGCGGTGGCGGCGAAGCCGCGGCCTCCCGCGGCTTTCCCCACCGCCGCTACGCGCTCCCTTCTCCCAACGCAGAATCCTAGCAACGAGAAAAAAAAAGTCCAAACTCTGCTAATCAAGTCGCTCTGGCCAAACAGAGCGCCAGTAATGGATGGAGCCATTAGTCTTACCCGTCAGCATCTGTCAAACTTTGTTTGGACAAGTGTAGGAAAGTCAGGGGAAATAAACGACTCTGCGCAGGTATACTTTAAATAAGCCCCGTTTGATGTAAAACACACACAGGCCTCAGCTTTGGCAGGGCTGCAAAGACTTCTGTCACACCATGAAAAACTCCACATTTTCACTTCGGCTAGGGTTTCGGCTCCACTCGCGCGGTTAACGGTACGGTAAACACCCGTTTTCTTTCTTGTGTGAAGCGTTCATTGATTTAGGGGCGTTTTAAAAAACCGGCGAAGAAATGTTGAGAAAAACGAGCACGATCTGTCAAAAATGAGTGAGTGGAAAGTTTTTTATTACAGGGGCGAAATCCTTGTAGGAAGAGCTGTTATTCAAGGATGTACAATTGGTCTTGACTGTTGACCTCCAGTTGACAGCTTTATCACTAATGTAATTCTGTTACATTAAAATATTTCTTACATGTAATGAACTTACCCTGTAGGAGAAATGTTAATATTTACGTGGATCCTTAAAACGTGAGTACCAGTTACACATGCTCACTGTTATTCTCACAAACACACACACTTCATTAGCAAGCTACTGTACATTAGGTAGCTTGTCTAATTACTAGTAAGCCAAAGATAACAAAACCGTACCTTGTCAAGACTGTATAGGTCTTGATTATCCTCTTGACCTACTTCCATCTCATCCTCAGCTCTTTTCTAAGTACTTGACAGCTACTTGTTTAGACACTGGCACCATCGTGTCAATGCCTTCAACCCATTAAAATAACAGTTTGTTGTGCGAACAAGAGAAGCAACTAGCGTTAGCATAAAAGTTTATATGCCAATGTTCCATGTTGCACGTGTGTGTGAAAAAGGTTATACACACAGACAAACATGCACACGCATGCGCGCTCACACACACACACACACACACACACACACACACACACACACACACACACACACACACACACACACACACACACACACACAGAATTCAATGTGGAAGCCATCGTCTACCACACAGAGGAGAACAGGAGAGTCATATTGCCGTAATGCTCAGATTATCAATCATCTTGACGTTTTATTGGCTTTATCACGATGCATACCATTAAAATGATGTCTGGCCCAGCGTGTCAGTCCACAAACATTAAACAGGCCCAGTATTAAAACGCGTATCCCAAACAAGTCCCCCCCCCCGCCCCCGCTCCCCAAGTCAGCGACCCACTCCAAACTCCAGAGGGCAGGCGGGGGAACGGACACAAGAACGACGTGCCGCTACGCGAAGCCGTGCCACAAAAAACTCAAACGCTCCCTGCGAATCACCAACACACACAATGTACAAAAGAATGATAGCAAATTAACTTGGAGTGGGGAGGAGAAGCTTCAAATATACCCTCCCGTCTAAAGCAAAGGTTGGGAGCTCCTTGAAGCTAGAATGCTAATAACGCCGGCTCTTCACAAGCAAACATATTCGCATTACTGCTCACACTATTAAAGTCATTTCGGTGGCTCTAGGAGCTCGGAGGACAGTCAACATCCATAATTCAACAGTTCCTGACAGTTAAAAGGTTGTAAATGGGAAGTTTAAATGCTACTGCGGTTCCCTGGCTGGTAACCGAGCCATAAAACTGAATAATTCTTCCTCACAGCCTCTCATCCCAGGTATGTGAACCAACACAAGGAACCCATTCATTCAGCAGGGAGGGGAAAACACAATAAAAATCATTTCAACCAATTTCCTGTTGAAGTTCAGGTGACTCGAGACAAAAGCATTATTTTAGCCGAGTAGCCCTGTATTCAGCCTTTCGCACACTCAACATCCTCAATATTTCCACTTTTTCCATCCAAACAACCATCTGTGTTTGAAGCGAAAGTACAATCCAAATACTTAACACACAGAACATGAGCAAGTTAAGAACAGCAAGACAACACATTTTTGTTAACCATGCTAATTAAATATGCTAATTATATGTACATATCATTGATTGTTCATGAGCAGAGATTTATCCCAGGTTTAGCAAAGGCCGTTTTGTAGGAAAAATGCTTCAACATATTTGTAGATGTGGACAGCAGACACAAACCAGTGAATGGAGTATGTTTGCGCATCAAAATAAGAAAATACTGATTCATTTCACCACTGTGTATTAATATTATACATCCCTCCCAGTGATGTATTCATTCTCTGGCCAAGAGCGAGTTTTTAAAATAGAAGAATCCCACCGAAAGCACCACAGATTTGGCGCATTATTTACCTACAGATATGTACAATACAGTATAATTGCTTTTATTAAACTTACTGGACTGGGAACCAAATATCACTTCCTCTAACTTTACCAATGTTTACCCCTGTCAACAGCAGGTCAAAACTAAGGCCGCTTCATGTAACAAACCATGGTCACTCATGTAATCGAGGGTCCAGATTTGCCCATGAATGAATTACGAGATTGAGCTGCATCAGTAGACGCCTCCATTTTCCAGACCACACCATTTTTCTTTTCCTGAAACTGCGGTTTGGTTAAGCGTCGCTTCGCTTGTGCGACAGGAAAATGAATGATTGATCAGATGTGGGGGTCTGTGGTAATCAGAGCCTGAACTCGACGCACGGTGCTACTGCGGTGCTCCCGGCTACCATTCATTATACTAAATGAACAAAAAGGCAAAACACAAGTCCGCATTCATCAAGCTCTATTTATAACGTCCCCTTGTTGGAAGCGGCAGCGGAGAGCCTCTGGAAATACAGGCCGGGGCATTGAGAATGAAACCTACTCCAGCGATGAACAATGTTGTCCTTATCATCGCTCTGGAGCGCCCGGAGACATCAGTCACATTCACTCAATGAGCCTCGTTCACCCAACGTCACGGCTCGCGGCTTTTGGACATATTTAAATAATTACGATATCATCGTTCTCGTGGCATATTATGACATATGGAGGCCCCCCCCCCGGCCGAATGTAGAAGACACTGTACAGCCTTGGAGTGGATCTGCTGCTGAATAAACTCAAGATGCGGGATAGAAAGGTTTAAAGAAACTCAAGCATGTGCTTGAATATAAAGATGATCGGTACCGATTTGCGCTACGGGCTGAAGTCCACCCGGTTGTGAAATTCAGCTCTTCGCAGTCAAGGGGTTTTATTCAAGAGGTTTTCCCCAACATCCTGGGGTTTGTTTGTAAGCTTCAATATTTCATCTATAGTGTAAAACAAGAGCCCAGATGAACTCTTAACTGCTTCGTCTTCTGTCTCCATGTACCTTTAACTTAGTATTGCATTTTAATTTCTCATCAATGTTCATAATGTTCATCAATATGCAAAAAGAACTGACAAGGAAAGATAACAGGGCAGAACCACAGGGAAGAAAACAGATAGACAGATACCAGGATGTAAATGTCTATGAATTAGGTGGCCATTTTACTGGGCAGGCTAGTGCTCCATAGTAGAATGCAGTTGGACAGGTACTGTGCTACTGTGAATTCACATGGCGTGCCAATACGTTCAGCTTTATCAACTCATTCATTGAGGAATGTAATAAGTCAACAGAAATAAACTGACTGTATGCAAAGTATTTCACAACAATATTCTCAAAAATCAACCTAAAGCAGCTTACTCAATTTTAATGATGATCATCAATTATGTAAAAAAAAATGTTGTATGAAACAGAACTTTTGGGCTCCATCCATTTTTTATTTTTTATTTTTTATTTTTTATTTTTAAAGTGGATGGCCAGTAGGCTGCGCATGCAAACCATCTGCTCTCTGCCCACGTTCCTCTCTTCCCTTAAAGGGAAGTAAAAACTCAGCAACACGGCCGATGAGGAGGAACAGTGGGAATGGCTGAAACTCTGGGAGACCCATCCAAAATCCGCTCAGGCATGGGAGGACCGGATGAGAAAACGTGTCTCCGCTTATTAACGCTTTTAAGAGAAAAAAAATTACACAAGAACTAGAAAAAAAAAAAAAAAAGTACAAGACTACTCATGGTAAACAAAGAACCCTGACTGGGCCAATGACAATAGAATCTATGAGATGGCAATAACTGTATTACTGTAAAGTGAACAGCCCTTAGAAAAGAACATAAACTGAAGAAATTCACAGCCCTACAAAACAAATAAAGGATATAAAATAATCTCCTTGTTTTTTCCTACATTCTGTAGAAAGTAATAGGTCAGTCACTCGCAAGTTAAACTTTGACAAGAAGAGTCACTAGCATGATGCTGAAAGGCGAAAACGTGTTTTCTGGGAGGACCGGTAACAGCCTGAGACTCCGACTCCCAGCATGCCTCTGCAGTACCCTACCCTTTCAGATTCCTAAAGACGAGCATTAAGCAAAATGTTATGAATCCACCTCATAACAAAAACGGTGAAATTCATTTAATATCGCATTCAGAGTTTATGGAGGAGAGGGGGAAATCTTCTGTTGTTGATCGATATATAAAAGTTCATACATAATCCAATCTACAGGACAGTCCTGAGAGAGCAATCTTAAACATACGTTTTGTTTTGCACAGCAAGAAATTCATTATTGTATCCATAAAAATTTTGGAGTGATGTGCACCGATGTGCAGGGATACATTTGCATGCGAGCCTCGTGCTGTTCCTCGTGAGGAATTTTGCGATTCCTGCATAGCTTCGAGGTATTTTTCCCCCGCATTTCCCCCAAAGCGACTTCTATTGGCTTCATAACTTCAAAAACACACCTCATGAAAAAATAAAGAGATATCTGACATGTGTCCCCCATCCGCCCCCATGGCTTGCTAACTCCAAAGGCCCGAATTGATTTTCTGTAAAACAGGAACGGGATTAGCCTCCTTTTGGGATAAGCCAGGCCTCAGGGTCTGCCATAAAACTAATCATTAATTCAAACAGCCAGGGTCAAGGAAATACACAGATACACAGCGTGGGGCTTAACAGAACGTTATTACCCTTTAAGAAGACCATTCAATGATAGTAATATGCAGACTACTGTTGCGGCCATACGCACTGCTAACAGGAAAGGTGGTTTGTAAAAGAGTGTTTCAACAACACTTCTGGAAAGGAGCCTGAGGCCAAAACGCAAGTGCCAAGAGATCTTTCAACGCAGGTCAGTGCTGTGCAGCACCGTGAGGATGGTTGCACAACCCAAAAACAAAGAGCTTTTTCTCTATGCATTTATGATCTCTACAAGTACCTGTGACTGCCACGGCTGACCTATTCTTTCCCCCCCACCCCCAAGATCCTTGTCTATACCTCTATTTATTGTAAGTGTGGGAAATGCGTCCTTTTATTTATTTTTTGGCTGGTAAGCCAAGGACCACTGCTGACTAGCACCAACTCTACCCCTGTTATTTTATGGGATGGCTGTTAAATAACGGGCTATTGTCATTATTGAACATGACATTGACCACGTTTACATGCACGCCATATTCCGAATAAAGTGTTTACACGCTCCGTAGAGTATTGAGCTCCGCGACTATTCCTGTAGACATGTTAATCGACATATATTCCGAATAAACTAGGACATGCGCGTTCTTTTCCCACTATAATTCCCTATTCCGCAAAAGGTTTGAAGATGCTTGCTTTTGCATTATATCGAGTTGTCTTCTTAGCACTTCTACAACATAATTTAACAAGAACACTCATTTTCATGCACATCCTTAATGGCAGACGAGAGCTTGAGGAAATAACAAATGTAGCTATAGTTAAAGGGTTAGTTCTGAATTTTGGACATAATGTCTCATTTACAACTTACCCATGATGTTGTTGGTTGATGGAGACCATTTTCAGTTGATTCCATGTGGTCCTTCTTGTGGACATACACACGTTGCTAATGCTAGCGCAACTCTATGGTAACCGGTAGCATCCACTACCAAATGTACTTGAACACTCCACAGTGCACCCAAAGCAAATAAAATACGACGACAGTCTATCGGGGTTAATTTGAGTGTTTATAACATGATTTTTTAAGTCAAACTATTGTTGAATCCTTTACTTTGTGCTGACCTACGTATATTCTCTGTGGAAGTAGAATATACGGAGAAGTACGGCAGCGAAGCAATACTTTACGTTACCTACGAATGTAGTGCCGGCACTGGTCGACTACAACAAAAAAGAACAGCAACAAGTTGCAATGGCCACGTTCGCTCCGCTGCCGTACGTCCACAGAGAATATAGGTCAGCACAAAGTAAAGGATTCAACGATAGTTTGACTTAAAAAACGATGGTATAAACACTCAAATTAACCCAAAAAAAATAGTTTTTTTACACGACAAATTCCCACATTATAAGCATCAGGTACAGACACACAAATACATGGCACAATAATCCAGAGATATTATTGTCAGAGCCAGAGATATTTTGGATTCAAACTTTGAACACCATTACTCCACGTGACCTTAATGTGTACCCTGTTTCAGTCATTTCTAGTGTCATCCTTGCGATGGCAGTCTAAAGATTGAATAAATTGTAATTGAGAACTTCCTCTCTGTTGCATGTCAATAACATATGTACAATTTGATTGATAATTAAGCTTTTGATTGTTAAACACCTCTGAATTTCAAACCACCGTGAATCTACTCCTTGGTGCTTGATAAAATCACCAATGTGCAGCGACTCATTCGTACTCTGAGGAAGCCTAACTCATGGAAATGCCTTAGCATGTACGTTTCACACTAGTATTTAAATATATACCATAAGAACCAATTGAGGCCTCAGTCTGCGTGAACCTGTATTTTGTAGAGTGCTACCGCTAACCCGTTTCCCTCCTTTGAAAGCAGTGAGGACGTTAGGCACATAATGGGCCAATGCTCATCCCTTTCCTGTGACCATCACCACTGTCGATGCTAGTGTTGTCACTCATGATACCAAAATTTAGACTTCAGTACCAGGACCAATGAAAGTATAATGATTCTGATACTACAAACAATACCATAGCAAAGAAAAGCATCACACTAGTAACATGCAAAGGGATGGAATTTATGGAAAGTGTTGATCAAAGCATTGTAGTTCACCACCAGATTGAATTGGAATTAGATGACAAGACAAGGAAAATTGAAGAAAAAAAAAAATTTGAAAGTGGAACAGCTATTATTTCACCTGACAGATAAATTAACAACGATTGCCAGTTACCACAGCGCCACCTTAAAGCACGTCAGACACATTCGCTAACCTGTATTTTGATTTGTTCTTGAGGTTGGGATGCCGGTCACTCGCATGCTTGGCTGAGTACATGCACTGACCCCTGTCGACTGTAATGCTATGAAACATCTTTGCGTAAAGGTTTTGTGGAGGGCTGTTTGCCCTAATTCTCTCTATAAGAAATGCAGTTATATATCCATATCTCACTTCTGGCACCCATTTTGTCCACAAGCACAGGTTTTTAAGACACTTGCGTTTGTCATTCTGGTGTTAGCTTAGCATTTTCTTTACCAGAATGGTAAAATGGTGCCACGCACGCACGCTCACTCTTATGTGAAAAGGTATGGATAGGCCACACCCTGTATAGTGAAACCCCTGGCACTCTGGCCAATGATCACCGTTGACACAAGCATCCACTCCAACATTTTTACATTTATTATTTAGATGAATTGTAAATATTTTTTAGATTGTAAAGTCATAAACTTAACCCATATAACTTAACCCATATTCTAACACACCCGTGTTGAGATTGCGCTTCAGGAAAAAACCTCCACTTCGGAGCCATGAAGACAGTGCTTATTTTTAACTGGAGAGGGAGAGCTTGTCTAATTCTATTCACAAATTGGCAGCGCTGCTGAGAAGACCGAGAAAATAGCCAGATTGTCCCAGCGAGCTCTTATCAGACAGAGAGCACAGTGTCTCCTTTCAACGCCTTCGGAGAAAGCCGAAAGCCGCACTCGTGATCCTGGGCCTGCGCCCCTCGTAAACAAACACATTCATACCCGTCCAGCGCCAGCGAGCAGGGCCTCACCCGAAGTTTGCTCGCTGCGGTAAAACACTGCAGATCGATGGCGGGATAAAGGGCCGGAATGCGTCTGTGGACATTCAGAGCCGGCCAAACCGCAGACGGGAACGGAGGAGTTACACTCCGCTCGGGACAGCGGCTCGTTGTGCGGTCACCTTGCGGCTTTCAAACACAGGAAAAGCTCACACACCTCTCCAACAGCATGGGCACTTTTTCTTTTTTTTTACTGCTGTAGTGTCCGGGCTGTTTCAGATAACACGGTCCTTATTGATGAAAGGAACCCATTTAAAACTAGGTAATAAGAAAATTTCATCACTGTCAAACATTCACAAACGAGCCATTTTCAAACTAGCCAAGTAAGAACATCCACACAGGAAGGTCCCGGGCCAGTATTCTGAATCTTGCCTTCTTGCTGTGAGGTGACAGCGATACTCACTGCACCGCCGTGCTTTAAATGACTCGTATGAAATATAATTTAGCTAAAACATTACTAGGCCTCACTATACCGCTGAACGTGAATAAGGCCACGGAATTCGCACATCACTCCCGTGCGGCGGAAAATAAAACCAAACGCCGCGCGGGCCGCCAACGCAGCGTAGCCGTTAGCGGCCTGGATTCAGAGCCGGAAGGTTCCACTCACAGGTGGGATCCGGGGGGTCACACCCTTCCTTGAGGACGGGGTACTGAACCTGACTTACTTTAGTAAAATATCCTGCTGTGTAAATGGGTTGAATGTGAGGAAGGTAATCTGAACGTAATCAAACAAATTTATCTTGTAGTCAGTAGGGGACTTTGCAACGGAGAGAGGAACAGAGGGATTTGTCATCAAAAGCCTTCTTCTTGTTGACAACACAGGCCTTCCTCAGAACACAAACCAGCAGACCTTATTGGTCGAGAGCCTCCTGGGGCTGTGATGTCATGTGATCTCTCGGAGGGGCTCGCACTATCCCTCCGGCCGGTGTTTTGAAGCGCCTCCCAGTTCACACGAAAAGGCTGAAGACCAACAGGCCCCAGAGGACGCTCGGGGTGTGAACGGCACCTTGCTCCTTGTTCCAGACAACGCCGGTTCCAGAGATTGGGAGGAGGAGGGGGGCTTGTTTTGTGTTTTTTTTTTTTATGAGACGCGACACTGGAGCTTGGCTTCCAGCGCTGACGACCCCCCCCCCCCCCGGTGCCTGGGAATGACTTTGACTTCCTTTGTGTTTGTTTGCCTTTCTGAGAAAAGTTGTTGCGGTGAAAAGTGAAACGAGGACACGTTTAAAAATTAAGAGTGTGATGGCGCTGCTTTTCATTACACGGCAACCGAAGTGTCAAAACGTTTATTTACCTTGTTTCGGCAGGACGGCAGGAGTCATATATAGTGCTAAAGCGATGTATGGAACTGGGAATATACACAAACGGCCATAAAGTCCATAAAAGCCCCTCCACTACTATGATTTATCAATAAGCACTTCCAGCAAACTTTGAGATGTTCAACCGTAAATATGAGAAAACGGCAAATTCTCTTGGCGATATACGACAGGAAACCCATACCAAATCACTGAGCGCTTTCAACAGCCATCACACAGTGCATAATAAGATCAGCCAAAGTGGCACAGCTCAACTTTATCGGACTTGGAAAGCTTCATGCAGGGACAAAAGCCTCTCGCTACGTCCCAATGCTTTCTAAAATTCCCGCCGCTGAGGTCAAAGGTCACGGGTGTGGTAATGACGCCTGCTGACTGAAACACTCAAAAAAACATCATGAAATAAGATATTTGAGATTATCATGCTCCCTTTTAATTACTGAGATGTATGAGATACAGTGCCTTCTAAGCCCAAGTGGGCTGAGCATCTTTAAGATGCAAGACACTAAAATAAAAATAAGTCAATCAAATCCTAAATGAATACAAATTATTTTCTATTCATTTTATGAATTTGTGTGCCATGGCGTTTATATTTTAAATTCCTCAATGTGTCAATGTTGCTCCTAAGGTGTCATCATTACTTGAAAGAACTTTTTACTTCATACGGCTGGCCTATAACATACGCAGGCTTTCTGTATTGCATTTTTAAACGTCAATACAATTTCAATGAACTGCAATGAATGAAGCTTATTAAAAGAGAAAGCGTGACTTTGTTGTTCATTTTGAGCCGATGATTACCAGGTGAAAAGATGAAAAATAATCATCTCCAACAATAAAGATTTAATTATTAAATTTTTTACTGTAAGTCAAAATAAGTGTAAAAAGTTATTAAAAGTGAATGACTTACACATTTGACACAAATTAGTAAATTATGGCTTGGAATGTGAAATGACTGAATATGTAGCCTATATTATGATTGAATATGTAGCCTATAAGAGTACACCAATGGGAACAAATAATAACTGTGCATATTTTGCACACACTATCTATATTTCCTTCCTATCAGTATCAGAAAAAGATGTAGCATTACGTGCTAGCATCACAGGAAATGAGTCTTCTGCCTAGTTGAAGCATTTCGCTAGGCTCAGCACGAGGCCACACCCCAATCTGTCACAACACAGACGTTGCTCGATAAATACAATAATCCATATCTTTCTCTTTTTTTTTTTTTTAAAACATGAACAGCCAAGGGTCCACTTCAAACGCTAGGATCTGTGATGTGCTTTATGGATGTGCTTTATGCTCGTCTGATGCATTTCAAGCAGCCTACAGGGACACCCTTAATCACATCTATTTCTTAAAACCTGTCACAACACTTTTCAAACTGAGGAGAGATCCCAGAGCCATGTGTCTGTCTGTCTGTCCGTCTGTCTGCACTTTTCCAACCCACAGTGAACCAAACCCACCACCAGGCCAATAGGAAACCGGACTCCTTTGTTCCGTGTCCAAAAAGCAAACCTTTTTGTCCTCTGAGAGAAATAGGGGGGGTGAAATTATGGCCGTCTGTTTTTCCCTTCAAAGGCCTAATATGTTCCATGCCTCCGGTTTCCTTTGACCGTTAATCAGAGAGATGGCTTTGCATGACCATGGACCGCGTGAACTGGAAGCCGGCCCTTCGACTGACTGACTGACTGACTGACTGACTGACTGACTCACTAACTCACTGACTCACTCACTCACTCACTCTCTCCCCCCCCCCGACGTTACCAGGTAACCGGACGCCAGCTTTCTTGCCCTTCCTCCTACTTCTGTGCAGCGCCGGACATTAGTGTCGCTTGACATCGCGCTAAAAAATACCACTTTACAAAAAAAAAAAAAAAAAACATTGCGCATAAATAATAAAGGTATTTTTTCATGGTTACATGGAAGTCTCTCCATGTAAGGTATGTTTTCATTATTAATGGCCAATTATTTATGCATGAGAACCGCGGCGTTAAAATGTAAAACATAATGGAATATTAAAAGCCTTCATGGCGCCTATCAAAATAACTAAGATGTAGCCCACACATATTTCATCTCTGAATTAGCCAATACATAAAGAAAGGGTCGGTTGTCAGTACTCATCAGGTCAGGCCGATAAGCCATCACTCTGTTGCTGATCGGTTAAACTGCACAGGAAACATATTGTATATTTTAAGATCCTCCTATCGGGCCGGCCGCTCTACTAAAACTAATTGGATTTCTGTCAATGGAAAGAAAATATATCCCTGGGAATGTTGAAAGAATAAAGCTGACGTTAGTACTGTACATGAGGGACAGGAGACCAGTTCCTGCCAAACGCAACGGAGGAGAAATTAAATCGGGGGGCCCGCATGAAATATTAAAATGGTGCGGTATCGAAAAAACATTCTCGGGAAATGAAGTCGGCGGGCCCCCATACGTCGGGTTCACGAACGCATAAAATTAAGTTATATTTAGTGGCGATAATGGAAATCAGGACTGCAGTCATTATCGCCGTCATGTTTCTAAATAAAACCCAATAAATTTCAGTCTGCCTTGAAGGCTGTGAGACACAGCTGGCGGAGGGGAAAACGTAAAAAGCGCAGAAACTACTATTACCCCCGTGCGCGTGTGCCTGCCTTCGCGTCCTCGCTTCTCTTCTGAGAGCCGATGAAACGCCAGCCTTACCCGCCACCCGCCCCCTGCCCCCCTCACCCAAACTTCTGGCCCCCTCTCAGAGCTTCTCCCGAACGTACTGCCACTAAAGCCGAGGCCCCCCCCCCCCCCCGAACCGCAACACGCCATTAGTCTCGGAACATACAATAAAGACGGTAACGTCGTTATAAAAGGGCTGAAGCCGCCGGACGCGCGTGTAATTCGAGCGAAAAGACTTTCCCCGACGGGGATCGACGCTGCGAGATTGTGCGGAACATTCCGCGTGACGGAACATCCCGTATCGAGGAGTGCCCTATGTAGACTCATGTGCGTTGTCCTGATGAGGTATTGTTTTACTGAATGCTGCACACGGAGGAAACAGTCTTCTTTCAGACAGGCTACAAGCCAAAGCTAAAGGAAAGCGTGGTCACATGCCGGGTTTCTCCAGGTAACGGACGGCGATGGTGCGTCAATGAGCGAAAGGTAGCGAATGAAAGAGTGACCAAATTAATGAGTGAAGGAACAGGCAGGTGAATGGACAAGTAGTGAACGAGTAAATTAATTTTTTAAAAAGGACACACCGAAACTGAAGTATCCCTCGGGAGAACGTTTGTCTTTCTGTGTCATGCACAATTGGCAGTCCCAATGTGAATTGGGGGGGGGGGGGGCCCGTCCCTCCCTCCCTGCCTGGGCAATCCGGGGATCATTCTGTACGGGCCCGCAGCACCCACAGCTACAAGTGCTACAATCTCCCCTGGTGAGATTAGCATCAGGCTGCTACGCCACTCAGGAGCCTGTCAGTCATTCTGACGACATGTCACGTGCCTTTCAACACGCTTATTAACTTTCACAGACAATTAGTCACCGGCGTGCCGCGGACGACAAAGCCGCGAACGCGAGAATACGATAGCCGTTAGCACGTCTCCCGCTTCCACTTACCCTCTTCTGACACAAAAGTTTCCCTATGTAGTTGTAATAGATATACCCACACGTGCACACACACACACACACAACCCCCATTTCTTCCCCTCAAAACAGTTCCGCAAAGATAGTTTACTTATGTATTTATTTATTACTTTTTTTTATTATAAAAAAAAAAATAAAAAAAAACCAAGGGGACACTGATCGGGCTATATTGCCATTTCAGAGCCTGTACACAAATCTGCCTCTAGTGTACACAATGCAAGATATTTAGCTAGTTTAAGATAGACCCATGAAATAATCTGAATCATTAGGTTACCATTTTGTTCGTGTACAGAAATAAATAATGCATATTTTCACACTTTGGTTTACAGCGCTAGTATACGCAAGTCGTTGGTGCTTTTACAGAAAGGTAGAGAACTGGGCCCCTGGCTCACTGCAGGGTACTAGCAGCTGTAGCATTAGCATCTGTGCAAAGATACCAGTTTATTCAGTCATGTCACTGAACCCACGAGAATCAAATGGCACTAAAGTAGAACCATGTTGCTGCGGTTTGGCTGTGCCGAGCGCTACATTATTTATTTATTTTTTTCTTCTTCTTTTTTTTTTTTTTAATCAGATACAAGATTGTAATCTTATAACAGCAGAGAACGCACGACTTGCCTGCAAGAAAATTTCAAAACTAATTTTGTTGGGACACGCTAATGTTTTCCACTCGCTCGCCGATGCGATGACGGTGCCATGTTTTTGGCAGGGTAACCATGGTGATCCCTCTCTCCGGCTGGATTTGTTTTTTTTTGTGCTGACACTCCGATGCGGAGCGCCGTGACACAATCAGAGCAGCTGGATCACGAGCGCGGGCCCCATTCATTCACTTTTTAATCAACACACACACACACACACACACACACACACGTATGAGTGAACAGAAACACACAAACATACACACGAGTACACAGAAATACACACACACATGCACACCAACACACACATACAAAAACACACACACACACACACACACACGTATGAGTGCACACAAACATGCACAGAAATACACACACACACACATAAAAGTTGCAGTTATGTTATTTATTATTGTGACTACAATTATATGTTATGACGTTATTAAAATGCTAAAAGTTGAATGGAAACCTTTATATTTCCACCTCACCATATTTCAGAGTATATGAGCTTCGAGTTGAGCTCCTAATCTTGCACAAGCTTGCAGCAATGATTTATTAAATTTTCCCAAGATTAATTAATCATAGCTGGCTTTAACAAAAGATCAACATACTTCAGTTGACATCAACAATAACGTTGAGGTTAGGGGTTAACTCAAGGTAGTTACATTACGGCTGGGGGAAATTAATTTTTAAGAAAAAAAAAAAAAACAATAACCAAGATTTTATACGCTACCAAAATTCTACTGAAGCTGCAGAACGATGACATTGTTGAAAGGAGCAGCAAGCCAGTCAGCCATCCACAGGAAGCCATTGGCCCCACAAGGTAGAGTTATAAACTCAGAGCGCCGTTTCCTTGGGCTTCAGCAATGTAGCACCGTACACGTTTAAGTTAAACGGCGGAGCAGCGTAAACGATTAAAACTTGCACCCATGGCAACCAGTAGTTTGAAGCCACTGGAAAAAAGCTACATACTCAACCATCACTGTGTACCAAAGCCCTTCAAATACAGGTGTGCAAACATTTATTAAAAAAATTAAATTAAATAAATTCAACAAAATTTATTGAATATGAATCCATCCATCCATCCATTATCTAACCCGCTTATTCCTTGTCAGGGTCAGAGGTTGGAGCCTATCCCAGCATGCAATGGGGCGAGATGCAGGAATAGACCCTGGACAGGTTGCTAATCCATCGCAGGGTATGAACATGAATCTTAAATGATAAATATATAAATCAAATGCAGCACGTTGAGTATTTGTTAAGACTGGTGAATGTTCAGCTCTTTTCTCTGAGACCAGGGCGGGCCCTTGCGCTGGCACAGTTTACCTCAGACGGTGACAGACGGGATCACAAACCCAGTTAAACCGGGATGAGTAAGCGCCGTGGCACCAGGATTATTTAGTCTATCAGTGTGGCAGGGGAACAACAAGAACAGTCGAAGGAGACTTTTCAATATATGATAATAAGGTGAGCATGAACAGTACAGATGTAGGATTGTATGACTTGTGTACACAGAAACACTGGGCCTGATGGAGCTTTCGCTTCAGTTTTACAAAGCGGGAAAACACCGAATGCTCTTTAACGGGTATCCCCGTGTTTTTTATTTCCAGCTTGACGGATCAGAACGGCGATGCCAGTTCCGGTGCCCGCAGTCAGTTTATACTTAATGCTCATGTTCTTGTGAACTGTTGTGTATTGCCGGTATGTTTGTTTTATATGCAGGCATTCTTGACTTTGCTTTTTCTTTTCATTGGCTGTAAAAGAGAATCTCAAAATGAAAAGCCCAACTGAATATATTTTTTAATTGTTACACAAATAAATTTCTTTATATACTTTACAGTATGTTTATAATAATATACTTATTTTCATTTATCATATTGTCCATGTAAAGCACTAATATTTTTTACTGGAAAATAAAATGTATAATTTTCTTCCACACATGTCCAGCGTTCATTCAGAGTTCGAGTCTATCGTGATAAAAGCTATTCTATGGGGGTAAAATACACACATCTTACTGAGAATCCCAGTGTCTTTGCACACTTTGACACCCTTTATTTCCTTGTCATTTCCTTTTCCCGCTGAGACAGATGCCTGGCACCGACTCACACAAATAACTGTCCAATCAGAAGGCAGGATTCTACCTGGGCCTGACGGAGGTGGCATGATTCCAGTCAGTGACACCTCGTTGGTTAATTAACAGATCCTGTCCCGTGTTGATGGATGAAACTTGAAAGATACTGTCTGGAACGGGACGGATTAGAAAAGACAGGCAAATGAGCTGTAAACCACAAAGTAATACAATAATGCGCTCGAGATACCGTTTGACACTTGACGGCTGTACTTCTGACACTTTGATGGTCGCATTTCATTTCTCAAAGTGCACAGGGCTCCTCGCCGTGGTGTCTTTGTTCCCGTGCCAACAGGTAGTCAACATCTCATTTTGACAGTCGCAGACGTTTAAAGTGCCCTCTTTATAATTCGGGAAAGCGTTCTAGTTTTGTTATGAAAATTAAAACTACCCGTCCTTGCGGATGTCAGCAGTGTTGATTTGGGCAGGGTTCGCACAATCAAATGGCTTAATGTGCTGCTGCACTTTACAGTTCTATTTTCCCAAAAGGAATAAAGTATTTGTAATTGGTTCTTCAAATTTGAGACGTGTCCATTTATTAATAAACGGCTTTGTACAATTAAAAAAATAAATAGATGCCAACTATTTTGCAGCAGTCCACCCACATCATAATAACTGATAAATTGATATATTAATATATCAATTATATTAATATAATATTGGAAAAAAGAAAGTCGCACACTCTCAATGTGATTCACGATATGAATAAATTATGATTATGATTCACAACGTGAATACATTACGGGACCATAAAGAGTGTGCGTACAAATTTCTTTTTTCGAATAGATGAGTTTTCTCCAGCTAGTCGGCACATGGTTTAAGTTTTTGGGTGTGCGTCTTACATTTTATAAAACTTAAGATAACGACAGCCTCATAACAAAAGTGCCTAAGTCATTTTTTGTAGTTTTGAGAAAAAGGCAAAAAACTGCTGCAATTCTACGTCAATGAGGATTTAGGCAGAATAGCATAAAGTGGTTCAGGAAGTGCACAGCGACCTGCAGTGACTTGAGCATTTTTACACTGTTGACGAATGATAAATCAAGTGATTTAGGCAGAAAATCTCAAAATGTCCAAAAAATTACTTAGGCACTTTTGTTATGAGGCTGTCGATAATATAACATGACTTCTTGGCTGCTGGGTGGTACATCCTGTTATGGCTTTGTGTGCATGGGCGCCACAGTCTGATATAGAATCCGGACCATGTCATATGGAATCCGACCGCTGTCATTGGCCGGCAGACCCACAAGGCTAAACGTGATTGGCTCTAGCATCACAGTGTCTCAAACAGGGCACCGGGACGTTTGTCTTTTGAGTGACACATGAAGAGTCCTCCTCTGACTCACATCTGAGCGAGCCTGACCTGCGCACCGTGGCAGGATAAGTACCGGCTGACATCACGCACTGTTAAAGAGGGCACATGCTCGCCTGTGCTCTCCTGAATCGATAGCACCAATGTGCTCTGATAAAAACACAACTGGCTGTTCCAAATTGGGAAACAGGAAAGGGGGGTTTAAAAAAAAAAAATAAATAAATCAGCCTGTACGGATACACACCGTGGCTTTCCAAGAATCTGCCTTTTTCACTTGATGCAAGGCACATCTCAGTATCCACACCACTTCAATTAAGCTACAGTAATAAAATAAATTGGCTAACAGTCTTCTTGTCAGCACAGATGTTTGGGTACATTTGTGAAACCCAATCAAAAAAAAAAAAAAAAAAAAAAGTGCAATTAACCAATGGCACATCATCTTCTCGGTGAAATCTATCAGTGTACGTCAATTTCTTTTTTTGGGTTTAACACATTATTTTTTTACGTATACTTTTAACACAAACACCTTGAAGAGCCGCGGTATGGCAGCTTGCACCTCCGATCCCCCCTTTCTCCACCCGTTTACACCCCGCGTTCGGCCTTTTTGTGAAAAGTTACACTTTATGCTTTGCTTAATGTCACATTTACACATGAATGATAAATGGGGAAAATAAACCATCTGGGATATATGTTTTTTTTATTATTATTTGCCTGTTAATAATGCTTACCACTGCAGCTTTCTAGTTAAGTTTCTTTTTTTCCCCACCCAAGCTGTTGCAGAAAACAGCGCAGATTCTTGTCACTCCACCGAAAGGCATTTCTCAACCAACGTTAACGTCTGCGCCTAAAGGTGGTGACATCCCGTCATCTATAGCCAGTCAAGAAAGTCACAGGAATTGTGACATCTCGCTCGGCGTGAGAAGAACGCCGTTTACCGCGTCCTTGTTTGGGAGTTGAGGAAGGAGGGCGAGAAGACGTATGGAGGCTCTATCAGCGGTCTCCTCCTCCAGATTTGGACATTTCTGAAGTCATCTCCCCTGGGTACACTGTGTAGTCAAAGCAGTGCATTTATTCTACGAAAAAGTACGACAAGTGTTCACTTCTATCTCAAAAATGAAGACGTGTGGCACCGCGGTGGTGCAGCGGGCTAAAGACTTTGTCTGTGCGGTTGCGCCCCGAGGATCGGGGGTTCGATCCCCGGTCCTGCCAGATCCGAGCATGGCCGGCGCCCAGTGGGAGCGGCAATTGGCGGCTGAACCCGGGTGGGGGGAGGGGGGAGGGGAGAATCGCTGCGCACAGAACGGCCCTGGGCGGGTTGGAATCACGGTCAGGAGCACGAGGAGTCGCGCCCTGTAGAGGACGTGGCGCCCACCATCCTACTACCGGCTGACGGGGTTGTATAGTGGTGACTCTCTAGCGGTTGCTACACGGGTGTTCAATTGGCTGCCAAATTGGGAGAAAAATAAATAAATCAGAAACATTTATTTATTTATTTATTTTAAAGTAAGACATACTTTTACATGTAATCCGATTTTCAACATCTTTCTATCAAACAAAGGCAAAATTAAATAGTAGCCAGGTACTTTATCAGTTTAATAAGCCAATTCATGAAAATCTGTTCCATGTAACGGAAGCTTTATCGCTAATACAAGAGCCGCAGATACTAAAATAATCAAGGCCAGCAGGAACGAGTGGTCCACCCACACAAGAAGCAGTAGCACTCTTAAACGGTTTACTCGTGCTGTTATGTCAGCCATTTTACACTGAGTGAAATCTGTCCCGATTCATCGTTTAAGGCAATGCGTGTGGAACTCAAGCCGCACGCCTGGTTCCTAAAGTAGAGCTCCTCTCTGCACCTAATAGCCAACTGAGCTGCTGCTCGGTTGTCCACAGTTTTTATTTATTTTACCAGGTAAATCTCATTGAGATCCAGGATCTTTTTTTCAAGAGCGACCTGGGTAACAGACACATACAAACACATTGGACAAACAAGTACAGTTCAAAATAAAAATTCAGTCAAAACATTAACAAGCATGTAAATCAAAAGCAACAAGCACAGGCAACATCCACAATATCAGCGATCAAAATTTTAAAATCCTCTAACGGAATGAAGTGTTCTAATCTCAAGGTCTTCTGTAGTTAATTCCATATGTACGGGGCATAATATTTAAAACCAGTTTTGCCGAGCTCAGTTTTAACATGTGGTGTATCTAAAGCTAAGTAATCCTGTGACTCAGTACCATATGTACTGTATTTAAAGGCAATCAAAGAGCAGAGATAATAGGGAAGTTTGAAGATAACTAAGAGTGGACCCAGGAAGGCCAAGAGGAAACACTCCTGTTTTGTTCTCATTAATACTCAATAATTAAATTTTTTACACGTACCAATGAACTCTCATATTTCCCAAGGCATAGCCTGTGGCCGTTCAAAAATTAAATATTATTCGGTCACGACCAGTGCTCAGCTTCACAAAAATACAAATACTCATAATTATTACCGATAATCACCGCATGACTACGGCCTTACATTAAAATGAACTACAAGGAATATTCAAACATCTTGTGACCTAGAACAGCTTGTGAATGTCTCACCTTGTCATCCAGAAGAAATACTTTTCAAAGAGTTCAATAAACTATTTCATAGGTCAAGGCCTCCGTATTTAGCCCTTTGCTGAGAAACTGCCACATTACTGTCATCCAGCAGAGAAAAACTCAGATCAGCTAAACTTAAACACACATAGACGTAGAAATGGTGTTCCACAGCAGTTCCAGCAGAAACATGGATGTTATACTAAACCTCATTGAGTAACTAGCGTTCGACCAGACTGTATTTAAGATGCAAACAGAGCTGAGAAAGTAAACTATTTTCCTCATTAAATACTTTGGCAGTGCTGTTCTTAATTAGCAAAAACAATGCTTAATTAGTTATTCAAAAGGTAGCAAAATTGCCATTTGAACAAAATGGCTTGGATAACATTTGAATGGTTCATCATCCTTACATTTCTGTCTATATACACTCTAATTTCATTTATCATATCCAAAGATACCACTTTATATCCATTAATAATGCATGCCAGTCATGTATAAATGTTTAATAGGAGACTCAGGTCTGAATGTAATGCATCTGAAGACAGGAAATTAAAACAGAGCCAGCCCTTTACCATTTAAAGAGAAATGGCTTTGACTGTAAGCCATACTTTATTAGCAACCACTGATTTTACAATGTTTGCCAGGCATTAGTAAGTTATATGCCTTTTTTTTAAATCTGATGTTCTTCAAATTTCATGCAAACATTCCAAATGATATAGGTGGTGATTTGTGTCACATTCATTTTTTTTAATGGTTGAAATCCAAACCATTTAAATCTGGATAAAACTGCTAAAATAATGTACTGTAAAGTACTACATCTCCATGGTTGATTTATTTCATAAATTATTTGTAATGTTGTAATCTGGCAGCCATATTAGATTTTTGAGTCCAACCATGTGGGCAATGGATACATTTTGGGCCACATTTTTATTTTTTTTATTTTAATTTTAACAATGCAGACAACAAACCTGCTCATCTAAGTGATGAGTTTTTGGAATATGCAGTTTGTTTTTTTTCTATAGTGGTGAATTCACGCGCACACACACACACACACACACACACACACACACACACACACACACACACACACACACACACACACACACACACACACACACACACACACACACAAACTAATATTTGGTCAGTTCAAGGTAACTGCTTTAAATCATCCACATCAGAGGAGTTCAATAGCAATGCTGGAAAGATATTCAATGCGAACAGATCTTAATAATCTTTTCATTATCACAAATAAATACGCCGAAAATGCGATTTTTCTTTGCCTGCTTAATCTAGACTGGAGCTTAATTCTCATCAAGTATGAACATTTTTTAAATTCTTACACTACACAGAAAACCACATTTCAGTTAGTGTGACATAAACATACCTTAATACTTGTATATCACATCAATCATATATTTATCACTTGAACAGTGCGGGGGGGGGTCACAATTACTAAACCTCTCAATTATGTTTAATGATGGTTAAGCATGAATTAATTACGGCCATATTCCTTTGCCTTCTCGTTGGGTGACACTGTCAGTTTGGCACCAAGGTGGTGGCATGAATCGAACCTGAACGACACACCCCGCAGACACCTCCAGACGATACGCAGAACGGATTCGGCCCCCCTTTGCCCGTTCCAAAGCGCCCGGTTTATTACGGACACCGACTCCCTGACGAGTTCACGTTTACGCTCAGCCCGGAGCCACAGAGAACTACGTTTACGCTCAGCCCGCCGGAGCCACAGAGAACTACGTTTACGCTCAGCCCGCCGGAGCCACAGAGAACTACGCTTACGCTCAGCCCGCCGGAGCCACAGAGAACTACGTTTACGCTCGGCCCGCCGGAGCCACAGAGAACTACGTTTACGCTCAGCCCGCCGGAGCCACAGAGAACTACGTTTACGCTCAGCCCGCCGGAGCCACAGAGAACCACGTTTACGCTCAGCCCGCCGGAGCCACAGAGAACTACGTTTACGCTCAGCCCGCCGGAGCCACAGAGAACTACGTTTACGCTCAGCCCGCCGGAGCCACAGAGAACTACGTTTACGCTCAGCCCGCCGGAGCCACAGAGAACTACGTTTACGCTCAGCCCGCCGGAGCCACAGAGAACTACGTTTACGCTCAGCCCGCCGGAGCCACAGAGAACTACGTTTACGCTCAGCCCGCCGGAGCCACAGAGAACTACGTTTACGCTCAGCCCGCCGGAGCCACAGAGAACTACGTTTACGCTCAGCCCGCCGGAGCCACAGAGAACTAAGCAATTATTAATGTGACAGACTCCGGCGCAAAGCAAATCAATTAAACAGAAGCGCGTTCGCAGTCTGAGCGGAGATAACCGCCACGCTCGACGGTTTCCTCCCGACGAGAGAGAGAGAGAGAGAGGGGGGGGGGGGGGCGCATTCAAGCTTCTTCCAAGACCTGACAGGTCAAGAAAGAGGCGAAGGAACAACGGCAGCTTATAAGCGTCATCTCTCCTTTCTGCTTGTCAGATCAAGTTCGCCGAGCCTCGCCGGGCGAAATAGCATCCCCACACCAGCTGCCACGAGGTGATTTCTCATGTCTTGTCAAAGGAATCTTTTATTCTGGTCGCGCTGCATTAACATGTCACAGTTATTGATCAGGCTCTTTGTCTGCACACAGCAGGCCACTGTGATCTTGTGCTCAAGGGTCTATGATGTCTTGATGGCACGCCAGAGAGAAAGGGGTAAAAAAAATTAAAAAAAATAAAAAGAACACACACTGCCGGCAGAGCAGATATTAAATCACTTAAATACACACAGAGTCTGGGTATGACAGGGACAATTAAAAAAAACAAAACATGCAAATGTTATTAAAATATATATATTTCTCTCTTTTTTTTTATGGCACTCTACAAGGGGTCGTTGTCTTTGTCCAAATCAAAGTCGGCCATTTTATAAATGTTGGGGTTTTGCAAAAAAGACTACACTAATGAATCATGAGGCTAAAGTGGTTTTAATGTAATTTAGCATTTGACTTGAGGGGGCAATACGAGCACTGGTGGCAGACCCATATGCAAACTGTCCGTTCAACATTACATTCTGTTTCCATCACATTCCATTCTTCATTAGAACACTCATTAGCACCATTCAAAGACCATGGCTGTGCCCGAATCAGAGCTACTGCGCCCTGTCTCCTGCGAAGAGTGCACTGGCAGAAGTGTGCACTGTTTAGCAGGACGCAAAAAATATCCGCTATACTATTTCCAAACAGTACTGTGGAAGTGTCGTAAGCAGGTCATAAGACCCACCAGTGTTGCCATGTCCGCGGTTTTACAGCTAAATTGGGATACTTTCAAAGTGCAGTCACGGGTAAAAATGAAGTTGCAAAGCACGCACCTATTTTAAAAAGTAAAAACATGATGATTTCTATTTAAAATACATTGGTTTTGGTTAAAAATAGCCTATAAATTGGGCTAGTTTTGAGTCGCCATTTGGCTGGAAAGATCTGGAAACTCTGCGCCCCACTCTTGCGCTGCCATGTCACGTGTTGTTTTTGTTGTATTTGAAGGAAAACATCAGCGAAAATTATTATTTTTTTTTTTAAAACGAAGCTTCACGTCATATTCATGTGACCAAAATTTGCGTGTACTTCTTGAAGTGTGCTCCCGAATGTACTCAGCGAAACCCCGGAAGTGTGTCATCCGGGTGTTTGAAGTATACTGCAATTTGAACAAAAATTTGCGTACTCTACGACTTTCTCGCCCTATCTACTCACCAAGGCTACTCAACAGTGTGGAAGAGTGCTGATTCGGACACGGCCCATGACAGGTTGGGCAAGCGGAAAAGGCCTTTTTCTCTTAACACAAGATATAGAGCCACGTGCATGAAAGTGTGTTTCTGATAGGTTTCATCTCATCTTCGCACTAAACCAGTGCAAAACGCGACAAGGTGCATCCTGTGTTCCACAAATTCAAATCGAATTTGGGCCCTTTCATTAGTTAACCCTTTAATGGTCTACCCAACCGAGTGGTACAACTAGTCAATGGGTTTTATTTAATGGTGTGGCAGTTAGGTGGTTAACGCAGCAGCAGCATTTAATCAAGCACTTCTGTCCCCCTGCAGAATTAACTCATCACCGTCTGCGACTTGGGGAGACAGTAAATCTATTGTGTCTGGGAATTTCCACACGAACCCACGGAACTGGGTATCAACAGGACGGGAGGGTTTACATGTCATCAAGGAAGATTCAGGGATCAAAAGGAGGTGTCAAGTATTGTTCTACGAGCCATCTAATATCTGCTAGTAAAAATACAATTTGAGAATATCACCTTACTGCAAAATGGTTCAAGGCCAAACTCCTCAGTCTGTGTGGACATGTGTAGCCATGTGATAAAACAAAACATCCAATGTATATTAAACTTATGTAAACACACAAGGAATAGCTTATATTTTCTTCATTTTTCTTTTGTGTATATTTCACAATATATGTAATGGCGTATAAGTAGTGAACATAGGGGGGGTAGAACATAAGCCAGTTAATGGGGGGGGGGGGGGGGGTTGGCACAATGTGCCTAGCCAGTCGAGCATGTACGCCCCCAGGCTGGCATACCCAGGGCTCTCCGTAGTCTGGATTTCCGCAGTAGGAATACGACTCCCTGTCAATCAACTCACGCCCAGCCAATGGAAGTCAAAAGCTCCATCACAAGCGTCTTGTTCTAGAACAGGGGGGTATACTTCGAAGCAGGATTACTGAGTTAGCTGGATAACTGCACTGAGTAAAACCCGGAACCCTCCCAAAACTGAAACATGGACTGAAGCAAAAAGAGCTGTTCCGGGTTTTACTCAGTGCTGTTATCCAGCTAACTCAGTAACCCTGCTTCGTAGTATACCCCCCTGGGATGTCCAATCTTAATCCGAAAAGAGCTGATGTGGGTGCAGGTTTTTATTTTTTTATTTTGGCCCAGCACTGTCACAACCCGATTCAACTAATTAACTAGGATGTCTTCAATCAAGACATTGATGAGAAGAATCAGGAATGTTGGTGCTGGGCTAAAACAAAAAGCTGCACCAACATCAAGCTTTTTCGGATAAGACTGGACACCCCTGTTCTAGAATATCCCATAAATGCTCAAGTGGGTTCACATCTGGTGACTGAGAAAGCTATGTTGCATGGATTAAGTCGGTGTCACGCTGCTCGTGCTCTCTGGCAGGTAGGGCACTGTCATTCTCATATACTCGCTCTGCTCTCTGGCAGGTAGGGCACTGTCATTCTCATATACTCGCTCTACTCTCTGGCAGGTAGGGCACTGTCATTCTCATATACTCGCTCAACTCTCTGGCAGGTAGGGTACTGTCATTCTCATACACTCCCTCTGCTCTCTGGCAGGTAGGGCACGGTCATTCTCATACACTCTCTCTGCTCTCTGGCAGGTAGGGCACTGTCATTCTCATACACTCTCTGCTCTCTGGCAGGTAGGGCACTGTCATTCTCATACACTCTCTCTGCTCTCTGGCAGGTAGGGCACTGTCATTCTCATACACTCCCTCTGCTCTCTGGCAGGTAGGGCACTGTCATTCTCATACACTCTCTCTGCTCTCTGGTAGGTAGGGCACTGTCATTCTCATACACTCTGCTCTCTGGCAGGTAGGGCACTGTCATTCTCATACACTCTGCTCTCTGGCAGGTAGGGCACTGTCATTCTCATACACTCTGCTCTCTGGCAGGTAGGGCACTGTCATTCTCATACACTCTCTCTGCTCTCTGGCAGGTAGGGCACTGTCATTCTCATACACTCTCTCTGCTCTCTGGCAGGTAGGGCACTGTCATTCTCATACACTCCCTCTGCTCTCTGGCAGGTAGGGCACGGTCATTCTCATACACTCTCTGCTCTCTGGCAGGTAGGGCACTGTCATTCTCATACACTCGCTCTGCTCTCTGGCAGGTAGGGCACTGTCATTCTCATACACACTCTCTGCTCTCTGGCAGGTAGGGCACTGTCATTCTCATACACTCTCTCTGCTCTCTGGCAGGTAGGGCACTGTCATTCTCATATACTCCCTCTGCTCTCTGGCAGGTAGGGCACGGTCATTCTCATACACTCTCTGCTCTCTGGCAGGTAGGGCACTGTCATTCTCATACACTCTCTCTACTCTCTGGCAGGTAGGGCACTGTCATTCTCATACACTCGCTCTACTCTCTGGCAGGTAGGGCACTGTCATTCTCATACACTCTCTCTGCTCTCTGGCAGGTAGGGCACTGTCATTCTCATACACTCGCTCTGCTCTCTGGCAGGTAGGGCACTGTCATTCTCATACACTCTCTCTGCTCTCTGGCAGGTAGGGCACTGTCATTCTCACACACACTCTCTGCTCTCTGGCAGGTAGGGCACTGTCATTCTCACACACACTCTCTGCTCTCTGGCAGGTAGGGCACTGTCATTCTCATACACTCTGCTCTCTGGCAAGTAGGGCACTGTCATTCTCACACACTCTCTCTGCAGGGAAGAAAAGCTTTAGCATGGGCTGAAGAAGATCACCAACAGCGATAATGTAACAGTGACCTGCTTTCTAACGTATTTATGCACTCAAGCCCAACACCGCCACAAATGGGCCCAAATCCCTCCCTGTAGGAACACTACTGCATTTCCATGTTCTGTTCAGTACACATATCTCTCAGTACACACAATCTGAAATATTTGCATATCTAATACAGTCGCCCAAAATTATTCATATTTTTAAAAAACTATTTAAACATGTTTTCAAGCTATAGATATCTACATAGAAAAGTACTGAATATTTCATAATGTATATCTAATCCAAGTAGCATATAAGCATATGTCGTATATTAATTGAATAGAGAGCATTGAGCGAATTTGTGCATATTTCTGTAAAATCTGCATTTTGGATCGCATACATTGCCTTTGGCGACACCAAATTATTTAATATGTTTTTATGTTCAGCCACTTTTCAGCACAGATTTTGGATCACTTATCCTGGCAGTATTTCTCCAGTTCTTTAGGATTTTTATTTATTATTTTTTTAACTTGCGATTTGATTTCCTGAACTAGTAACTTCCTAGAACCACTCATTTCAACTGGACTTAGAGACGGTGATAGCCACTGCACAACATTGATTTTTCCTTCATTTCATTTAACAACTACATCTTCGGAGGATTGGATGTGTATTGTCCCAGAATGTCCATTCTCAGACAAGCTTCCGTTTGTCAGCAGAATCAATCAGTTTACTGGGCTTCAAAAAACGTCCTGGCACACTCCTTACCACCGTCCTTCAAATCTAACAAGCCCAACAAGGACCAGAAGGCATAAATAAACCCCAGTGTCAAACAGATCTACCTCCATATTTCACAGCAGGGAGGACATCCTTCAGATAGCTTCACCTCCATGGTGCCAAAATTCCTGCTGATGAGTACGGCCATAAAATACCTCAATATCCGATTTATTTGACCACAAAACATGGTCGCGAGATTAAATAAGCTTCCGTCTGGCCAATGCAAGCCATTTTTTTTTTTGTGCCAAGACTTCTGGGGAGACCTGCTCTTCGTAAGCCATGAACACAGGACCCACGCAACCAGTGTAATTTTATGGACTTTCCTTACCAAAGGAATGTGTCATACTATGAACTTCCCTGACCACAGGAAGGTGTCATGCTATGAACTTTCCCGGCAAAGCCAGAGTTTGGCCCTAGGTCTGAGTTTACCTCCTGAACCCGTTCCCTCACACAAGTTTTCTACCACTTCTCAGCATTGTACCGACTCTTGCCTTACATAAGAATTAAGAATAAAACTTAAGGTTACTGTAGATGAAAGAAACTGATACCTCGCAACTTGGCAAACATTTCAACATAGTCATATTTTAATCATATAAAAGTTTTATGAAGGTGAAATCTCAGAATTTTTGACCAATTCAATGTAAGATTCATAGAGTGACAAGCACACCCCATGATAAATCCCGTTTGATAACCGAGAATTGCTCACATTCCATTCTCTGGAAATTGACTGAACAACAACCACTTCTTGGAAACAAACTCTGCTGAAGCAACAAGCAAGAATGCGGCGTGCAACAAAAACAGACTACAGACAGCATGACGTGGTGTAAAATTTGGCATTCATGTATACTGTGTCATGTCTGCCTTTGGGTTTCTTTAAGCTCCTAAATGAATGCTAAACACGAAACTGGAAACTCATGGTTCAGGCCTAATATGATCATTAATAAATAAAAAAAATTCTACTACTACCATTTACGTATACATTATTATATGTCATTACAAATATTAATATTGTCTTGTTTTTGTTATTTGTCGTAGATATCTTTAGTATTATAATAGCAGTTTTGTCATTAACTAGGATTGTAGTTGTTGTGGTTACTCTCTCTTGACTAGTCAAGATAAACAGAATTGTGGCGATCAATACTAGAGGTCGACCAATGTTTCAGCCTACGTCTGAAAGACGTGCCTCTCTGCAAAAAAAGAATGATTGATCACGGGTTGAAGATGATCATCAACTACGATTAAGTAACACGGGTCTGCCGTCCAAGGTTACGAACGCACTCAAACCTCGCCCAACACCATTACATACCTGTACTCTTACATGCATCGGCCTTGAAAAATCCATATAGGTTTTTCCATATACACCTTGTGTACTGACATGATGCACAACGTGGCTGAGCAGTCCCTGCTACACAGCGGCCATCTTTGTTATCGTCCATGAAGGATGCCGAAGCATGTTCCTGGCCATTTCTCCTCGGTTATATACATATGCCTTAGAGACCCCCACCCCAATAAGAGTAACAAGATACACTGGACTCACAAACCATTACAGCCGATTCAACGGTGAATTTAAGTGTGGCAAAACATTCCTTACTGCAGGATGTTAAACGTACAACTGGGATTTCACCTCCAAATTGGTCGCATTTCTTAGTAGCCATCCATAATATGCATACGCAAGAGGTCAAGCACACAGGTCATGCGGAAATCAATTCCAAACCCGTGTCTTCCAGAAACATAAAATATGACCACGATGCAACTCTAAGATGTGTCCAGGGTATTAAATTAACACTCACCGCCAGCCAAATGCTGGTAAAGGTTTGATTGTGGCTAGTAAGATTTTCAACTAGCAGCCACTTTGGCAGGTAAACAACCAGGTAGTGTTATATTATAAAAGGTAATGTGGCTGGCAAAATGGTGACAATGGCTGACGATTTTTAGAATCCACAAGCCTCTCTGGCCAGTGGGTGAAAAGTTAATTTCATACACAGGATGTATGATAATACATAAAACGTGAGCCATGCCTGAGAGGAAAAGTATAAAAACAGAAGTAGGAAAGAGAGGAAAGTTTCAAAACAGCAAGTGACGCAACTATAAAGAGCGTTGGGCATCACGGTTAAGAGTGACTAACCTAAGCATGACTTGTAAGACGAGTTCCCCTCATATCGAACCATTTTACCATCACGATTTTCAAAATGGTATTATTCATTTGTAGCCTTCATTAATTCATATTCATTCTGAATTAAAGCCGTCATTGGAATATGGCAACCCAGGGTTTTAGCAGCCCAACGGGAACATCCAAATTTGTTGCAAAGGGCCCTTCCCAAGATGAACGGTGAAAGAGTTGTCTGAATTAGAGGCTTAACATTGAAACTTGTCGCATGCAAGTGTAGGCAAAAGCCATTCTTTGTCATCTCTGTACCTGACAGGTCTTCAAATTAGCTCTTGTTTAGCAATTAGCATTTGTAAGATAAACAGTAGTTTGCTAGATACTACAATTTTGGAGACACTATCTAAGCTTTGCATTCTGTTCCTAAAATTGTAGCGTCATCAACTTGAAATCGACCGCAGTGTATTGTCAGATTTGATCTTCACTGCCTGGTAAACAACAGCAGGAAGCGGCGGTCTCCCGACGGTGCACCACGGACCTCCTTGGCCTAAAGCGAAGGTCAAAGTGCTGTTCACAAACAGGCTGTGAATCGCACTCAACTTTATTTTATTTTTTTTATAATGAGGTTATACCCAAGTCATGAACAACAGCTGCAGCAATACACATTATCTTTTAGGAGGCAATGAATCTGTGATCGTACTAATCAAGGTTGAATTTAAGACAGCACATGCCACGTTTTGGGAATACTCATTTAAGTTTGCACTTCAATGTCCATGAGTTCCCATGCAATTTACTATGTCAGATTGTATACGCAATCTTAGAATTTACATTGTACATACCTTGCAAAGCCCCAACCCCCACTTGTATGTTAAAAGATTTAGTTTTAGAGATTTATAGCCTAACAGAATGAATGTCAGTGGATTTGACTTGATAGAATTATAAATAATTAACTCATATGCTCAACCTCTTCCATTTGCACCCAGATCAATGTCATTGCAGTTTAACATAATGAATCCACCAACAGTAGGCCAGTTCTGTCATACATTCGATTGGGGAAAATCAGTAAAAACTAACCCTGTTCATTCATATTTGGCAAAAGCAGTAAGAATACCCTACACTATTAAAAACTGAAAAGCATTACTCTTTTTTTTTTTCTTTGAAGCAGGCCGTGAAATACCTTCATTCACACGCAGATATTACAGTGCCACTTCAAAAAAGATCCGCTAATCGTAAACAACATTTAATATTAGCATTTAAGTGCAGTAGAAACACTTTACCTCAGTCGATTGAAGCTAAGATCTAGACGCCTTGCATGCCTTCCATATCTTTCTCCAAGGAATTCTGGGATGTCTTCACAGTCATGTCCAATGTATGAAATCTTGTTGCACAATAAAGAAATATAATTAACCAAAGAACAAAAGGCAAGTCACAGTAATTTTCAGCAGTGACACACAATGTAAAAAAGGTTGACGTACGATTATAGTCTCAGAATGGATTAAATAGATGTACCTGAACTCAAATTGTGCTTTCTCCCACTTTAACACAGTGAAACCAAGACATCCCCTTTAATAATTAATGCGCATTTCATTCAAGCGTCAAGAGTAACAGAGATCATTATCAGCATGAATGAAAGTGCACACGAGTACGAACATGCAAACACTTGTTTTGCACGTATGTGTACAAACCATTCAAAAACACACGTTTTAAAATCTCTCGCACTTGGGATGTGCGTAACTGGTGATGATAACTTCAAAAAATTTATTTCATAGTAAAGGGGGGGAAAACTACCAGGTAAGTTCGCATATGTCCTTTAATTGCTATAGCCTTGCTCTTCGTCCAGACAGGACAACTAGAATAGTATTGTCGCGCTTGGAATAAAGTTAATACTGTTTTTGAAAACTTTCAGGGAAGTCACGTGTCGTTACAAAAGAACACAAGCGCCGCGTACAACAATATTTAGCGTCATTACCTGATTACTTTTTCAGCAGTGTGACTGATAAACAATCACAGTAACGGTCCCGTAAACAGCGAACATGAAAGCGTGTGTTTGAAGTATTTCACACTTACTTGTGTTCCATTCATCACGACCATTGACTCGTTCGCTGCCATCTCTATGCGGTGGCTACGCGGGATGTTTTTGCGAGGTGAATATGTAAATAAAATTATCTCAAGTGCTCTTGTTTAAAAGAAGTGTCAGATCTGTATTTTATTTTTTTTTAAACGAGAATTTGGCTTCTCTTTGCTGCAGCTTAACGTTTCCAATTTACTTCTTCCGCATGCCCGAGTCAGCTGACCTGAGGCGGAAGCACGCGCCGCTCTGTGACAGTCCACTCTCTCTCATAATAAGTTGAAATATTCGAATAGAACAGCGTATAGCAGTGGTTCCCCAAACGCACCGTGTATGCTGGCTTTAGTTCCAAGCGATCTCTTGATCGTTAAGGTTGTGTTTAAGTTCTAATTTAACACAATGCAGACTTGGCATCCTGTTATTTGCTTTGTCTTTGAACTCTTCAATATCCTAAAATGGTTTAGTGTCAGTGACCAGGTGTCCGTTCTTTCGGCAACTGGGGCCATATTGATTTCACCTGAAGTGTCCTGGGACGTGCATTTTGACCATGCATTTGTTCTTCATATTGTGTAGACTATGGCTATTTCTGACATAATATGACCTTAACATGGCCAACTGGCGTTAATGGTGTCTAATTAAGAACAATAGGTAGTTTTTTTACAACAATAACGGTTGGAATGAAAACCAGCATAGGCTACGTGGCGGGTCCCCATAACCACGTTTGGGAACCACTGGTGTACAGTGGCCAAAGGTTTGGAAGTTTAACCCAATTTACAAGTGTCCGTGACCTGCCATCCCTTGTTTTTGGCTATTGATGAAAACAAAACGGGCTGCACGGTGGTGCAGTGGATAGCACTGTCGCACCACCGCAAGAAAGTACGTGTACGAATCCAGGGCAAGGGCCTTTCTGTGTTCTCCCCATGTCCGCACGGGTTTCCTCCAAGGGGCCAAGACTGGGATTTCGTTTTGAAGCCCACTTCCTGGTTGGCCTGGGAGCCGCCATTGTGCCGTTGCTCACTAGCGCCACTGCGGTTGGCTCCAGTATAGGTCTTTCCCCATGTAAGTGAACGGCAGCAATTTGGTCAAAATACTCAGTCAATAAATTTTTTACAAAATTTTTTTTTATTGCAATAGGTGCCTTTCCTTCATCTAATGCCTGTGCATGTGCTGATTTTTTAAAATATTGTGTCGTTTGGACAGGGTATTGACATTTGTTCAGGACCAATCAGGGGACAGATTGAGTCGGGTTACTGCCGGTCATTTCACTCACTTTGAGGGGCGGGAACCATAGACGGAACGGGCGGGACGTGGGGCGGGACGTGGGCGGAACCCATAGGCGGTACCTCAAGTGGCTAGCAATGGCCTTGACATTCTCAGCCATTCTCCTCCTTTTAATGTGTGAATTTGGCTAATATTAGACACATCGCAATCAGATCGCAATTCTTATTGTCACTAGTGTTGAATTCATTATGGCATGTTCTGCATGTTATATTCTGCTCTGTCTTCACAATCCTATTGTAACACTGCATACAACTGTACTAATCGAGCGTCTCAAAAGCATTCTCTCCAGTTTTTTCGGTGAGACATTTTTTATTACTTTATTTTTTACCGAGTAAGTAACGTTAGCCTTATTAGATAACAGCCTGCAGAAGTAGCCTACGCTACCTAGCATGACAAGCTAACGTATATTACGTAGACCGGTATGCTAGTGGAGTTAGCACCTTTATCTCCCAAAACCGTTTGGTTTGGCTACTTAACGTTAGCTAACGATGTAAAACCTACATTGCACTTCGTCCTATGCTCTCCACTGGCTAAGTGCATTTTATGTGGTGTGAATTTCGACATTGCTAACGTTACCGTGCATTAGTCAAACAAAAAGCAGTCTCCAGTTTTTTCGGTAATACAATTTTTATTACTTTATTTTTTACCAAGTAAGTAGCCTTATTAGATAACAGCCTGCAGAAGTAGCCTACGCTACCTACCGCGACCTAGCATGACAAGCTAACGCTTTTGTATAATACGTAGACCGGTATGCTAGTGCAGTTAGCAACTTTTATCTCCCAAAACCGTTTGGTTTGGCTACTTAACGTTAGCTAACGATGTAAAACCTGTCAAAAGTAACGTTAGTCAAATTTCAGTTGTGTAACGTTAACTTATATTCCATTAAACATCGACCTGGTGAGCCTTTGTGTCTATTTTTAGCTTTGTAATTTAACGTTAACGGTCTCATCGTGGACATGTAGCTACATTGCACTTCGTCCTATGCTCTCCACTGGCTAAGTGCATTTTATGTGGAGTGAAGTTCGACATTGCTAACGTTACCGTGCATTAGTCATGGTGTATTTTTCATTAGAGGTATTCATTTTAGGTTGAGCATTATTTATAACTTTTAAAGCATGTGGGAAACGTGTTCATGGAGATGGAAACCCGACATAACGTTAGCTGTCATTTAGCTATCATGTTTTTCGTGTCGCCACTTGCCACCACCATGGACTGTATAAAAATAGGGTAACGTTAGGCTAACGTTAACATTACAGTCTGATATTTTCCCACATAGGCTAACGTTAACATTATAGTCTGATATTTTCCCATGACCCTTGGATTATAGAATATTGTATGAGATTTCAGACAGAATTTGCTTTGAATTCTGGCAATTAACATCATCCAAATGTCTAATTTCAAACCATATTCCTCGGTGCCCGACTACTTTTATCTGTGATGGTAGTTTTATAATTCTGTAAGCTGCATCGCAACCGATCGCAGCCTATTATAACCATTTTATTCTTTGATAGATTTCCTTTAGCTAATGAAGACATGCTGCAGCAGTGGTTGGTCAACATGTATGTACATAATATTATATATACACACATAACCCCTGGATGACTGTTGCAAGTATCACTTAGAGCCCGCATAAACGGGGCATAAGTGTTTACTGTGGAAGTCCTCGCTTACAAAGACCCATGGATTACAATACCACTTACAGCCAGCATAAACATGTACAAATTTGATCTTTTATGTGGACCTTGTCATTTTTAATGTGTGTCTCGTCAGGGTTTGTCTTGTACTAAATGTGTGTCTTGTCTTGTGTTCCCACTCTCAGCCTGCACCTTGACGTGGTGAGTGGGCTTTAAACTGAGACAGGCTACTGAACTTTGTTGTCTCCTATGTCAAACCCCTAACTTCTTGTTACCTTTGAGTTTTTTGTCCCCTATTATGAAATGAAAACTGATCTTGTTCTATCCTTTCTCTATTTTACAGATGTAAATTTATTACCAGCTGTTCAAGTTACCAACATAATCAATACTAACACAGATCACTAATTCTGTGATGAAATGATATCTTGAGCTGCTAATTTGTAGAATCAGATGTGCCAAATTTGGGGGTTGAAACAGCACAAGGAATAGGGTTGGGGACCGCAGTCCTAGTCTGTGGGTGACCCTCTTATCAAATGTGCAGCATCCATATTACAAAGGAAAACGCCGCCATCCTGTGCGGGATGTATGGACCACAGACTCACCCTGTCAGCCACAAGGGACATCTGACCATCTTTTAAGGATACATAAAAGAATTGTACTGATTTCAAGTTGCTTTGTGAAAAAATAATGATCTTAATCACTCCTTTAACACATTTAAAGTCGCAGCACAAGCTGGTCCTCCTTAGTCTTTCAGTGAGATTACAGGATGTGTTACTTATTTACATCAGTGGCTATACCTACACTGTGTGCACGCTGGGGAAGGCCATCTTGAGCGGTAATGTATTGGTGCATTATGTACTCATTATTTAACTGAATGCAAGAGGGTATTAAATATTTTAAAGACAAAAGCAGACAAAAACCTCAAATTACATTTTTCCACATTTATATAAAGGGTCTGATTCTCATTACAGAGCAAGTACTTACAAAAATTAATTGCTGTACAACATGTATAATGTAGAGGGTAGTTAGGCTACCAGATGCCCTTATTTATGCTTCATTTTGAATGACATTTGATTAGTTTATATATTGTGTAATATTTGCTATTTCACCTACTGCATGATTCTGTTATGCAAATAATGAACACATGAAAACAAGTTGGATAATTAAAAAAAAAATTTATTGACAGCTACACCGGCTTAGGGAGCAGGAAGCAAGAAAGGCCATGGGGTGCCATGGCTGGAGAGGACAAGATGGGGGGGTGGGGGAGAGAAGATGCGGGACAGGGATGAGGAAGAGCAGGGGGAGTTGGGTGAACAATGGCATAGCTACAGATGTCATTAATTAAAATAAATCATAATACAAAATATAACATCACATAAAATTTGAAAAGCTGACCCATTTCATTAAAAAAAAACCTATTCCATTAAAAGCTAAATCCAGGATTGGAGAAACTCCTCCCGTAGATTCAGTCTTTAAGGGAATGGACCATACTATTTAAAAAAATAAAAAGTAGCTGTCACCAACTATCCAGACAGTTTTAGCTGTGTAAGAGGAATAAAATTAAATGCATCTCATTGCAATATACAATGATACATTCTGGATGCAAGCTATTAAAAACATCATCCACAATCTAGACATGATACTTTAATATTGTCAATATGCTGTTTGGTCCTATTGCATAAGGCGAGCTACGCTTGAAAAATTAGCAATGAAAGAGAAATACACTCAAGTATATTATGTAAATGACTAGTTTAAGGCACAGTGATTAAAAAAGAAAAATGGTTCACAATGAAAGGTGGGTACAGAAACTCACAGTTGAGGCTTCGGCTTTCCATCGTTGTGTCTGCAAAAGACATTAAAAATGCAAGGTTACAACCAGTCTGTGTAATGAGACCATGCACTAGGGTGGGAAACTTCTGAAATTTTCACGCATGCAAATAGATTCTTATTAAAATGCTTCGTAGATGACCACAGCTGACGTTATTTCATCTTCTTTCATTGTGATTTGCGTTAGCTAGGGTGATCATATAGCTATTGTATATTTTATCCACACAAAAAAAATTAGGACAGGTTCGGGCGGGCATTATTAACATAATAGGCTACTCTGCTGGGTTATTGGAACGAGCAAAACCTAACCAGACATTTTTTGGAATTTAGAAATCCCGCAAGGACCTATTTTTATACAGTCTATGGCCTGGACGGATTTTTTGGGTCGCAAGCTTGCTGACAGCTTGCTACCTATTTAGAGCAGCTCTTCGGGACATTTATAATAAAAGTAGTCTTGTACGTAAATGTGATTGATTGACCGTCAATATCGTTAATGGCAATCATAACGTTACCCTATGTTCGCCTTAGCCTGCCTAGGCCTAACGTAACCAATCTCACTGTCAAGCTGGTATGCTAGCTAATGGAATTAGTCTACCTCCGATCTGAGTTGGGTGGAATATTAATGTACTTTAAATTGTACTGTAAATTGAAGATAACTGAATAAACGTTATAACATAACACAATGATGTGACGAATTTCACACAGTCAATGCAAATAAATAACACAGTAAAACCGTGAAAATGAAATGATATAATAAACATTAGCTTAACTTACCGTGAATTCGCTTGCAATATAAAACCAGAGCTCCCGCTTCTAACTTCTCCCGCTTTCCAGAATCTCCGCCCCGAACTGTCAATCATACTGTGCCTGGACAGAGACCCTCCCATGAAGACCATATCCGGTTCACCCTGCTCCAAGCAAAGGTCAAGTCGGCTCCACTGAGCAGGCGCAGTTCGTCCAAACAGCCGGCGAAAAAGACTTCCGTGTTTCAATTTGGTTTTTCCGAGGCCATGGAAAGGCAATGGGTGACGTCACAGTGGCTTTGTCCATATTTTTATACAGTCTATGGTTTCCTCCCACCGTCAAAAGACATGCAGGTTAGGTTCCAGTGTGCGTGCATGGTGTGTGTGTGTCTGCGATGGATTGGCGACCTGACCAGCGTGTATTCCTGCTTCTCACCCAGTGCATGCTGGGAAAGGCTCGATGTGAACGTTTATGTGAAAACCTGTCAAGAGATTACCTCCAACCTAATAAACGTACTGCACTGCCCAAATAAGCTTTCCTCGTGAGTGAGGAATTATGGTTCGTGACCATTTTTGACTAAGAAATAATCAATGAGCTAATGAGCTTATATTTTAGATTCTGTAACGGAGCCAAGTGCAGTTCACAAGGATACCTATAGGCTGAACTCCATTCCCTGGACTCGCAGACTTGTGGACTCAAAGGCGCGTCCATGAGTGCTTAGGGCTGACCCGCTGTGAAAACAGCGTTTTTGGCAAGTGCTCTTATGCGGACTTTTTTGCACCCTCTATCCTCCATTTACTGCATCGATGCGGACTTACATGCCCCCGGAAATACGCCAATAAAGTCTGCAAATCCACAGTCCAGGAGTCCAGAGGGCTCAGTTTGGGATTGAGCCTTAATAAACAACGTGTATTATGAGGCTGGCTTAGGCTAAATTACCGTCATAGCTTGAACAATGTCATTTGGCGCAGGAGAAAATAAATTACTCAGAATATGATAAACTGTGTAAGTAATCGGTTATTTTACGTTCTCATCAGTTAATAGTCATTAACAAATGCAGTGGGAAATAACTGATAGCAATAACCTATGTGGCTGTATTGCTTGTGATTTCTGGGTCAGACACTTAAACATATAAATAAAAGACTGTCAATGGTCATTAATGTTATGTTGAAATGTTTATAATTTTATGGAAGTTATAGGCCCTACATAAAATGCATACAGGCAAGATTCCTGTGACTTGCTGTGAAGCCTATTAGCCCTTCCCTTCCTGAGTTTTTCATGAGCTAAACGTCACTTTGGATCCGCCCACACACGGAAGTCTCAGAAGAGGTTGAAGCGTCGCTCACGCGCAGCTCTAGGTCCACGGCCAGGCAAAGCTGTGGTTGTGTGTTACAGTATGCTCTACGAATGTATTTCTTCTGAGATTGTTAATTGTATATACCGCAACCACTGTGGAAATTAAAGGAATGTGCGCTTGGGTTATCTTTTCTTTCTTCTGTCTTTTCGGGTGGGAGTATAATTGCCTTTTATCCAAGGTAATGTAGCATAGTTTTATTACCTAGCCTACTGGTTTTGAAGAAGTAGGTTTTAAGCGTCGTATTTAATTGAGGGTAGGGCATTTGCAGGTCTAACATGTACATAAGACTATATTAAATCAATTCAAATATTTAAAACATTTTGTTTAAATTAGAAGCCAGTTGTCAATCGAAATAAGTTGTCAATCGACTGCATCCTTGCTAAAATAAGAACGATGTGTGTTGTGCTCAACGGTCTTTGATTTATAGTTATCGTGTTGTAGGAAAATAATGCGACTACTCAGAAAAATTGTGGATTGGAATTTACCTAAATAGCGACACGGTAATCTAGAAATTTGATAATTCTAGTACGTGTGTGGTCCATGGTAAATTTGGCATTGAAATACATTTCAAAATTGCTTCTTCAGTTCAGAAAGACCAATACGTAGGCTAGCCTACTTGTATTTTCCTTTTTTGATAATGAAAAACTAGATAAATCTATCAATGAATATGAACAGAAAATTAAACCTTTAAATCTGTATAGATTACTGTATGGTGCTGTGAATAATATGTCAAATTATAAGGATTTCACACCACCCTACAAAAGGTGCATTTTCCCACTGAATTTGGGTGAAAGAATGCATATGGTACTTCTGTGCCGTAAATTATTACATTTGCATACTGGGATTAACATGTCATTGCTGTGAAATATTGCCCGGCATTTAAAGCTTTCCATTTAGACTCGGTGAATTATACCCACAAAAAATGTGTTCCCATTTAAGGGTAATACAAAGTATTTGGTGTCCGGTGCAGAAGGCCATATATCACAGGGACAAAAAGAAGGGGGTGGTGGGGTTGCCTGACGTTGGAAATTTATGGTTGCCCTTCTCTGCCCCAATAACTCAAGTGCGGTGTCAGTCCCTCTGACAGCCATTACGGAAAACAGCAACCGTGGTGCCAATGACAAATCTTTTGCACCTAACCTATTAAACTTCTGATGAACAAAAACTTTAAATGCGTGGATAATATTTCGCTAAGTCTGATAGATCAACAATGAATTTGAATATATCTCAGGATTAATAGAAAATGTTTATTATTAGGCCTATTCCTTCCTCAGTTTCAAATGTGTAAGATAGCGTCTCATTTGGAGTCAAAGCACTTGAAACATGTATTCATACATACAAATTAGGCCTCTTTAAATGTGGACATGTAATGTGATTTCCATTTTCCAGCATGCTTGTAGTTATATGTATATACATCGGAGTTTTAGCTTTTAACACATACAAAATTGTAATTACATGTCAGTACTATTAACACATTCAGACCAAAATGCATAATTACTGGTACTGGAAAAATGGCTACTAATATAGACTAAAACAATAAGAGGGAAAGGCCAGTCAATGTGAACATTATTTTCAAGTTTCTCGGCCTATATCAACTCATAGGGCCGTGTGGGTACAACAAAGCATTATATCATAAATTAAGGCATAGCTATCTCAAGTTAATTATATCAGAAGATTAATATTTTATGAATCTTTCCGCCATTAATTTAGAGATGCGATAATTTAAAAATGATCTTGGTTTATTCACAATATGCTGACAAAGCCGTCACAGAAATATGGAAATAGAAGACGAATAACCTACAACTTGCAAACATAGGCTAAATAAATAAATAAACTTCCTTAATGTTTCTAAGCAAAGTTTTTTATTATTTATTTATCTCAGACGATGTCCATTCCAGGTGTTCTTGCTCTCCGTGGTGACCTGTCAAATGGATTACCGTAGAAGGAGATTAATGTCGGAGGCGGGCTGCAATAATAATCGTTTTGTTTGATGTGACAACTTTGATAGCCGTTGATTTACTTACAAACTGATAGACTTTTAATTGAGCGCCTCCATCCAGCCTTAGATGAAAGGAAAACCGCATTGAAAAACTGCCCGATTGCCCCGAAGCCTCAATACTGATTAGCCATCTCAACGGTGAATAGTTCAAGGCACTTTTAAACTTCTGTTCTCAAAGGTTTGGAAGACCTTTTTTTTTTTTTTTTTTTAAATTCTTTCCTGCCTGTTTTTTTCTATTTTATTTTAAATAAAAATTTACTTTGCATGCTAGCGAAGTAACTTTTGATTTTTGAAAATAAAATACATGACTCACTAATTAATTAAAAAATGAATTAATTAAAAGTTAATTCATTTTGCATTCACCTGTTATGGAACTCATGATGCCGAAGGGAAATAAATAATTGTAGAACAGCCGGAGGGTTTTTTTTTTCTCACTCTGCAGCGAATCTTGTGTCTTGTGCAGTAGCTTCAATAACTATGACATATCTTCTTCGACATCGGACATTCTGTTATGCAACTGTATTATCCCCGAAAATACCACAGAAAACGGTCAGCACTGGACCTCCCTTGAGTATTTACAGGCTTTTTTTTGTCTCGATTTTGATTTAGGCTACCTTAGGAAATTTGTATCGTCCCAGGGTTGACTGCACCCTACAGTGATTACACTTAATTTTAGCATTTTAGCAGAGACGATAAGCACGGTGAATCCTCAATCCCCCGGTCCTGTAGGGAAAACCACTGTTTTGGAACTTACATACAATTAACTCAAAATAAGCCAACGACCTCTTTTTTAATTGTCCTGCAGACAGTAATCATTTGGATGTAGTCATAAAATAAAATAAACCCTGAATGTGGCTTTAAAATTAAGTGGCTTTAGGCCGCCAAGGATCCTACGTTTGGTTAAAAATGTAACAAGGTTCATAATACTAGATTTCCTTTGTGCAGATGAGGAGGGAAAGACACGTATCATTTTCAACAACAAAAAAACTACACTAGGTCGGGAATTTTATTAGACCTCTCAACTCTTTACACAATCCACATATGTCAGACGTTATCTTCAAGTGACCTTTGGTTGCTGCTGAAAACTGTTAAGGCCACCAAGCCAGCGGGAAAACAAAAGCAACGGCTATGCACAATGAGGGGAGGGTAACAGACTAGCCTACGCAGTGTCTCTCTTCTCATCCAACACAGACAGCCGTATCTTCCAACACTGATTAAAAAGAAACAACTCGAGAGTGCCTTAAATGTCTCTTAATAGCCAACCCACGAATTTGAGACAGCAAGAAATCGCAGAAAGTCCCATTTAATATCTCTGGTTTATTTTGCTTCGATCCAACACTCCCGAAGTAGCCGAGGATATACGACGTTGGCAAAGCGGTGCTCCGATGGTGACGCCGAACTGTATGCAGTAGGCTACCATCAAGATTTAGTTGATCGTGGAACGTCCATTTATTTATTTGACGTGAATCCGACCTTATAATGTTTCATTTAAATATAGTTTGTCCTCTCAAACAGTGCTCCAGTCGTGTGTTGTTAGCTAGATAAACGGACTTTACACTGAGAACAATTTATTTCCACAAATCAAATATCCATTTTCAAAATGATTGTTTTTTTTTCTTCCCCTTCCTCCTTTCCCAGTCTCACAAAGCTTGTAATCAGCGACAAACCCAGTCAGACATAAATCAAGGGCGGATTGACAAGGACTGACAAATAACTGATTGATTGCGGTCGAGTTGAATTCACAGTTGACAGAGGGGCGGGGACAGAAATAGAAGGGAGGTGTATATTATACTAAAAACATGTGACATTAACAGCCTCTCTATCTCTGCATTGGTCCTCTCCTGTCAACGTTTGTCTGATTGGAGAATTTAAACCTTGCACACAAAAAAAGTTGATCTTGTGTTTGCGGTTCCTTAAAACTGTACTTTGACATCGATGACTCCAAGAGGCTGTAATGTAAAAAAAAAAAAAAGTTAAACATTAACTTAATTTCATATGATATAAAAAATATAGCGACAAGCCAATCCTATGTTCAGGTATCACTTAAAAAACATAGCTGTAAGGTAAAACACAAATTTTAGTTTTCTCAAATAGAAAATAATATAGTCTAAAACAACCTTGGTTTATCCAAAAATTGATTTGTGGGCTACATAGCTATAACATATCTCTGTACATTTTAAATGACACCAAAAACAACAGGCAAGTATGTCGTGATATTAATTGAGGCCATTCAAAATCATCAAGGAGTGAGAACGTGCGTAAGAACCAAAACATTAAATAAAATCTCCTCCCACAAACTGTCAAAATAGAAGCGTTTACAAAAAAGGGGAACGTCACATCCCCTTGACCCTCCAATCACCTCGGGGTCCCATTTGATTGGAAGGCGGCAAAGGCTTTAATCTCAGACTAATTCAGATGCTTTTGAAGTAGGAATTCCTGCCATATCTTGGGTTGGGAGGACTAGCACACGGACCTGCGGGAAGACACACAGCGAGTTGTTCCTATGGTGCAAGATACAGCTTCACGTCTGCGATAGCCTCGCACTCCACTACTGTCTCTGCCTCCGTTAAAAGGGATTACACACAAACCGTATGTCCGGGACTCGTTCAGTTATTGAATTTTGGAGAGAAGATATGTCTATCTAATTATTGATGAATCAGATGAATGCGTTTTCACCATTTTCCGTGAGCATTGGGTCATGATCACATCGCCCACGGTCTCTGCTCTACGAAATAGTAAAACATATAAAGCTTGGGAAAGAAGTGGTTCTCGGAATAACAGCGCCGCGAACATAAATAAACCTTTTCTACACTCCGTTCCACCCTCGGACCCACTACGGCAAGCTAACCGTCTTCCCATTAAGGTTTTGAAAATGCTTACGGCACGGACAGGACACATTTTGCACCCAGAATACCTACAGCCTTTGCCATCTACACCGATTAGTCCAATTGAGGTAAGGTGTGATATTATGTATACAAGAGTAATACTAGGTCCTAATATTTGTTTAGAGAATGTTTTTGGGGGAGAAAATGGAATGGGCTTATAATGCCAAAACATATAATTGGATTTCAGAATCGCTAAACCGACGCATTTTCATAATCGACTTTTTTCTTGCAGAATTTATCACGCCGTTCTTAATATGTTTAATTTTTATATACTGTGCCATAGGCTAGTGGCAGGCAAAGTTCATTTTTAAAGCATGGAATGTTGATCCAGTCTCCCATAAGGCAAACAAAACTATGCGCAATGCGTTAGTCTATATCGCAGAATTGGATTTCCGTAATTTACGCGCAAAAATCTAAATGTAGCCTATATGTAAATGTTTATTATATTACTTCTGTGGCCTGTTGCATTTGATTCAGTGTGAATAATACCAGTTTTTTATTTTTATTTTGCAGTTAGACGCCAAGAAAAGTCCTTTGGCTCTCTTGGCACAAACATGCTCTCAAATCGGCAAACCTGATCCTCCACCCGCTTCTAAGTTGTCCTCCGTAACCTCAAATGGATCTAATGACAAAGATTCCAAGTCCGTTCCGTTGAAACTAAGTGACATCGGAGTTGAAGACAAATCCAGCTTTAAACCTTATTCAAAATCGTCAGAGAAGAAGGATTCGCCTTCGGGGGCTTCTAGTGGAGAGAAAACTGGTTTCCGTGTGCCTAGCGCCACCTGCCAACCGTTCACTCCAAGGACAGGCAGCCCCAATTCCAGCACTTCGGCATCTCCGTTGCCGTCGGAGGGCAAATTGGGAGAACGCGAGGATAAGAAAGAGGCGGAAAGTAATAAAAACAGTATCGCGGACGTGTCTGGAACCACTAGTATCAGCCACAGCAGAATGAGCGTCAGTTGCGCTGGAATTAATGTGGATGTCAACCAACAACAGGAGACCACAACTGGATCAAAACCTATAACGTCAGACTCTACATCTGTGTCCTCAACTTCGTCGGTTCTCGGGTCAGGCCTTGTGGCCCCGGTTTCCCCTTACAAACCTGGTCAAACGGTGTTTCCTCTTCCACCTGCTGGCATGACCTATCCTGGCACCTTGGCAGGGGCGTATGCTGGTTATCCTCAACATTTCCTGCCTCACGGAGGCAGTCTGGTCAATGCACAACTTGCTAGTTCGCTGGGTTGCAGTAAAGCAGGATCAAGCCCCTTAGCTGGAGCCTCACCGCCATCGATAATGTCTGCAAGCCTTTGCAGAGACCCATACTGCCTGAGTTATCATTGCGCTAGCCACTTGGCTGGAGCGGCCGGTGCCTCCTGTACGCACGACTCGGCGGCGGCCGCGGCTGCCTCGGCTCTCAAGTCCGGATATCAACTAATGTACCCAACGCACCCGTTGCACGGTGTGCACTCCTCGCCGCCATCTTTTACCGGACACCCTTTGTACCCATACGGCTTCATGCTCCCCAACGACCCCTTACCACACATATGCAATTGGGTGTCGGCTAACGGGCCTTGCGACAAGCGATTTTCTTCCTCCGAAGAGCTCCTCAATCACCTGCGGACCCACACAGCTTTCTCTGGAACCGAGAAATTGTTATCTGGTTACCCTGGCTCTTCGTCCTTAGCCGCGGCGATGGCCTGCCACATGCACATGCCACCGACAGGACCCCCCGGGAGTCCCGGGACTTTGGCACTTCGGAGCCCACATCACGCTTTAGGACTAAGCAGCCGCTACCATCCTTATTCAAAGAGCCCCTTGCCAACCCCTGGCGCACCAGTTCCCGTTCCTGCTGCCACAGGGCCGTATTACTCCCCGTACGCACTGTACGGGCAAAGACTTACCACAGCCTCGGCGCTTGGATACCAGTAAAAAGAAACAGACCGACGTTCACAGATTTGTAAGGGATGAAAAGATAAATATAGACTTTTACATTAACTGTCCGCTTAAGGACTGGATCCGTGGACTTGCTGTATTTATTTATGTTAGCTTCAAGCGAGGAAAACAGATATTAAATAAAGGAAAAATTCAAAGTGCATTAAACGGAACTCTGTCGGTAAAGTCAAAACCCACGTTAGATACTAATGAAAATGGAGGGAGTTCCTTTCGTTGTTTATTTGAAATTGCTATGATTGTATGGTTCGTTCTTATTTAATGTCTCATTGAAAAGAAAATAATTTACATGCATGTTTGTTACTAAAATCCCAACTTGTCCATATAATTTTAAATTGCAATTATTTTTAAGGTGTATACCATGGAAAGAGAATTGGTATTTTTTGTATGTATTCTGGAAAATAAGAAACAATTCTGTTCCAAAACTCCGTGTTCATAATTTTGTATGACCCCGCATAATATACAGAGCTAGTGGTGAAACTGTCCGCAAAATTCATTTTAGATAATATTATATCGGACATGGGTGTTTCGTTTGCTATTGCTATGCAGACTGGGGATCTAGAACCAAGGTATAAAAAAGAAGCAGCAGTCAGCCTACGCGTGTTCATATACTTGAATTGAATAACGTATATTTCTTTCCAGCTTAAGTGAATGTATAAAATGGATAAGGAATGTCGTCTGGTTCAACTTGAATTGATTTCAGAGGATATCCAACCAATAATGTACACGGAATTTAAACAATATTTCCCCATCTTGCTTAATCAACATCTCAACGAACTGTCCTCAAAAGATAACCTAAAACTTCATCATTGTTACTGTGAAGATTGCTCTTTGATACAGTTAAACGGCTATGGATTCGCAGTGATGCATTTTTTGGACAGTAGGCTACTTCTATTCATGGCGTAACTTAAAGCAAGAAAATGCAATCTGTTAAGGAATCCACAAGTACTCATCTTGATCACCACATACGTTTCGTTGCCTTTTATCTATTTATATTTTCTAAATGGAATGGAATCTTATAAATGGAATATAAAATATTAAGGATGGCGAAATGCAGCGCGTGGAAATGCCGTATAGGCTATCTATTGTTATAACGACTACACATATTTGGCATATCGACTAGCCTACCTTTGAGAACAGGAGCTCACTAAGTTGTCATTTTGGAACATGAGAATTGCTGAATATGTATTCAGCTGCGTGGAGTCTTCATGCATTACATATACATCCCCTTTTCTCAAAATAAAAAAGAGTAAGTTTCACTGGGAAAGTTGTTATATAGGCTATTTTCCATTTTCGTTATTTGTCGAGTAAACACGACCGTTTAGGCCACTTACATTAAGGTAGCCAATGCAAAATGCCTTGATGTAAAGATTATGCAAAGGAAATTGACGTAGGCCTACCAAATTAAAATTAATAGCAATAAAACTAACGAGGCTATTGTTAAAATACAGCAATTATATTTTATTGTAGCCTTTGAAATACATTGAATAATATATTAGAAGTGCCAAGAAACTGCCCAAACGTAAAAACAAATAAAAATAAAATAAGTAAATTATCCTTAGCGTTTTATCTGGAAACAGCAATTTGTGTTTGTGTTATTATAGTAGACTAAAGATGCATCTAAATGAATGTATTATTACTGTAATTCTATTTACATATAATTAATTAAATTTCTATTTATTTTACTTGAAGCATATATTCCAAAATTTGGGGTATTAACGGTGAATTAAAATTTGACGTTGAAGCAGGCCTCTCTAAGGTAAAATAATGTAGGCTACGACTAAATCTGGTAATTGTAGAGCCGTTTTGTGTTCTAATGAAGTGTGTTGCCTAAATTATTGTTTCTAGTCATATCGATTTAACTCGATCACAGTATTGCCAATTAAGTTTGGTGTGTAGAACGTAGGCTATTGACGCATTAAGTTAACAGTGAAATAGGCCTATACATGCGTCATCATTCATCCAGAGAGAAAAAAACACTGACGGAAGTCTGACTGGAAGGGAAGCTTTGACAGCTATGCAAAAAAAGACATCTTTTCGTAATGGTTGTAAAGTGAGTAGCATACTTCTCACTCTGAACGCTTTTTAAAAGCCATGGTGCATTTTCTCATCTCCCGAAGAACTAAAGCCTGACAGCGCTGTCATCCGTCTTCAACGTAACGTCACGAAAAGGAATAATGTTAACGATCTGCATAAAGACCCCTTGGAAAATGCTCCACATGTCAAAACTGGATAGTGGCACAATGGCGCAGGTCCAATTTTCACTAAAATAGCTGCTTTTCACCCAAAGACGAATTTTTACTTGGCTATTAATCTCTTTTTACTCTACTGAAGGACATGCCTACATTTTTTTTGGGGGGGGGGGGGGGTATATGGGGTGTGGGAATGGTATAATTTGCGCATCTGTACAAATGGTAAAATACATCCAGCGTTGAACCAGGTCACGTTGGCACTGTGTTTAATTAATGCAGGTCAAATAAAATAAATATTAATAATGGGTTATCAAATTAATTATCAAATATTTTACCCACACCAAAAATAAAACATAAAACACATTTTACAAAGAATATTCACAGTTTCCCCCTCGTCAAAAATATTTTGTGCAGTTTAGTGATTGGATAGTTTAAACATTATGACCATGGTGATCTTTATCAATGGTAGCTTTGTTACCTTGGTAACACTCAACACATGAAAAACAACATTCCAGACAGCCTTCATCGGCATTGATATGCAACATAGCCTGCCAAATAACCTTCGCTTAACCTATGGGTAAGGTTTTGGGTGATTAATGTTACACTTTAATCATGTAATATGGAAGTTTTTGAATTTGAATATTACAACATACCAGTAGATGAAAACTGCAGCCATTGTGAATTCGCCATAGTGCTTTCACCCCTTTCTTGCCATTATTTAATTAGAAAACCATACACACATAATTGTGTGTAGGCCTATAGGCTATAGCTTTTTTGTATTTACATAAACACATGTTTAAAAACGCAAGTTGCCCTGTTAATTTTGCGATAACTCGATTATGAGGCCTATTTGTTATCAATATAACTCATGAGCAACGTTAGTATTTAATTTTTATATTATTTACAATTACAAACTGTGATTAGTGACTGTATCGATACTGTGTAGGCTACAATGCACCCGATGGTTTCAAATTATATTTTTGAAATTTCCAATGTTTAAAATTGTTTTGATAAATTCTTACCACTTCCAAAGTCTCACACATAAAAACAGTGTTTGTACATGTCGCACTTCGAGCTTTTAATGTGTTCTCCAAAAAAGATAAAAATGTTGCTCTTGCTGAAGTCCCCGCAAGTTTCAAATTGGTGTGATGACGGTGAAAGAGAACAGCGTTTCCAATTTTACCCATATCTTCCCCCATCGGGGCAGCTGTATGGACCTGGAGAGAGCAATTCATCATGGGGCCACGCCCCCTTGAGCTGTCATAGGAGCACATGTGCGCATAAATTACTTCTCTCTTCCCCCGACTCCCAGTGTGGATAGAGAATACAAAGAGACACATAAAGAAATAAATATCACATAGGCCTGCTTTTATTACGGACGGTCTCATCAAATCAGCAAAACAGGATGTTAAAACACGAATGACTAATATAGAGCAAGAATACATAGACGAACGTAAACGTTGCTAATACTCTACTTCAGCATAAAATAAAGTGCGTGAGGGAGATGAGGTAAACGTACCACATTCACTGAAGTTTCACATTCATTACGCGGCTCTGTGGGTATTGTCAGCTGAACTGAACCAGTTTGCCGGTGCGGATGAAACAAAAGCGAGGTCGAAGTTTGAAAGGTGAAGCGAGGGTCAGTGTGTAAAGACTCTTGGATTACAGTGTTAACGGGACCGGCTCATGGAGAGCTCTTTCATAGAAAGACACTAAGCTACCTTTAATATTTAATGAGGGAAGTGTTTGTTCAATTGTGCATTTCTGTCGAAATAATAAGAGAAAGAACACTTTTGCCAAGAGTTGCTCAGTCAGACGTCGTGAAGTGCTATTATTGAAATCGGTGTGAACCCATTACAGCCTGTTTGTTCAGTGCAACGTCTGACTCCTGATTCCGGATATAACCGCTAAAATTTGTAGTAACACTGAATAGCAGTAGTTTTTCATTAATTTCCATAAACATTTTTTTAAATAGTATTAGCATGTGAGAACTTGTATTGTTATGTAGACAATAACCAAATAAATATTTGCATATGCAATATCAGTTAAGCAAAAAACACTTTACAGTCATAATGAGGCCCATCATCTATACCGTCATCCCTCCATGGTTTTTTTCCCCTATGATTCTAATCAAATATGCTCACAGGGACACAAAACATAGAACTATAACATGGATTTACATTTTTAAACTATACAACACTATCTTCATAACACACGACACACACACACACACACACACACACACACACACATATATATATATATCACAATATAGTTGGTTATATTTGAAAGTTTCATTCTGCAGTTACACATTTATTTGTTAATTGCTATCAATTGACAACATTTGGAAGTTATGTGAGCATCATATATATTAGTCATTTGACATTGAAGATTTGACAACCATAACATACATTTACAAATTATTGTTTATGTTTTGGGAATAATGTTCTATGTATGAGTGAATTGTGCCCTATATTTGGGAATTTGTTAAAAATTTGAGTCACAGGAGTCGCGGTAGTACAGCGGTAAAAGCGCCGACTTTCAGTCGGTGCGGCTGTGTTCTGAGGATCGGGGTTCGCGCCCCGCTCCTGCCAGATCCGAGCATGGCCCGCGCCCCGTGGAAGCAGCAATTGGCGGCTGCTTCCGGGTGGGGGGAGGGGCTCGGAGAGAATCGCTGCGCATAGAACGGCCCTGGGCGAGTTGGAACTACGGTCAGGAACCTTGGAGGAGTCGCGCCCTGAAGAGGGCGTGGTGATCTCCGTCCTACTGCCGGCTGACAGGGTTGTGCAGCGGTGATTCTCTAGCGGTTGCTACAGGGGGAATTGAATTAGAATAGGGGTTCAATTGGCTACTAAATTGGGAAAAAAAATCTGAAATAAATAAAATAAATAAATTTGAGTCACATTCAATGTGTGTACATCATTTTTAGCAGTAATCTAATCCATGCTACACTGTGACCAAAGTGGGTGAGGGTTAGTGCAACGGTTAAGCTACAATCAAATGTCGCTCTCAGAAAAGTGAACGTGAATATACGTAACCTGCACAACTGCCTCGTGTGCCAAGCTTCCACATTCTCCTCCACTGTAAGTGTGGTGAAAGGCCATAAACTCACCAACCTTTTCTTTTGTAAACAATCACATCGAGTCAGTGAGGGCGGGTCAAAGGTGAGGGCAGGGGTCAAAGGTCAAGGCGGGGATTCAAACCGGGAAAACACTTCTCTTAACCTCCCTCTGATCAGACCGAGGTCCAAGCTGCCACATCCTTGTTGGCATGTCTGTCACTGCTGCAGTAAGTGCCATTACAAGGCTGAAAGGCATGACTGCATGCTGTAGATATCTGGAGATCTGACCAGCTGGGTTCTGAGACCGCCATACACGCGTGTACGTGAGCAAAAGCAAAGCTTCACTGCTTCAGCCAGAGGGGGAAAAAATTAACATTGATTGGCAGTTTTTTTTTTTTTTAAACATATTCCCTTAGTGACATCACAGCAAATTGGCATCATGGGCTTAAAAATCTCATCCATTGGGATCGCTGTGCATCATGGGAAAGCAAACGCCACTATAACAGAAATACGCTTCTGATGATACTTTTTATAGCGGCCTTGTCAGAGAACATATTCCTTGCGTCTTTTCTTTTTTCTTTCTTTCTCCATAACAACAAGAAATGGATGAAACATATTTCTGGAAGAAAGGCCGGCACTTCAGTCAGAGAAAGTGAAGTACGTACAGACTTCATTTGTTACATCGACTGTAAACACACAGAACTTTATACTGGTTTATACTAGTTGTTTTTTTTCACGAAGACGTTTCTTGTTGTTGGTTTCCATCCATTTTTTCCCCGTACCTTGATGAAATAAGTACACTCTCCAATCACGTCACTGGCAATCATGGAATGTCTGTTCGTCTTCCGTGAATAAGTACGGACTCTGAACTTCAATTAAATTAAAATCTCAGGCAGGTTTGATGAATGCTGGCCATGGATAAAAGAGAAGAGAAGACACAATTCAGGGTGTGGCCAGGCCTTATATCGACTACAGGGTTATACTTAGGGCTTTCGTCTGTTGATCCTTGAACTGAGAGCACATCTGTGTTTACAGCAGGTTTATTCTGGGACGCCTCCGCAGAGCCTGGACAGCTTTGGCTGAAGAAGTATCTGGGAGTTTAACCCTTTAAACAGGAAGTGGGAGGGCTTTTCCAACCATGGGAAGAAGCCAGTTGTTGGCCCGTTGGTGCAGTCCTCTGATCATGCAGATGCTGAAAATCATATTCACACACTCATATTTCTCCTTGCCGTGTTTTTATTAATGACCAACGTTTCGACAAAAGACGCCTTTGCCAATTAGTAAGCAAAGCCCTTTCCCCCTGACGAAGGCGTCTTTTGCCAAAAACGATGGTCATTAAAAAAACACAGCGAGGATAAATTTCAGCGTGAGAATCTGGCTGTTTGACCTTTGACCTTTGGTCGGGTGTGCGCCATTTTGTGTTCACGCCTGCAGATACTGAACAACAGTAAAGGGTTCTTTCTGGCGGTTCTGTAATGTGGTGGACTGCATTTTCTTGGGCATGGCTTTGCACTCGTACCCTTAGGAGACGAGGTCAAGCATTGCATTTCTACTCCCTTGAAGAGGGGGGGTGGGGGGGGATGGGTGACAGCGACCCCGCCCACAGATCACGAGTAGTCGCCCTGCGGTTTACGGAGCCTGGGGGCGCTCGAGTCACCGGCGTGGTCGCGGCATTCTCACATCGCCGGATCTGCACCCAATCGAAGGAGATTTACGGGAGAGTCCGGAAATAGCTCGTTCCGTTAACAATCGTGAGTTGACTGACATTCCCGTGGAAGAGTTATGTCACATTCCTCCCGCGGAATTCCAGATGCTTTCACATTCCGTGCCACGGACCCGTACGGGATGTCCCGGGCCACACGTCACCGGCTCCCCATTAGGCCGCTTTATGTTACTGTTCCCATTCTTTAGCTCGCTACGGGACCTGCAGAGTGCCAAAAATGTTACCTGCACTCAAACTGTCAATGTGGAGGCTATTAGGCTCAGCCTGAAGTTGTGGGGAGTACCTCCTTATTAAGCCACTCAGGAAGCCCCGTATTTTCCCATATATAATGATCTCTGCTACGGATTACTGGGAAAAGTTCTGTGGCATTTGCTTCGAAACTGACAACGATAGGTTTATTTTGATCTATTGTATCACAAAGCAATTATGGTAATTACAAGTATAGCTAGCCCACTAGGGTCTAGCACTGAGAGTAGGGGAGACTTGGAAGGTATTTCTTAAGTAAAATTTAAGTAGATGGTCATGCTCATTATTCAGAAACAACTCCCATACTGCTTCACATTATTTGTGCGCTGATCTATTGTATTTGCCTGTTATATTATTCTTCCACTATTTTTCATTTGATGCTATTTTGTGCTGGTTACATTAATGGTGCATTAATGAACATTTATGGCCCACATTAATACACAACAAAGGGCATCACTTATGGAAAAAACAATTCTTTGGAAATACACAACATCACAGTACTAATTCATCGAATACTAATTAAATTAGGGGAAAATGCAATCACTTGTCTGTCTCTTTGTCTGTCTATCGGTTCCTCTCTCTCTCTCTCTCTTTCCTCCCTCCTTTTTTATGTGACAGTTTCTAAAATGGCGCTTAAGCATTGTGCCAAAGTGGCTGCGTAGAAAAAAGAGATTCACACTGAAGGCCTGATGGTTTGGACAAGCAGACACAGCAGTGTCCGACTGAGTCTGGCTCGAATGAGCAGACATTTTGGAATGAAAACAGATTGTGTTGGCAGTAGTGGTTACTATGAATGGGGAAGGACCAGTGGCTGGTACGGTGTTTGGGTAACCTGTTGCAAGTCACGTTGTAAGACAGCGACCCTTCACAGTGGATATCTGATTGATAGAGTTGATTTCAAATGCCAGATAATTTTCTGAGCTGTGTCTGTGAGGAGGGAGGAGCCAATGACTGTTAAGGTAGGGAGAGGGAGGGGCCAGTGGCTGTCAAGACAAGTAGAGGGAGGGGCCCATGGCTGTCAAGACAAGCAGAGGGAGGGGCCAGTGGCTGTCAAGACAAGTAGAGGGAGGGGCCAGTGGCTGTCAAGACAAGCAGAGGGAGGGGCCCATGGCTGTCAAGACAAGCAGCCATTGGACCCTCCTGTCAAGACAAGCAGAGGGAGGGGCCAATGGATGTCAAGACAACCAGTGGGAGGGACCAATGACTGTCAAGGCAGGCTGTGCCCTGCCCACTCAGTATTTGCAAGTTAACAGTGGCCAGCAGAAAATTATGGCACACTGACCAGACCTTGAAATCAATTTCCTATCTATTGCTCTAGATAAACGTTTGAAATTAAAATCTACTGTACATTAAGACTGTTGGCCTGTGCTATCATGGAAACACACAATTGGATGTTTTTTCTAGCATTGTTCTGTCATGTAAAACACATATTTTGTTATGGATTATCCATAACAAATTGTGTCAAAAAATGACAAATAAAACCTTCATAAAGACAATAGAATTTTAGTTTCTTAACATCCTATGAACAAAAATGGATGAAGCCTATTTTGCTGTGTAATCCCACAGTTGAGCTGCTATGGTTACTGTGCTACCTTCAAAGTGCCTGTGCACACATGTGTATGTGTATGTATTACGCACACGCATAAAAAGGCAACTTGGCGAGTTTTCAGCCTTTTACTTGAAATTTACAGGTCCTTTAATGCTTCCTAAATGCACAGCATTTTACTGTAACTCTAAGATATAACACAATACTGAATTTTCTTTAAACAGTAAAAAGGTTTACAATAAATAACTGACAGCAGGTTGGCAGCTAATTACTGCAGATCTAGGTTTATTTTTTTTTTACAGCAGAGTGCTATAATCCTGTAATACAGTAGTTAAAAATAGTAGGTAAAAAATTTGCTGCGAATTTACATAAATGCTTTACAGTGTACATGTGCCACTGCAAAGCTACAATGCTAACATGATGCAAAGATAACAGGAAGTGGTTTTGTACCTGGCCAGGACGAATCAGGTTGTGACACACAGCAGACCACGTCTTTAACAACACGTAAGTGCTTCTGCTATTATCGGTTAGTATTTGAGATAACTGGTCCGAGAGAGTAAATCTATGGCATATGCGACAGCTGTTCCAAATTTCAAAGATGGAAAAAAATCTAATAGTATTATTTCATTTTAATGTGACTGCAGCGTCTAACAGAAATAGAACAAAGGCAATTTGATTTATTATGGAAAATTAGATTATCTAGACACGCAGAGAAGCTGGTCCAACTACTTTTTGACGAATAGGTTAAGGAACAGATATCCCAGGATCTTTCGCGGTTTAATGGAAACGTTTGTAGTTTTCCATCTTTGTGCTTAGGGCCGCAATAAGAGCAAATCTAAAAAAATAAACGGCAAACGGCACTAAGGATCATAAAACCGAATTCTAAAATATTTGTTTTCAATTTAAGTTGTTATTCGCTTAAGCCCACTTATGCAGAGTAACTTATGCAGCTTTGCATTTTTAAACATACTGCAGATGGATATTTACTGGAGAAATTCACTTACTTGAGGGTTCGACCACAGTTTCACACCGGGGAAATGAACCAGCAAATTCTAAGTAACACGCCCAGTTATTTAACCCTGTAACCATGGCAGGACACTTCAGTCCAAACGGCACAGTTTAGCAATTTAGCAAAACTTTGAATGATTCAGCCCGTTTCCCATGAAGCCTCCTGTTTTCAAAGCTCCACAGCAGGACAGCGACCACACCATAGATATAGAACCATAGATGTGACATATTACGTGATGTAATAGTAATTTTGTATTCTCAAATGGAACAATTTGGCAGCCATCTTACCTGGGTACAGTTCCTAGCCAGCTATAATAGGAGCCTATGGCAAAAGTGCCACGTACTGTCTTTCTTTTTAACGCACTGTGATGTCATAATCGGGCCTCAGAAGCCAGATAGCTGATGATTGGCTCATAGATATAGAACCATGGTTGATGGCCACCATCTTACCTGGGTACGGTCACAAAAATTGTGCCACTAAACTATGATGTATGGTTCTATATCTATGGACCACATAGCATCCCACTACAACAGTCTTTTCTAGAGGTGGATGAAATAAGCGTGTAGCTAGAAGGTTTAGGGGTCAAATCCCAGGTAGGAACCTTGCTGTTGGACCCTTGAGCAGGCTGCTTATTTGAATGTCTTCAGATATTGCCCCGCTGCACAGTAAAATGTTCCATGTTAAATCAACTCTTACAGTGTAGAGTATTCCTGGGGGCAATTGTAACAGGGGGTCTTTTTGTTTTTGTTACAATTGCCCCCAACCCTGAACACATGAAACTAGCTAGCTTGCTGGATAGAATCTCAGCTCTAGCTTGTTTCAGATTGGTGCAATTTTATGGTGTTGCAATTGCCCCCTGTTACAATTGCCCCCATAATGCTCTACATATGGTCCTTATTGGACTCTGGTATGTATTCTGTTAGAGTTGAATTAACATTGGACATTTTACTGTGTGTACAAACAAATGGATAAAATATTACTTGCCTATTTCTCCCAGGAAAGACCGCCCACTATCTCAAAGTTACTGAATTAAAAAACAAAATTCTTTACCAAATCATTATTATTTAAAAAAATAAAATAAAATTATCAAAGCGACTCAAAGGCTGCTGTTATATAGATCATTATTTGAATGCGGTTTACATTTCTCCTTAGAATATGGAGCCTGGACTTTCCCCTGGGTGTTTCAAACATGCTGGTTTGGCTTCAACGGCTCGTGTGATGTCATGCACGGCCTACATAAAAAAAAAAAAAAGTGGCCACGGTAGAATGCATAGCAGCAGCCTTAAACAATGATTTATTGTGACACGGCGTATGAAACGTCCACAGCTTTTGTGATCGCGGTAATGAAGCTGCAAGCCAAATAGCACGAAACGAAGCAAGGCCTTACAATTTAATCAGCTCGTAAACAGATCAGCCGCATCAGGCAAGACGACATTATTATCCATCCGAAGTAAATCATGCTAATCTCGGGAGATAAAATCAACATCATTAATGGTCACATGTCATATTCATCAACACTAAAGCATCCCTTTTGACAGATTAATCCGAACCGCGTCTCCCAAGATGCATGTAAATGGCTCTCGCAGCAAACAATTCACCCCCTGTAACAAGGCAGCTCCAAACCCCGCTCGGCTTTTATGTCTAATTTTCCGCATTGATTTACAAATTTTAAGTGCTCATCAGGTTGATATATGGAAGGGGGAAATGGCACTTGCAATACTATGTCACTCAAAATTTGTCATCTTATGCCACCTTCTTGTGCCTTGAAAGCCTAATTTAGTTCATTTAAGATAGCTGTCTACACCGTGATATGTCTCCATTTGGTTCATTTACACTTTTTGGTTTTTGACAAAGAATATATTATGGAAATGCGCACGTCCCCGGAAATCCTTAATGCTGAGACACTGAGCTAAATATTCACGACAAGTCACTGCGTGTCACTGACTGTTAATAGCTCAATAAATGTAAAAATGAGATTTCAAAAAGAGTTTATTCGTACATATAAAATTATTTATCAGTGTCTTGAGGGCATATTTTCTTTTACAACAAACTATAAAAACTGATTGTTTTGTTAGGGCTAGACAATCTGTGTGAAGAGGCTTGCTTCCCGTCCGATCTGGCTCTTCTTATGAAGACACTTGGAAGATTCCACACGAACAGATTTCTGTAATTATATATTTTTTTCCAGAGCATCACCCTGATATCTGTATACAGACTGTTTATATCAGGGAAGCCTAGCACAAGAAGGCATTTAAGGTCTCAGGCATTCTTAATAACATTGAGGGGAAAATAGGTGATAATAAATGAATAAACAAGCTATAAAATGATATTTTTTTTAATAAACAGCAGCCTATATGAATAGGTATGAATTGGGGGCTATGCTACACTAACTGCTCCAGGCTGGAATGTACATCAGGTTCTTCTCTATGTGTAACAATGAAGCCACTTCCATATGTTACTAATGGCATTAATTCTTGCACACTTCACAGTCTGTCTTTGCGATATTGCAGTAATCCTGCTGTTTCGTATTCGAGGGGACCTGCGAATACCCTTCTGGGCAGCATGCACAGTACGGTACAGTGTAATGTACCTTCTCATAATTTGAGCAAGATTAAAAAAAATATCATTCCACACCGCCGTGAAAAAACGATTAAACCCCCCCCCCCCCCCCCCCCCCCCCCCCCCCCCCCCCCCCCCCCTGTACATTAAGGTGTGTTCAAACAGCTGACCTTAATTTGTGGGCTGCTTGAGTTGGACCACCAGGTCAGAGAATACTACAGACAGGCACTCATACATAAACCTTAGCAATCAAAGACATTCCTCTTTTAATTTTTAGGAATTAATATGGTGCTCACTTCTCTATATGGGTGCATCATTTCCCCATTTTAAATGATATACAGTAGACTCTAGTCCTGTAAAGCCAATGTCCATGGCCCTTGAGTAGCGCCCTCCGGTGTACAGGTAGGGAACTGTTATTCCTTGGTTGTTTGAAACTAAAATCATAATTTATTTTCCAATATTACGCTTCATCATATCATCACTTAGGGCCAGGCTAAAGAGTTTTCTGCACACTGGCTATAATGATTTACCCCCACAAACCCCACGCGCCATCCTACCCCACTCTACCCCTGTCCCAGGGTGTTAAAATTAGACGTATGATTTCGGAACACACACAGACAGTAATAAATGTAATTATGACCTTCATGCTTCATAGTGGAACCACTTGATGGGGGGACGCACATTTTTTATATCATTCACAGCTTCTGATGCGTTTCAGGAACAGCCGCTCATTTCTCAATGCCGTGCAACATGAGCAATTGTGCGCAGCGTGAGGCTAGCTTGTGCGTAGCGTTAGATTAATGACGGGAGGCCTGTGGCAGACAGTGGCCCGGTTAGCCTACAGCAGGACGTACGCAGAGACAAACTCTCTACACTCAACAAATGATGAATAGCTTCAGCAGTAATGTAAATGATGTAAATATGCATCGACGCCATAAAACCTGGCTCACGCTTAACATTTAAAATACATTCAGCCGCACGATGCGCAGTGCATCTTACCCACGGTGCATCAGGAAACTCGAAGCAACATTTCACACGCATACAGCCGGTGCACATTAGCTTTTTATTAATGGGAATAATGTTCTGCTCCTTTACATGTGTTTCTAAGTCACCGGGTGTCATATGATGATCATATCTGGCTCAAAGCCCTGTCTCTTTTCACAATTCCCATAGGGGTAGAAGTAACCCAGGAGGTTACCTAGGTTACAATATCAGGTTAATTAACCCTTATGGAAAAAGAATATACTGCAGTATATTGTAAATATATCAAAAATTATCGTCACAATATATTTAAAATATACTGCAGTATATTACATTTCCATATGGGTAGGCTAAGACAGAATAACTGGTCCTGTATGTAAAGTGTTTTTCCTTTAAAGTAAATTTTTTAAATATATATATTTTTTCACTTTATTCAGAAGGGGGGGGGGGGGGGGGGTGGGGCAAGAAGAGTGGCACAGCCAAGGAATCGAACCCGTGGCAACACAGGGGGAAAATCAGGAATGGGCTTGAGCGTTGAGCACTCTACGGGCTGCGCCGGTCGCACCCTTTCGAGCGGTTTCAGTTTGCGCCGCGTTGCTTCGTCTCGGTTCTGTTTCCCAGTGAAACCCGCCACCACCCGCTCTCCCAACACGGCGTGCCACGCTGGGCATGAAATAGAGCTGGAGTACGACTGCGCCTCGAGGCGGTGGTCTAAACACATTTGGCCTTTTAAATGCAGAGCCATTCAGGTATGTGTGTGTGTGTGTGTGGGGTGGGGGTTATTGGGCAATAAGGCAATAAGGATACCCCCTGCTGATAGACACCCATTTTCCCTGGATGAAACTACAGGCATTAATGCCTTCTTCTTTGGGGCTTCTAGCCCCAGCCAGCACTATAGGCCACAGAACTGCACTCTACACTCTGCACAAGTGCTTTAGCTGGTCACCTCCCTCAAACGTGGAACTCCAACCAAAAATCATTATTTAATATGTTATACCTCACCCCAGTAACAGCATATAGACAGCATTGCAGATAGCCTTCCTTCCACCATGCTAGATATAAGCTTTGTGTCTTAAAGTGCCTTTATAAATATTCTTTCAGAACCTATAGTGGTTTCAAACCTTTTTGTTGTTTTTTTTATTTTATTTTGTATTTTTTAAACGCCGTTTTGGAAACACTTGGCTTTGTTCCACTTTATTACACGTCATCGAGACCTCACCTTAAAAAATACACAACAGAAATGTACAGAACCAAGCCCCAAACAATGATGTCACCCGTGATGATTTCACCCGTGTACAGCCCCTCCCCTT